>JAKSZT010054489.1:15569123-15682406 GCA_026826555.1 Tolypeutes matacus
ATAGAGATAGAGATAGAGATAGAGATAGAGATAGAGATAGAGATAGATACAGTCCTGCATCTAGCTGATGCCCCTTCTCCCCCTTTGGCTTCTCAAGCAGCCACTTGCTCACTTCCATTCCTTCCTCAAGCACAGCAACCTAATCTCCTTTTATACCCCTCCACTAAACTACCTGTGGAAAATATCTCCAGTAACTTGCAGATTGCCAAATTTTTCAGGCGATATCTTACTGAGTCTCTTTGCTTTGTGTAAAGTTTCACTACTTAATACTTCTAAAAACTCTTTTTTTTTTTTTTCTTTTTTTTTCTTTTTAGGAGGTACTGGGTATTGAACCCAGGACCTTGTACATGGGAAGCAGGTGCTCAACCACCAAGCTACATCTGCTCCCCAATGAGAGTTGGTTTTTTCATTCATTTCTTTGTTTGTTTTATTTTTAGGAGGTACCAGGGATCAAACCCAGGACTCGTAAATGGGGAGCAGGTGTTCAGCCACTTGCGCTACATCTGCGCCCTCCTATAAACTCATACTCCCTTCTTCATCTCCTTCTCAACACCTATGCCCACACTTAAAATACTGTTTCTTAAAATTCTGTTTCTGGCCTGTTGCTCTTCTCTATACTGACTTTCCTTGTATCATTTCAATTATTATCATGGCTTCAACTCCCCACCTTGATGCTACTGAGCAAGATCCCCGGGCCATAATCCTATCCTTATGGCTCCTCTCTCTGCTGGATATCTCAGGAGCACTTTGGCTTCAACATGGTCTTTTTTCTTTCCAAATCATCTCCTCCTGCAATCCCTACCTCAGTTAATGGATCGTCCACTCAGTCAAAAAACATGAAGTCATAATAGACTAGCCCCTTTCCTTTGCTCCCACCCCTATTAATGTCAATCATTTTCTCTTAGATCTTTCTCAAACCGATTCCCTCCCTATGCCCTTGTTCAGCCCCTCTCTTCTTTTTCCTGGGCAATTGTCTTTACTTAAGTTCTCCCCTGTGCCTGAAATGCTTCTCTCACTTTTTAATTGTTGTTAGTGTGGCTAGTTCACTCTTATTCATTCTTTTTTTTTTTTAGGAAGTCACAGGGATTGAACCCAGGACCTCATACATGGGAAGCAGGTGCTCAACCACTGAGCTACATCTGCTTCCCCTCTTATTCATTCTTGAAGGCTCATTTCAAGCTCATGTGCCCCTTTAGTACTATGCAAGTGGATCTGCCTCCCCCCTACTAGGCTATGAATTCCTTTAGGACAAGTACTATTCCTGGTCTTTTTTATCTATGTGCTTCCTGGGTAGGGCCTACAACAGTACCAAAGCTTACTAATTCCTCAAAAAATGTTTGTTGAACTGAATCAAACCTTCTAAGATAATCAGAAGGCATAAAAGACATTGGAAACATGAAAGCTTTGAAGGAAAATATAGGCAGTTGCTGAAAGCATATTGTAACTGCAGCTATTACAGGACTAGTGGCTCTTAATATATAGATCCTCCGCCATGCATGTCTTTGCCTTTGTAAATGCAGCATTTATGTGCCCTTTTTCTTAGCACAGCTGTCCCTGTCTCTATTCTTAGTCTGGGCCAAATTCACTCCTCTTTACTTTTTTGGACTCATCTCAAGAGCCCACCTCAAGATGGGTTAGAGGCGTCTCAGGCATGGTGGTATCCCTCGCCAGGCACTTAGATGGTATTATGGTTGTCTGTTTCCTGTTTCCTTGTCGCTCTTCCCCAGTAAACCATGAGCTCATTCCGGATGGAGGTCTAGTCTTACTCATCTTATGGGTCACAGTGCTTGACACATCTTTTCTTAATAAATGTTTGATGAATAATGAAGAAATAACACTAAAAATGTCGCAGATGCTTGTGGGTGCTCTGTTATTGGAATCTCTTGAATATATTCCCCCACTCCTCCCAGAATATAAAGCTTAAGTTTCTTTTTTCAAGTAGGACCGTAAAGCCTGTATTTTAGGTGTGTTCAAATTCTGGTGTTTCCAGTTAACAGTTCTTAATCAGACTAGCTCTGATCAACTACTGGGCTTAAATCAAAGCATTCATTATCAAAGCCTTTTTTGTTTAGGAGTACAGATACACCATTGATGTTTTTGAGAAGAATTATTTTCTCCCCTGAATGTTAACTAGCTACAAAAGCTGGTGTACACATGTGATAGTGTTTTTCATTGGCGTTTAAAGAATGCTGCCTTTGATGTTCTGTCCTTGCATGGAAATGAGTCTGCATTAAAATGTCACCAGTGAGGAAAATGGAAAACTTTTAGGCAAGCACCTGAGAAGCATTCTTAGACTTCCTGAGCATTAAAACCCAACAGGTACATTATAAAAATGCACATAGAAAAAAGGTACATTTTCTGGTTGTAGTCCATATGTCTTATATTATGAGATGTCATAATTAAATAGAAAAGTCTTAGTTAAGACATGGTTGAAAGCAAAAGACACTAACACAAATTAGCTTTAGCAGAAAAATTTAAAAAGTAGAGGTGCCTCATGGAACCCATAGGTAAAAGGACTAGAACCAGGATCTGAAATGATGCTCCTTAGGTCTTTTTCAGCCAATAAAATCTCTTATCTCTGCTTTTTTCTCATGACTTGCTTCTTTCTTCCCTCTCTATAAACCAGCTTGCAGAAGACAGGCCACCCCATAGCACTCTATGTTATATATACTCTTTCAATTCAACTGAACAGCCCTGATAAAATCAGAATCTCTCAGTTCCAATGCACACCTCTCAGAAGAGAGAAGTTGGTTGTGCAGTATAGGCCAAGGGGACAGAGCCACGTGATACAGAAATGGTTACCTTGGCGCCCGTATGAATGTAAAAGAGGCAGCTGTCAGACAGGACCGGTCATCATGAAGTAGATAGTCAACCCCTACACCATCAAAACCCAGGAAGTATAAAGTGAAAAGTAGACCATAGTAGCACTTATCCCAGTATAAATTATTTCTACACTCATTGCCTTCTTCCTCCACCAAAGTGTACGTGCCAGGGAGTGGGTGTAGCTCAGTGGTTGAGCACCTGCTTCGCAAGTATGAGGTCCTGGGTTCATTCCCCAGAACCTCCTTAAAAAAAATTTTTTGAAGTGTGTATGTACCTTGAAACCAGGCACCATGTCTTATTTATTTATGTTCAGTTCCCTAATACTTGGAGCAATGCCTAACAATAAGCATTTAGAAAATATTTATTAGATGAGCAGAAGCAGATATAATTCCCATGCTTTCATGGGAATTACAGCCTGGAAATGAAAGCTGGTAATAAAGAAGCAAATAATAAAATAAGTATTTATGTTAAGTACTATGAAAACTAAAAAAGAGGAGAAAGGGATGATAGCAGTCAGTTCAAACAAAGAAAAAAAAAAAAAGGAGGGCTTAAAGAGCTATATGAAAATTGTTTGCTGATATCTTTTCATTTTTATCAAAAGCTTTAAATGGTCAACTCCTAGCCCAGAACTTGATTAAATTATAAAACATTTCTCTGAGTTTATGAATGATTAATTATGTGCACAAGTAGGAGATACACTTTGGCCAGTTAATGCAAGGAGATTTGGATTAAGATTACAAATAACACAATCATTCTCCAAAGAATAATCAGGCAGGATCCGATGATACACCAGGGAAGTGTTTTGTCAATATAATGGAAAGATTATATCCAGTGGTCTTGGTGACGGTAAAAAGACTAGAGGAGAAGGGATCTAGGAAATGTGTTTTGCTGGAGTTATATTTAGTATAATGTTGCCAAAATCTAACATCAGAGAGAACTGTTCTGGTAGCACGCAGATCTTCTAAACAATAATTAGCAAAGCTTTTACCTAGCTATATTAATTAGAGCAACTAACAGGCGATTCTGTATAAACAACTCCAAAACCTCAATGGTTTAGCACTATATATTTCTCTTTATGTAAAGTTCAGTGCAACTAAGGTAAAAAGGAGGACTGTACTCCATAAAGTTATTCAGGAACCCAGTCTTCTTACATCTTGTGACTCCATTCTCCTGAGAGTACCTTCCGTTCAAGCTGGTCCAGGGGTAAAGAGTGAGTTTGGGCCAGGCCTAGACATGGTACGCATCACTTCCACTTATAATTTCATTGGCCATGACTGAGTCACACATACCACACTTAACTACAAGGGAGGCTGGAAAAATGTATAGTTGAGGCCCCAGCAGGAAGAGGAGATCATGGGTATTGATGCATCATCTCAGTGTCTGCCATACTAATAATATATAGATTAGAAAAGCTATGGAATAGATATGGAAAGGAAAATATTGTGAAAAAGGCCTTTGTATCTTCAAAACATTTTTTTGATAAAATCTGATACTGTATCAAACATTAGTTACCTTTCTTTTTTTTTTTAAGATTTATTTATTTACTTTATCCATTTTAAACCCCCCCTTCCCCATTTGCTGTTTTTGTTTCCATTTGCTGGGCAATTCTCTGTATCTGTTTCCTGCCATCTCTTCTCATCCTCCTCCTCCAGTCCTCATCAGGATTCGATCCTGGAGACCTCCAATGTAGGAGAGAAAACCCAGGTCCCTCCAAATGGCAGACGGACGCCCAACCATTTGAGCCACATCCGCCCCCCCACCCCCAGTTACCTTTCAAAAATAAAAACGATAGGTAGCTGGAATTTAGGAAATATCCCTCGGAATGTCATTCTTAATTCTGATAGTGTTGTTGGCATCTCCTCGAGATTTCTACAACATGAAAACGGGTTTACTCGTTAAATACCCCCTTTAGTCTAGAGCAGCTTTTCCAAATGAGGAATGCAGGGAAGAGTCTAATACCATAGTTTTACTTTGAGAATCCCCATTACGCCTGGTTTATGTCCGATACCATATGCTCAGCTAGATGGTGACAGTACCTACCTCAGCTCTGTTTCAGGGATTTTGCAATTTTAAATTCCACTTCAATAATGATTTCCACATTTTGAACACTTACTATTTTCCAGGAACCTTTCTAAGTACTTTATATCCTCACAGAAATTCATGTGACATGTATTGTTATTATCCTTAATTTACAAATGAAACAGGTACAGAGATGTCAAATAATTTGCCCAAGATTAATCAGCCAGGAAGAGGCAGAGTTCAAATTTAAATACAGGCAGGCTAGTTCCAGGAGTTGTCCTCTTAACCATCAAGCTATAGTATGGGAATAAAAAATAAATAAAAAATTAAAAAAGGCCACTTGGAGATTTCCTGATATTAAATGTCAAGAAAATAGAATGCCACCCCACCATATCTCTGGGATCATTGGAAGTGACCTCTGCCCAGAAGGTTTCAGATTTTATCAAAGGAGATAAAACAAACAAAATACACTGTGCAATTTGTGCATGAATGTTATTGTATAACCAAGACTGACTGTAATTGCATTTTTGATACCCCAAATTTAGTTTGGCAAATTGCTACAGTGGTGCTGACCAGCTTTCCCCATATAAGGCAAAGTATTCTTGGTTTGATTTTTAGTTACTGACCTTGACTGGGTTATTTTTCAAATGTATTTAAATTCAATTCAGTAAATTATAATTCAGCATCTACCATTGGGAAAGCTCCCTGCTAAATATTGTAGGGAATACAAAAAGAAACATTTAGTCATCAACGATACTGATTAGTAGAAGTAGTAGGATTACCTAAACATTAGTGAAGCCATTGAAACTTTTGAAGGCCCTCATTTAGGTCTTGAACCTTTAGCTGATGGGTTAAATACTGACTGTTATGAAAAAGAATGGCATTAGGGACCCTTAAGAAGGGGTCTTTGCTGTAGTTATACAACCATATGTCCTCATTCCTAATCCTGATTTATTAATATTCTTTTTCTATAACAGCTTTATTGAGATATAATTCACATTCCTTACATTTCACCCATTTAAAGTATACGATGCAATGATTTTTAGTATGTTCCCAGAGTTGTACAGCCATTACTACAACCAATTTTAGAACCTATCACCCCCCAAAGAAACCCTGTATCCATCAGCATTGGCATTCCACCCCACCCTACCCCCCTGCCTCCCAGCTCTAGACAACCATTAATCTACTTTTTGTCTCTGAGGATTTTCCATTTCTGGGCATGTATATAAATGACATCATACCATTTGTGACTAACTGACTTCTTTTGTTTAGCATAATGTGTCTCAAAGTTTATCCAAGTTGTAGTATGCATCAGTACTTCACTCCTTTTTTATTGTTCGATAACATTCCATGGTGTGGATATACCACATTTTATGTATCCATTCATCAGTTAATTTTCATTTGGAGTGTTTCGCCATTTTGCCTGTTACGAATTATTGCTGTGAACATTCGTGGATGTTCATAGCAATAATGATTTCATTTTTACTTCTCTTGGTATATATCTAAGAGTGGAATTGCTCAGTCATTTGGTAACTCTATGTTTATCCTTTTTAGGAACTGCCAGACTGTTTTCCAAAGCAACTACACCATTGTACATTTCCACCAGCAGTGTATGAGGGTTCCAATTGCTCCATGTCCTCACCAACACTTGTTATTTTCTGTCTCTTTAATTATAACCCTCCTAGTGGCTGTGAAGCTGTATCACGTTGTTTTGATTTGCATTTTCCTGGTGGAGTAATCTAAGGCAAAAGCTTCAGTCTTACACTTTCAAGTGATGCACATAATGGAAACCATTTTACCTTGCTGGGTTGACTTTCTAAAAAAAAAAATACAGTTCTATTCAAGACAAATGTCAATTGTGGAGTTAGAGTTATACCTAAAAGAATATAAAGTAGAAATGCCATGAAGTTTAGATTATGTGTTCATCTGGAAAATTTGCTTGGCAGTATGAATATATTCATGGTATTCCGAGGCTTTTCTCTGAGCTACTCAAGTACTATTATGTGACATTTGCAATATAATCCAGACAGCACTTTGGTTAAATCCACAGTGTGATGTCATTCAGTAAACACTTGGAAGTAGAGATGTGTGTCCCTTCTGGTTTTATCAGTCGAGATTAGCAGTGGTTCACAGCACAATGAACTTTTTCTCCTCTGTGATCCATCAATCTGTGTCTCATTGTGAGCCAATAATCTGTCACTGAAACTACTTAAAATAGGTTGGACTTTCTTGAATGTTGTGTTGCTGTCATGACATCGGGTTTTGGCTGCAGAAGAAGGGGAAAGCACCTTTTTATGACTTTTGGTTGCCTCTGTGTCCCTTGTTTCCAGTGAAGCACTGTCAATTTTAGCCATTATATACCTAGACCTTATTCTGTCCCAGTTGAACTTGTTATCTCTTTACCTTCAGAGGCTCCTAGTGTATTTATCTCTGTATTTCCATCAAACAACAAAAAAGATGCAGGGCTTAGGAAGTGTCAGAGTTTCACCATCAAGCAGATAAGTAAAAAGAGCATCCACAAAAGCCATTTGGTGGGAAAAGAAAAAAATTAAAAGTTGACCAGAATCCGAAGAATGCTTTTTTATGGAGGAAGTCTCAGATGTCTCAGAAAGTACACCAATAAAAGAGACCCTAACAGTAGACTGGATCTTCCTCCTGACCCATAGAAAGAATGACCACCCAGATGTGGATTCTCCCAGCTACTTTCTGGCTCCAGCTAGCACAGGTCTGAGATGGGTCTGAGAGGGGCAAAGAAGGAAAAGAGAAAAAAACTGAGGGTGGATAATTAATCCCATCATAATATAATATCATCAGATGTTCTGCCTTAACTTCTTTTTCCTTAATTTTTTTTTTTTTTTAGGAGGTACCGGGAATTGAACCTGGGACCTCGTACATGTGAGGCGTACACTCAACCACTGAGCTACACCCACTTCACATATCCTTAACTTTTAATATGGGTTTGTATGACCTGGTTGGGGATGGCAGAAAGTATTGGCTAAGTTTATAGGTAAAGCATCAATTTTGTTTCCCCAAAAATAAAAAGAAGCAATAAATATATACTTTTATAGAGCTGATTTTTTTACACTCTAGCAAATTCTGCTTTGAGCAGTCTATTAACCAAAATATTATTTTTGCTAAAACTTAGAATATCATGACCCAATGATATTTGTTGCCTCTACTGAAAATCCAAATTACTGCAAAATCCTGACCAATGTGCCTTCAGAACTATCAAAGAAGAACTAAATATTTATGGTAGTATTAGTAGGAATTCTTTTTTTTTTTTTTTTTTTTTTTTAAGGTTTATTTATTTACTGTATCCATTTTAAACCCCCCCTTCCCCATTTGCTGTTTGTGTGTGTGTGTCCATTCACTGGGCAATTCTCAGTGTCTGTTTCCTGCCATCTCTTCTCATCCTCCTCCTCCAGTCTTCAACAGGATTCGATCCTGGAGACCTCCGATGTAGGAGAGAGGTATTCTGCCGCCTGCGCCACCTCAGCTCCTGGCTTCTGGAGCTTTCAGAACATCTCGTCTTGTCTCTCCCCTGTTACGTCATCATCCTGCTGCATGGCTCCCGGGGCCCGACGGCTCAGCGGCACACAGAGCCTGGCAGCCCATGCGCCTTCTATATATATATTTTTTATTTTACCGGGAGGTCCCAGGAATCGAACCCAGGTCCCTCCATATGGCAGATGGACACCCAACCAGTTGAGCCACATCCCCCCCAGTAGGAATTCTAGTTTAGATTCTGATATTTGCAAATGTATAGTCCTCGAGTAATAATAAAAAATAATAGCTAGTACTTATTGAGCATTTATTACATGCTAGACTTTATAATAGTAGCTATATGTAGGTTATCTCATTTAATTCTTTCTGTGACCCTCTGAAATAGGTATTATTATCCCCATTTTAAAAACTTATGTTCAATGAAATTTAAAGTTTGCCTTATCCAGAGCTTGTACTTTTAGTTCCTCAACATGCTATTGCCCCCCTACCTCTACCCCATAACATACTAGAAGTTTGTCTGTGTGTCTATGTGTGTGTATGTGTGTGTAAGAGAGAAAACGAATGAATGACTCAATCTATCAGGCAATCAATGAGAGATAACATGCCTCAAATAGGGAAGCAAATTGATGGTTTTTGCTGTGGTCATTTTTATAAAACCTTCTAAGATTTCCTTTCCCTCTTTCATATTCTTATACATAAAAACAAGTCAGTAACTGCTGAGAAGAAACAAACTCAAGGCTGTTTATGCCTATAGGAAAACAACAAAGATGTCTTTCATGGAACAAAAATGTATCCTAGATTTTGCTTGTTCTTTTCTGTTAAGAAATTATGATGCAAAAGAACGTCACGTATTCCAGTTTTCCTTTAGGAGACCAAGCACCTCCTTTAGGAGACCAAGCACCTCTTTACTTTGCAAAGAAAATTCTGAGTATATTTCAAAATTCAGGAAGTATTTTCTTTCTTATTGTAAGCATAAACTTATCCAGTCACTTATTCAATTAAATAATTATAATCACTTCAGTGGGTCATTTTACTGTGAAATATCCAAAAATCAATGAATTAATTAATATCTCAGTCGTATTCACTCATACACACACACACATAACAGCCTCAATTTCAGACTTTTCATGCTTTTCAGTTAAGGTGTCTAAAGATAATGTTACTAAAGCTACATTCTTATAAACATACCTGGCCAAAGGCAATTCTTCAAACCAGCAGTCTTCTCCAGTTTAAAATATAGAATCCCCAAAGCTTATCTCACCCAGTCCTTCCCCTCACCTACAAAGGTTGTTCTTTAATCTATTTTATAAAGTCTCCACTTAGTAGCAGTCTTTAGTCGAGGCACCTTTTTGGACAGGCAGTTCATTCCGTTTTCAGGTAGTTCTAAATGGTGGAAATGATTTCATTTATTGAGCCAAATTTTGTATTTTTTATTACTTACTTTTCAACACTAATTCTTCCTTTTAGAATGAGACAGTGAAAACTAGGGTGGGATATCTTACCACTTAACTTTTATTGATCCACAATACCTACAATATGCAAAGCAATTCTGAAATATTTCATAATATTAATATGTATGCTCAGTAACAGTCCTTGATGTGGACAGAAAAGCATGAGATCTGAAGTTAGATGATAAGAGAGATAGTGCTGACTACCAGGCATTGTTGCAAGCACTTTACATATGTTAACTCATTAATCCTGACCCCAGCCCTTAGAGGAATGCACTATTACTATCCACATTTTACAGATGAGAAAACAGACAGAATTAAGAAACTTGCTCAGAGTTACCCAGCCAGGAGAGTGTGAGAACCAGCCTTTGAAATCAGACTGTCTGGCTACAGAGACCCAACTCTCAACCTATTGGCTCTGCTGACTCTGCTGATTCTCAACCAAAGCTTGGAATCCTGGTGCTGCACCTTATTAGTCAGGTGATGCAGGGAATGTACTTAAACTGCCTTTGTTTTTCATTTCCTCATCTGTAAAAATGCACAAGGTTATTGTAAGGATTAAATGGAATACTATTGAACATAACCAGTGGTTCTTAATGGGAATTGCACATCACATTCATCTGTGGGTTTTTTTTCTCAAGGTTAGACCCACCCAGAACTTCTGATTCATTTAAAGGCTCCAAGGTATGTGGTTTGTTGTCAGCAATTTGAGACTCCTGTCAATATTGCTTCAGAATAAGCAGGGTAGTGTTGTTGTTGTTTTTAAATTAATCTTCTTGATAAGTACAAAATTCAGTCCATGGGGAAGCGGCTGTGGCTCAATCAGTAGGGCTCCCGTTTACCATATGGGAGGCCCCGGGTTCGGTTCCCAGGGCCTCCTGGTGAAGGCAAGCCCGCCCGCACGGCGTGGTTAGCTGACCCAGAGAAGAGCACAAGCAGCAAAGGGGGGGTAAATGAATAAATAAATAAAATCTTTAAAAAAAAAAAAAAAAAAATTCAGTCCAGTACAGTGTTAGTCATCATTGATAGGATTATTAGAGAGTCTGGCTTCCAATCTCATAAGAATAGTTCTTCATGTACTTAAAATGCACTTCTTTGCCCCAGTTATTGTTGAAATATTTATCTGCATGCATACCCAAGGTAGCACATTTCATGAATAGCTGATGTTAGTAAAAAGGAATGTGTTGTTAGTTTTTCCTGTATTTGACAGCTCCTTTACAGTGACCCAAAGAGTCATTCTGAAAATAAACGCTTGAAATATTAACAGCATAACCTACAAACATTTTGCATTTTTAATTGTGTACACAGTGACACTTAAGAGGTTACAAATATTCTGGTTGATATAGGCTTCTCATTATCAAGTATATTGGAAGACTCAAGAGGAGGTTATCAATGTGATGCCTTTTAAAAGAGGAGGACTCATAAGGAAAATGACTTCTTTAATACATCTATTGAATGAGAATTTGGGGTAACTAATTTCATTGAGACTAGTTGGAAAACTTTTGAGTGTATGGCAAGAGAATGTCATGTAGTTTGAAGACTAACTCTGATCATAAAATTTTTATTTTCTTGAACTGTAACTAGGCTATTTAGATCTCAGTCTAAGCCAGATCAAAGATGACAAGGCAGATTCAGAGATCCAAGAAGTTGTGGTATGTCAGTGGGATAACACAGCTCTGTAATCATTTGCAGAGCATCTCCTATGCACTAGGTGCTGGGATCCAACTGTGTAAAGGACATTGTCCCTGCACTCCAGTTTACAGTCTTAGGGCTGGGAGGTGGATGGTGGATGAGACAATCAGGTGCTTTCAGTATAGTTCAGCAAACGTTAAAGTGGAGGAGGGGGAAGCAGATGTGGCTCAAATGATTGGGCTCCTGTCTACCATATGGGAGGTCCCAGGTTCCATTCCCGGGGCCTCCTGGTGAAGGCAAGTGGGCCTGCCTGGCGAGCTGAAGCAACAAGATGACGCAACCAAAAAAGAGACACAGAGGAAAAAGATAATGAGAGACACAACAAACCAAGGAGCTGAGGTGGCTTAAGCAATTGAGTGCCTCTCTCCCACATTGGAAGGTCCCAGGATCAGTTCCCAGTGCCTCCTAAAGAGAAGACGAGAAGAGCAAACAAGCAGACACAGAAGAACGTGCAGTGAATGGACACGGAGAACAGACGGCCAGCGCAGGTGGCGGGGGCGGGGGGCGATAAATAAAAAATAAATCTTTAAAAAAAACAAAGTGGAGGAGGGCACAGAGTGCTTTGAGGGTAGAGATGAAGCTCTCCTAATCCAGCCTGGGGGAAGGAGGCAGGAGGATGAAGATGCAGCTGACCCAAGAAGGCGCCCTGGAAGAAGGGTTACTGAGAAGATGAATCTTTTTTTTTTTCTTTCTTTCTTTTTCTTTTTCTTTTACCGGGAGGTCCCGGGGATCGAACCCAGGTCCCTCCATATGGGAGATGGATGCCCAACCATTTGAGCCACATCCGCCCCCCGAGAAGATGAAGGTGAAGGAGGGTTAGAAGGACATTGCAGCTGGGTCTTACAGCCTCTGGAGCAGTCCTTATTCACTCTATCTAATCATCTCAAATCTGTAATTTAACATTCTGCCTGCACACTGACTTCAAACCCATCATTTGACTGTTAAAAACCATTCATTTCTGTGACACAGTGGCTGGTTTTGTGAAGTATGGGTTCTAAGAGGGGAAAAAAAAAAAACTTAGGGACTGGATCTTCTTGTCCCTGAAATGAACAGCCTGCATGACCTGTTTAGTCTGGCCTCCTGCATCATAACTTGATTAGGTCTGCCAGGGAGTGTGCTAGGACCCCAGCTGCACAGGCTGGTGGGAATTGGGACCCTCTGGGGCTGCCATCCAGAGAAGAATGTAGCATCACCAAGAGTTCAAAGGTAAGCAGTGTTCAAAGTGTTTATTGTTTCCTTGGCCAAAGAGTAAGAGTAGGTAGTGATATCCAGGGTTTGTTCCAGTTCAGAAAAGGGTCCAGGCCACCACTGAGAATTTGAGGTGGGATGGGGATTGGGGGCAGAGGCAACCAGTAAAATGCAGTGGGTAAGAACACAGGCTCTGAAGCCAGACGGCCAACATCACTCACTTGCTTTGTGGCGTTCAGCAAATTATCCCCTCAGTGCTTGGTTTTCTCCTCTAAATAAAGGAATAATAATAGTATCCCTCTATAGCTCACTATACTGGGTGTAGGGAGGATTAAATGAACTAATTGATGGAAAACACTTGGAACAGTTTCTCATGAGCTTTTATGGGGACAGGGTCCCTGCTCCCTTGGGAAGGGGAGCTAAGCCTGACGTCAGGACCTCTGCAGTTAGTGAGCCATTTAGTATAGAGCTCCAATTCCCTGCAAGATGTTAGTTTGCCATGTAAGGCAATTTACTCATTCAGTGCATATTTGTTCAATGCCTCCTGTGTGCCAGGCACTGTTCTAAGCACCTGGACTGAATTGGGGGAAACAGGCCATGCAGATTCCCTCGTGTGGGAAGAGGCCTGAGGTGTTCAAGGAATAGCGAGTGAGGGTTGAAGAGAAACTGAGGACAGAGTAGTAATAAGGAGCAGATCACCTAGGGCCTCAGAAGTTATTCTAAGGGCTTTGGTTTTTACTTTAATGGTAGGTCAATATGGGATGAGGATTGAGAGAATAACAACTACTAGGTTTGTTGAGTTTATAGAATCCCACAGGCACTGGGCCAAGTACCTGGCCTGTGTTATCTGATTTAATCCTTAGGATGATGATGTAGGTGATACTGCCCCTAGGGAGAAAACTGAGACCAGATTGGTTAGATGGCTTGCCTAGAGCAGTATTTAAACCCAGATCTGTGTGACTTCACAATACTATGATTTAGTGAGTATTTAGGAATATGTTTGCAACCAGATTGGGTATAGCAAGACTCATTCTGGACTTCACTTGACCCAGTTCAGGAACTGGGTAGGAACTCAGTGCCTTTGCTTCCAAAGGACTCTAGACGTCAGGAACTAAGAACTTGAATGCACAGCAGTTCAGCACATGAATGTTTTTCCTGGGGTACTAGTAGGTAAACACTGCCCAAACCACTGCCTCATGCTTCCCACATCTTGTTTCTTCACTTGGACACTTTAAATGTGCTCACTCTTTCCACATCTGAAGACCCCACTGTTGCTGAGTGCTTTTTGAGGACAGGGTGGAATCAAAGCCGAAAATACCAAAGTTTCTATTTTTCCTGTTCCTGACCACACTAGGCCAGAAAATGAGACAGCTTTCAGAGCAGCTGCCCTCACCCATGAGCTTGCAGTTCAGCTTTGACTCAGAGGAGCCTGTGGGAATGGTAGACTCCTTACTATGCAAGATGTTGTTCTGAACTAAATAGGCATCTTCAAAGTCAGGCCGAATGTCCAAGACCAGCCACAGTACATAGCGTGAAGGACAGCTAGAAGTCTTGTTGAAAATAGGACAGCTAAGTCTTCTTGAAAATAAAAGAATTAGTTCTGCAGGACCAAGTAAGGACCCACCCTAAATCTTTTTAATTAACAGTCAACTAATTTGAAATGTGTGATAACTATTGAAGGAATTGAAATGTAGGATAAAAAAGAAAGTGTATTCTTTTGGTTTTTTTTCCTAAGAAGTATATAAGTTAGCAGCCTATTGTGTGCATTAGCCAGGTGCTAAGAATGCAAAAATAAATGGCCTCTGCCCTCACCTAGCTGTTTGGGAGAGACAGGTAACTTAGACGTATTTACAGTGTACTGCAAGTGCTCTGTTAGTGGTATATTCCAGTTGCTATACACAGATTAAATTGTATATACTCAGTAAAAATGTAGAAACAGGAAAAAACTATAAATAGTGCAGGTATTTCTACCATTCCCAGACTGAGCAGAAGATGAGAGATAAGGATCTGTTGTTCCCTTAGTTGGTCTCAGCTTCCTTATATCTCTCACAGTGTAAAATTTCATTGCACAGGTATGATTATAGTGTTTAAAACTACAAGTTTTTCATATAACTTGGCCCTGAGATGCATGTTAATGACTTCATCTTGTTCCCAACCAATGAAACAGCATTCATTCCAACACCAAAAGAAATAGTGGCTGCATTGGACCTTTCTAAGAGATTGTCAGGTTGGTTTTTACTTATTTGAGACTTTCACCTTATGTTTTGACTTAGTGCTTATTCTCTCACATATGTTGTCACTTCACTGGAGTGACAAATGTACAGGCTGGAGCCAAACTTGGTTGTGAATTCCAGCCCCTGGCTGATTTAGTCCATGGTCAAGCTATTTTACTTCCATTAGTGGCCTCTTTTTTTTTTTAAAGATTTTATTTATTTATTCATTTATCCCCCCCCCTTGCTGCTTGTGCTCGCTGGGTCAGCTAACCACGCCGTGTGGGCGGGCTTGCCTTCACCAGGAGGCCCTGGGAACCGAACCCGGGGCTTCCCATATGGTAAATGGGAACCCTACTGATTGAGCCACAGCCGCTTCCCTCATTTTTTTTTTTAATCTATTAAACAGGATGATTATATGTCTTTCAATGGCATTGCTGTGATGATTAAATTAATAATATACGTAAAGATCCTGGCAAAAAAATTACCATAACTGATAGTTTCCACCCCATTCCTAATAAGTATGGACTTCACCTGTGGGAGCCAAGTGACATGATTGGTGTGTTTTAAGGACGAAAACTTTGGATCACTGTGATGTATGAGCTAAAGAGTTAAGACATCTCAAGCAAGGAAATAAACTAACAAGTAGCTACAGTTGTTTCGACAAGAGGCTAGGGTCTGAATGAATGCAATGGCGATGAAGATGGATAGGAGAAACCCAGAAAGTAGAATTGACAGAATTTGAGAACTATTGAATTAAGAAGGGGCAGAAGGATCATTGAAAGTGAAGAATGGCTTTGAGTTTTCCAGCTTTGGTGGTTAGGTAGATGGAGATACTGAATTAACTGGTATAGGGAATAATAATAGGCTGAAACTATATACCTGGCTCTGAGCTAAGAAATTTAATACATTATTTTATTTAGTCATCATGACAACCCTATGGAGTATCATCATTGCCATTTTACTATTGTAGAAACCTGAGCTCAGAGAAGCCCAGTGTCATACAACTAGTAAATGTCTCTCCAAGGATTTGAATATGGATTTGTCTGACACCAAAGCCTCACTTTAAACTACAGCAAGAGTTAAGCCCTCATTCACAAGCTGGGGAAATAGTAGGAATGGCAGAGTGGAGATAAACTTAATTTTGGAAACATTAAGCTTGAATTGCTTATGTCAGGCAGGGATATCTTAAGGGCAGGTGGAAAATCAGATCTGTAGCTCAGGGGAGGGGTTGAGGTGGGAGCTGAAGATTTGGAAGTTGTTGGCACATGGTTGATGCTATGGGGAGCGGATGAGATCATTGCACAAAGTATATAGTTAAAGAGAAATAGACCCTAAATAAATGAAGGTTAGAAAGAGGAATACTCACCTAGGTTAGGAGTTTAGAAGCACTCATATACCTGTATGAAATGTAATTTCTTCTGACCAGATTGTAGCATTGTGCTTTGGTGTATAAATTTACATGGTGGTTATTTTTTATCACTTGGTATTGTGTGTTCTAACTGTGGCAGTCATTGTTAGAGCTTGGTGCCTGCCTTCACAACAATAACAAGCCATAATCAATTACAATATAGGCTTAGTGTTATTATAGGGAGCTCTTATAGGATCATATACAAGATTGGCTCCAAAGCCAGACTTGAGGGTCAATGAGTTGCAGTATATAAACTTGGAAGGTTTTACATGAAAATCTGAATTTCCAAATTATTTTTTTAAAAGGTGCCATATATGACAGTACTTCCCTCCCTCCCATTTGGAAATAGTCTGCCTGGTGATA
The DNA here is from genome assembly GCA_026826555.1 of Tolypeutes matacus. NCBI lineage: Eukaryota > Metazoa > Chordata > Mammalia > Cingulata > Chlamyphoridae > Tolypeutes > Tolypeutes matacus. The sequence goes on from JAKSZT010054489.1 coordinate 15,585,782, forward strand.
TGACAGCACTTCTTTGGCTCCTCCATTTAACCTGGGTCCCCACTCTTGTTCATTTCCTGGCATTTATAAATCCTCTCTTAGAGCCTGGTGCCATTTTCTTTACAATATAATCTCAAATGAAAAGTAAAATTCTTCTCATTACATTCCATGACATAAATATAACAAGATGATAAATACTGAGTCTCAGGCCTTTGCTTTCTCATTTAAAATGAAAGAAAATCCCAAGTAAAACATTCTTTGTCATTTATTTAAAATTCATGCAGTGGAAAATTATCCTCACCTGATTTTTTTTCCTGAGTCAGAGAACAGGTTTTTTTTTTTTTCCCTTTTGCCTTTTTCATGGTAGAATTTAATGCTGTTCTTGTTATTACCAGCAATACAGGCTAAACAACAGCCCAGAGTTTAACCCTCTGGCCTTGTCCTTAGTCATCTACTTTCGGCTGCAGATAGATTCGAGGTTAGAAGCCATATCTGAGGAAGAGAGTATGGAAATCTAGAGGGGAAATAAGATACCTGTTTGACTTCCAGAGCATTGAAAACTGAGTCATGCAGCTAGGCAATACAAAGGTAATGTGTGCAGAAGTATTTGTAAATTGCTTTTATTGGGCCCCCCCCCCTTTTTTTTTCTTGAGCCGCATGGCCAGGTCCCCCTCCCTGAATTCTCCAGGCTTCCATTCAGGCAAACACACCTTGGTTGGTGAAATCCACCCCAGCTCAAGTTCTTCCTTCTTTGTGCCATTTCTTCATTCTGGAAACAGAAGGAGAAATGCATTTCTCTTACCACCTGTCAGCCACCTGAGGGCAATTGGAGCATGATAACATGAGGCAAATGTGCAGCAATCCATGAAAGGATTATGTCGTGGAAGCACAAAGAGTAGTTATCACTATGGTAGAAGTTTAATCTGTTTACAAAATTTCATTAAGCATGTTGGGGGCTTTGAATAAAAATTCATCTGTGAATATTAGTCATTCATTCCATTGTCATCGTTGTTTCACTTTACCATAGAAGTGTTTTATTAGTTTATTCAAATTCCCATGAGAAGTCTTGGACTTCTCAGTCAAAAAGTTTTTAGTGGCTTCAGTAGTTCTGAAATTTCAGAATGTTGAGCAAGGCCTACATTGAGCTAGAACATGATCTAATAAGATTGGACTGTCAAAACAAGAAGCACCAGTCTGTGGTTGAAAGGTTTTTAAGAAGGAAATGTTAAAGCTCTGCTGTGAGAACCTTGAAAAGATCATAAAAAATATAAGTTGGAAACCTGTTTCTTTTTCATTTTTACTGAAAGGTTATACACTCACCCTATTTAAACAGACACTGAAACGGAATGAGGTATGATTAAACAGAAACAGTAGATGGTATCTTTCTATTGGGAAACTCTAATCATTTGTAATTAGTAGATGAAGCATTAGAAAATACTTGAAACATTTTGCTAAGGCCCTAGAGAGTAAGTGAGGAGACTAGTTACAAAATGCCAAAATAGAGAAGGAACATCGCCAGTTAAGTACTCAGACTCTTGAGTCGGACAGAAGTGGGTTCCATTCCCAGCCACCCAGTTATTTAACCTTTTTGTTCCTCAGTCTTTTCAGCCCTAAAGTGGGAATTTGTACATTAAAGGATTGACATGGGAATTAAGAGAGATAATGTGTGGAGAGTGCTTGGAATATAGTGCCTAGCATAAAATGAGTACCCAATAAATGATACCTAATTACTATGAGGTAAAATGGAAATGTGTAATAGCTTTTGCTTCAGATATTCAATATGGTTTTCAAAATAAAGGCCAATATCATAGATAATTGTATTTCTAAGTTTTCTATAATTCCATTTAAATTCCTCATCACTTTAAACCCCTTCCCTTAATCTTCTCATTTATTCTCCAGTAATTTTTTCCTCTCCCAGCAAGAGCTGTTCTCATGAATAAGTGCTTAAGACCAAATCTGAACCGAGGTTTAGGCCAACTCTGTTTCAGCCTCCTGGAGACTTTTTCTTTTCTTTTTTACTTTTTTCTGTTCATTTACTGAAGATTATCATACTTGTACCATACCTACTACTTAATTACAATGTAATGATTAATGAGATATGTTTATGAAATGCCTTATGGTCTGTTATAAATTCATCATTTATAGTGACAATTCATTAATAATAAAGACTATAATTTATTGGTGAATTTATATAGACTACAAGAAAAAAAATAAACCCAGTACTAATGGTGATCTCATTTTTAATGTTAGATCATTGCTACATACAACTGAAACTAATTGCTTTGAACAGATTGGTTGAGGGCCAGAGTCACACCCTGATTATTACTGCTTCCGGCCTGTCTTTTTTGTGTAACTTGGGGGGAAGAGTTTGTTTGGGGTACTCTACTAGGGCATTTGCCCTTACCCACCAGCAGAGGACTTTGATCTGTGTACCTACAGCTAGAGGCAGAAGCAGATAATTCCTTTCCTCTACCAAATAATAGAAACAATGAAGAAAAGCACTCTTTTCAATTCTGGATGGAAATAAGAATTTTAACCTTTAGCTCTGCTCTCTGTTTTATTTAAAACACAAAATCTTTGTAGTGATCTGAAAAATATATACTTGTTTGATGTTTCATTTTCCCCCATAAAATCTCCAATGAAGGAAATCTGTTTTCACCTTGAACTTTCAGAAACAGGGACAAAAAAGAAAGTTCATTTGCTCTAACATAGTTTATGATGTCACTAGAAATTCTTGATAAAATTGTCAGCATGAGTATGACATTCAATTAATAAACCATGCTTTATTCATGGCATATTGTGCAATGTGTCAGCATTTCCCCTTTCTTTCCTGTAAATTGTAACTTTTCTGTTGATAAGCACTTAAAGCCTTTTCCTGATTAAGGAATTGTCAGCTGAAATCATCAGGGATTTCCCCTTAGCTGTTTTAAGAAATGTGAAGAATTTTATGTGTTGCTTGGAAATTAAAAAATTTGGAATAATTTGTGTGCCTCTAAATAGTGAAATAGAATCAAGATGACTGGTTTTTTTTTTGTTTTTTTTTTTTAAGATTTATTTAGGGAAGCGGCTGTGGCTCAATCAGTAGGGCTCCCGTTTACCATATGGGAGGCCCCGGGTTCAGTTCCTGGGGCCTCCTGGTGAAGGCAAGCCCGCCCGCACGGCGTGGTTGGCTGACCCAGCAAGCACAAGCAGCAAGGGGGGCATAAATGAATAAATAAATAAAATCTTAAAAAAAAAAAAAAGATTTATTTATTTACTTTATCCATTTTAACCCCCCCCTTCCGCATTTTTCTGTTTTGTGTCCATTCACTAGGCAATTCTCTGTGTCTGTTTCCTGCCATCTCTTCTCATCCTCCTCCTCCAGTCTTCACCAGGATTCAATCCTGGAGACCTCTGATGTAGGAGAGAGGTGTTCTGCCTCCTGTGCCACCTCGGTTCCTGGTTTTCGGAGCTTTCGGAGCATCTCGTCTTGTCTCTCCCCTGTGTCTCTCTCCTGTTACGTCATCATCTTGCTGCATGGCTCCCAGGGCCTGGCGGCTCACCGGCACACAGAGCCTGGCAGCCCATGCGCCTTCTATATATATATATATATATATATATTTTTTTTTGTTTTTTTTTTTTTTTTTTTACCGGGAGGTCCCGGGGATCAAACCCAGGTCCCTCCATATGGCAGACGGATGCCCAACCATTTGAGCCACATCCGCCCCCAAGATGACCATTTTTCTTGAAAAGGTAATAATAGAGTCACAGAAGAAATAATTAAGACATTAGTAATAAACTCTTTATAACACTTAAACTTTCATGTCAGTGTTCTGTGCTTTTCAGAAGTTTTTATTATATTTTAGGAGATAACTGAAGTAGGAATATTAAAATTTCAGATGCTTAGAAAGTGTTTTTTATTTTTCTTTTCTCTCTTTCTTTCTCTTCTAGTATCCCACCCCCCCCCCTTTTTTTTAATTAGAGAAGTTGCAGGTTTACAGAAAAACATGCATAAAATACAGAATTCGGTACAAGAGGTTTACTAATGATCTTTCTGCCCAGTGGCAGGAACAGGGTGGGGCAGGGTAGGACAAGCAGGAGACACCTGGTTGGTGTTTCAGAAGAGTGGTGAGAGAAGGCCTCTCAGAGGAAGTGACCTTTGAAATGAACCAGAAGGAACCTGCATGGATAGAGGCCAGGGAAGAGCTCTATATATATGAAGGAAGGGATACAGCACCTTCAAGGGCTCTGGGGCAGGAATGAATTTGGTGTTCCAGGAGCAGTTAAGAAGGCACATATAGCTGGAGCATAGGGGGGGAGAGCTGTGGGGATAAGAACTGCAAGGGTAGGAAGGGGCAGATCTGATCAAAGTCAACTAGAGGGAAAAAACAATAGCAGCTAGGTTCATTTTATCAAAATTTCTTACTAGTTTTTCACAATTATTGCAATTCTAAAAGTGGCATGTGAAAAACACTTAAAGGAAACAGTAAGGGCCTGTATGCCAGATTTGAACAGGATGTAAGCTCCAAATTTGTGTTTGATGACAGGCCTCACTCTTAGTGGTAACTCTTGGAAAGGAAAGGACTTCATTAACTGACAGCTACACCTCTCCTTTTGTCAACTTGCACATAAAGGAGACTGAAGCAAAGGAAAAGTGTCCTCAAAACCAGTCATCCTGGGACTCTTCCATCCACCCTTAGCCCAGCATGTGTTATACACACCCCAATAATTTACTCTCCAGTGCCCCTCCTTTTCCATGAACAAAGAGTGGCAAATCTCCTTCTGGTGACAAGGGAAAAAAAAAACCCACAACTTTACTTCCCTTCTTTCAACACATAGGAGAAATCAGTTTTGCAGTACCAAGTAAAAAGTTGAAGGGAGCCAAAGGATAGACCTGAGATTTGGGGGAGACCCAGCTATTATAACCAAGTAGTGGCAAAACATTATTGATGCTTTCTTTCTCTGATCTTCCAAACCACTAAGATTTCCTGGGTAGCCCAGTTTAAGCAACTTCAGGCTATATAATATAACATTTCTAGGGTGGTTATTTAGAATAGTGGAAAGTGAAAAAGATTGGCATGCGGTACTCAAAAGACCAGTAATCAAATAGGATAGCAAACATGCAGAGATTTGGGTTGGATGAATGTAGGAGATGATTTGTTCACAATAACTTAGCAACTAGAAGCAAAGTCTTTAATGCCTAAGTGGATATCAAAGCAACAAGCCAATTCCTCCCTGCCATTAAAAGCTTATACAAATCCCATAAATCAGTAATGTGCTCTTTAGGTTTGCAATTTCCTTTCAAGTAGCTTTGCGTTTTTAGGCACTTGACCACGCCCTGAAAATAACCAAGCCTAGGTGGTTCTTGTCTGCCAATTATCTTTTTGCACCTCTAGATGTAGGGTGTGATCCTGGCAGTAGCTTTCTTTCTCAATAGTAACTGCTGGGTAGGGACCTACAGGCTTGCATTAAATCTATTGAGGTCATTCACTGTACACCATTCCTGAGAGGTGTGCTAGCTGTTGGTGATAACAGCAATTAATAAGATGCTAGATGGGATGTACATGGGGAAATGGGCAGAGTATGAGAAGTACTGTAATAGTAGAGGTATAAACAAAGTGTTATATAAAGGCAGAATGACAGCAACTGATTTTAATGAGAGAGGTGGGAATCAAGGAGAGCCTCAAGTAACTAGATTCACTTTGAAGGATTTAGAGGAAGAAGATATTATTAGGCATAGAGACTCTCATGAGCCAAGGCAGACACAGAAGAGTGATTGTGCATAGAGTGTTTTTTTCTTTTTCTCTTTCTTTGTGTTTGAATATGTGTGTGTTGGGAACCGTTAGAAGGAGAGTAGAAGGATAGAGTGATAGGGACAATGGGAGTAGAGAAATAGGGACTGTGAGGTCCAAGTAGCAAAACAGTAGTATGGATGGGCCTGGACAGTCAGAAAGCCTGGATGGGCCTTTAGACAGTTCCTTTACCCTCGAGCCCCACTTTCCAGGTCAGCAATGTGGGAAAGCTTCTATCTGGTAGGGCTGCTCTGGGGAGGAAATGAGGTACTCTGTAAAGTAGTTAAGAGCTGGACTTGGAGTTAGATAGACTTGCTCTCAAATCATGCTACCTTCTTTTGTTAGCTAAGTAATTCTTTTGCTAGCTAAGTAATTTTGAACCCTGTTTCCTCATCTATAAAACGGGAATAATATCTCCCTCCCTTGGGAGGATTCAGTTAACTAAGGCATTAAAAGTGCTTATTGGCACAGTGCTGGGTACTTGGCAAACAATAAGTAGTACCTCTCCTCCATCATCACATATGATAGACCCTCACTAAAGGTTATTTCCTTTCCCCTGAGAAAAATATCACAATTTGCGATTTTAAGTCCTTTGGCAATTTATTCAGTATATCTATGCCAAGAGTTGACCTTTTTAAAAAGCTCAAACTTTTTAGTAGTTCTCTTTCACCAGGAGAGGTCTTCCACTCAGCCTTCACTGCATTTATTTTCCGTTGTTGGGCATCACAAGTGCTATCACAGACAAGCAAAACAGGATTTTGTTTTCCTAATTTGAGGTACTTTCCACAGTGTTCCTAGTCATTACAACTCATTTCCCCCTCATATATATAAATACATGCGCGCCTACAGCTAAGCTTAACATTGTGGGAAACGTATGGCCCAAGGTTTTGCTCTCAAGTAGCTAACTCCCTTGTTGGGGAAATAGAATTTACAGAAAACTATTAGGCAACAATATGAAGAAAGTGTATGACCAGGTACAAAGTCTAGGTATGTTTATGACACTGGCAATAAGTAAACTGGTCATCCAGGAAAAGGAGAGGGAGCTGGAGTTTATAGGGAAGGCTCCAGGCTTAGGACCTAAATTATGATCCATCAGCATGTTGAATAACTATCATTATTGGTTTCACATCATCCTTCCACCTTCCCTGCAAACTTTAAAGATAAGTCTATCCTGAGGAATATATGACTATTATTTAAAGCAGTGGTTCTCAAAAGATCCCTTTTTTATACCTCTGTTCTCCTCTGCCATGCTTTGAAATTCTTCCCTACCAAGCTACATTTACAAGTAATAATTTATGTCTTCCATGTTTTATTCATCAGAAATCTTGATCAGCATAAGTTACATCAGCTCTGTGTAGTTACACTGGTTATCTAATTCCAGTTTAAAGAAAAAGAGGAAACTCAGTTGTTTCACTTATTAACTATAAATCTAGGATATAAAATATGTTAATACCATGTAGACATGTAAATTCCAAAGAATGCAAAATCCAGAAACCATCCAGGGAAAGATTGATAACTTGGACTATTTAAAATTTTTTAAATTATATATAGCAAAAGCATATCCTGAGCAAAGTCAAAAGATTAACCATCAACTGAAGAAAAAAATTATAATTCATTAATAAATGGAGGGCTAATTTCCTGTCCAAAGAATTCTTACAAATCAATAGGAAAATGACATACAAGTAAATTTAAAAAAAAAAAAAAAATCAAAGGAAATAAGCAGGCAGTTCCAGAAAAAAGAAATAATAACCAGTCATCAATAAGCATATTAAAAGATGTTTAGCCTTACAAAAGAAATGAAAATAAAATAACTTTTTTACCTATCAAATTGGTAAAGAAGTACACATTTGATAATACTCAGTATAGAAAATCATTTGGAGAAATAGTCATTCTCAAGAACTGTTAGTAGGAGTATTGATTGGTACAGCTTTTCAGAGGGCAATTGGCAAAATCATTTTAGTTTAAAATGCACCTACCCTGTGCTCGCTTCGGCAGCATATATACTAAAATTGGAACAATACAGAGAAGATTAGCATGGCCCCTGAGCAAGGATGACACGCAAATTTGTGAAGCGTTCCGTATTAAAAAAATAAAATAAAAAGCACCTACCCTTTAATCTAACAATGACCATTTAAGTAATTTATTCAACAGAAAAATCCACACATAGAACCAAAGAATTCTTACAAATCAATAGGAGAGCGGGTGTAGCTCAGTGATTGAATAGCTGCTTCCCATGTACGAGGTCCTGAGTTCAATCCCCAGTACCTAAAAAAAAAAAAAAAAGAATGTATCAGGCATTGAAGGGTAATGATCCCTGAAGAAAGGAAGCAAATGAAGTGAGCCCCATGATTGCTCCAGCTAAGTGCCTGTAGAAAGTTTCCAGGTCACAAACAGGAAGCTAGGAGGAACTTAGGCAGATCCCTGTGGTCTCCCTTAGTGGAGTCCAGGGAAGCCAAGATAGCTAAAGTAGTTTAGAGAGCTGAGCATAAAAAAATAAATCTGTAGATGTGAGGGAGTTTCCCTTGAGTGTTCAGTTGAGTACTGATGAGCACATGCGTGTGAGGAAACTACTCAAGGCCAGGGAAAGAATCATCTGAAGGATTGGAGCAGTGACTGGAACTCACACAGAGCTAGCAATAAGAAATAGAACGTGTTTGTTCTCAACATCCAGAAAAGAAAAAAAATTCATAATTCAGGGGGAATTAGTCTTGCCTCAGTTTGGAGAAAAGTTAACCATAGTCTAAACACAGCTCTGGTTGCCCTGAATAAAGCTTAAAAGCAAGACCCAAAAGGATCAAGCTGTTTCCAATTAATTTAACTGTGTCCCAGAATAAAACTCAAGAATGTTTATAAAAAGATAAAATTAACAGTACCCCACAATGTCTGGCATCCCATCTAAAATTATCAGGCAAGATAGTAGCAGAAAAATACAGCCCATAATGAGGAGAAAAATCAATCCATCAAAAATGACCCAGAAATGACAGGTATAAGAATTAGTTGACAAGGACATTAAAACAATTATCATGACTATATCCCATATGTTCAGAAAGCCAGAGGAAAGATTTTACATGGTAACTAGAGACATGGAAGTTTTTTTGTTGTTGTTGTTTTAATTTAACTCCTAGAGACAAAAATTACAATGACTGGGATATTTTTTTTTTAATAACACTAGATAAGATTAACAGTGATTTTAGGTGTTACAGAAGAAAAGATTAGTGAATTAGATGACATAGTGATAGAAACTATCCAAGACTCAAAAAGAAAAAAGACTTTAAAAAGATAAACAGTCCAAGAGACTTAAATCTTTGATCTGTCCATGTGCCAGTTGGGACCTGAATCTCAGCAGACTTACAACACCTACTCTCCAGTTCATTGGACTCACCCAGGCCAACTAACAAGGAGATGATGATTGACAACAGCGATCTCAAGGAACAGAGAGAGTCTGCAACTGCAAGCAAGAAAGTCCCATCCATCTGCCCCATGGGATCTAAGCCCCCTCGCAGTTAGAGGTGGAGTGGGCATCACCATCACAGAACCTCAGGATTAGGGACTGGATGATGGACTAGAGCAGACTTACAGTTGTTCTGCTGTAACCTTGTGATCCTAGCAATGGAAGAACTTTTATCATGGAGGTTCCTAGGGGAGGGAGAGAGAAAAATAGGTGTAATTTGGATGTATTTTCGGGACTTGGGAATTATCCTGAATGACATTGCAATGACAGATACAGACCGTTATATATCTTGTAATAACTTGCAAAAATGTGCAGGAGAGTGTAAACTACAATGTAAATAATAGTCTACACTTAGTGGCAATGCTCCAAGATGTGTTCATCAATTGTGGCAAATGTACCATACTAACAAAGGATGTTGTTGATTTGTGAAAATGTGGGAAGGCTAGGGAGCGGGGCATATGGGAATCTCCTATATTTTTTGTGTAACATTTATGTAATCTAAATTTCTTTTAAAAAATTAATTAATAAAGTATATTTTAAAAAATACATATATATATATATATAAACAGAGCAAGGTATAATGAACTGTGGGACAACTTTAAGGGATGAGATATACAGGTAATTTCAGTCTCCAAAAGAGAGAAAGGGGAGACTAAAAAAATTTTTTAATCAATTTTATTCATACATATTAATAATGCATTGTAACTTTTGAAAATGCATAGGTAAAGTCCCTGCATTTACAGTCCAAGAAAAGAAAAATCATATGATCTTCTCAATAGATGCAGAAAAATCATTTGACGGAATCCAATTTTAATTTTTTTTTTACAAAAGAAAAAAACTAACATTGTGATTCTACTAAAAGCCATTGATTATACACTTTGGATAGATCGTATGGTATGTGAATATATCTCAATAAAACTGCTTAATAAACAAATAATTGTACAATAGCTAGAAATAGCAGCTACATACAGCAGGGGAAACAGAGAGATTGAGAGGTGAGGAACTTTGTTTGACTTTTATTATTATTATTTTTATTATTATTATTATTGTTATTATTGAAATAATGAAAAAGCTCTAATAAAAATTGAAGTGATGAATGTGCAACTATGTGATTATACCAGATACCATTGATTGTACACCCTGGATGAATTGTATGCTTTATTAGTATGTATCAATAAAATTGATTTGTTTTTAAAAAAAACTATCCTCAAACTAAGAATAGAATGGATCTTCTTAAACCTGATTTAAGGGACATTTATGCAAAACTTACAGTTAACACCATGCTTCATGGTGAAAAACTGAAAGCCTTCCCTCTAAGGAAACAAGAAAGTAAGTCTGCTCTCACCACTTCAATTCATCATGTACTGGAGATTCTAAACAGGGCAGTAAGGCAAGAAAGAGTAGTTAAAGGCATCCAGACTGGAAAGGAAGTCGTAAAATTGTCTTTATTTACAGATGACATGATCATCTAAGCAGAAAATCCAGTGAAATCTAAAAAAAAAAAAAAAAAAAAAAAAACAACACTAGAACTAAAAAGTAAGGTTGGCAGATTTGCAGGTCAATAAACAGAAACCAACTGTATTTCTATATACTAGCAATAATCAAAAATTGAAACTTTTAAAAATACTTTCTATAAAATCAAAATATATGAAATACCTATGGATATATCCGATAAAATATGTGCAAGAACTGTACATTGACTACTGTAAAACATTTGCTGAGAGTAACTAAGGAAGACTTAAAGAATGGAGAAAGACTATGTTCATGAGTTATAAGACTCAGTATACCTAAGATGCCACTTCTCTCCAAATTGATCAGTTGATTCAAAGCAACCCCAATTCAAATCTCAGAAGGAATTTTTGTAGATATTAACAAGCTTATTCTGAAGTTCATATTGGAATAAAAAGAACCTAGAACTGCCAAAATAACTTTGAAAAGGAAGGACAAAGTTAGAGGACTCATTCTGCCTGACTTCAAGACTTAGAAAGTGACAAGAATCAAGACAGTGTGTTAAGATAGACAGCAGTTAAACAGATCTATTCTGGAACAGAATAGAGTCCAGAAATAGACCCATAATAGGCAGTCAATTGATTGTCCATAAACACACAAAGACAATTCAGTGGAGACAGTCTTTCAACAAATGGTCCTGTAACAATTGAATATCCATATACTTATAAGATAAACTTTGATCCCTATCTCACACCATATAAAATAATTAACTCAAAGCAGGTTGTCGATCTAAATGTAAAGCCTAAATCAAAAAAAGTTGTGGAAGAAAACATAGGAGAAACTGTGACCTTGGTGGTTCGCAAAGATTTTCTTAGATAAAATTGGTCTTCGATAAATTGAACTTCATCAAAATTAAGAATTCCTGCTCTCTCAAAGATGGTCTTAGGAGAATGAAAACACAAGTGACAGACTGGGAAATATTTGCAGATCACATAGCTAACAAAAAGGCTTGTATGCAGAATATAAAATAGAACTCTTAAAACTCAATAATAAGAAAGTTAATCCAATAAAAATGAAAAAAAATATTTTGAAAATATATTGAAATGGAAAAAAGATATTGAAGTGAACATATATTTCAAAACATACAGTTGGTAAATAGGCACATGTAAAGATGCTCAGCATCATTGGTCATTAGGCAAATGCAGATTAAAACTATAATGAGATACCACTACACACCTATTAGAATGGCTAAAATTTTAAAAGATTGGCCGTACCAAGTGTCAGCAAGGATATGGAGCAGCTGACTCTCTTACACTGCTGGTGAGAATGTAAAATGTTAAAACCACTGTGGAAAGCAAATTCAGCAGTTTCTTAAAAAGTTAAACATATACCTACCATATGACCCAGCCATTCCACTCCTGGATATTTACTCAAGAACGTTGAAAGCATATGTCCCTATGAAGACATCTGTAAAAATGTGCATAGCAGCTTTGTTTGTAATAACTCAAAAGTGGAAGCAGTCCAAATGTCCATCATCTGATGAATGGATAAACATTCTATGGCATAGCCACAGCATACTACTACTCGACAGGAAAACAGGAACAAACTATTGGCACATGCAGAAACTTGGATGAATCTGAAAATAATTATACTAAAAGAAAGAAGTCAGACATAAAAGAGTATGTACCATATGATTCCATTTATATAAAATTCTATACAATGCAAATTGATCTAAAGTAACAGAAAACTGATCAGTTGTTGCCTGGGGGTAAGGGGTGGAAACAGGAAGCTTAGAAGGGAGGGATTACACAGAGGCACAGGAAGCTTTTGGGGTGATTGGTGTGTTCATTGTCTTGATTGTGGTGATGGTTTCACGGATGTATATAGATGTCAGACTTTCCAAGTTACACATTTTAAACACATGTAGTTCATTGTATGTCCCTTATACTTTGTTAAGTATAATAACAAGGGGAGGACAGGAAGCTACTTAAATGTTCATTGTGAGGGCATTAAATAAATAAATTCTGGATTCCTATGAAATAGAATATTAAGCATTTGGGTTGTTGTGTTTTGTTTTTTGTTTTGTTTTTAATGAAGTCAATCTATGTGTCAATATGGAATGGTGCTATTAAATTTTAAAAGCAAGATTCAAAGCAATATTTATTAATATCTCTAAGTAAAAAATAGACATTGTATACATATGTAAATGTATGTGTGTCTTTGTTTACATATATTGTATGTGTGTATATGTTTGTGTATCATAAAGGATTTTTTGAAGGATACACAAAAAACCTAAAAGTGGTTATTTCTGAGAATTGAGACTGTGGGTTTGTGGAAAAGACAGGGAGGTTTTTACTTCTCATTTTGTTCACTTCTGTTGAATTTTGTTAAACCATCTGCATGCACAGTTATTCTTTTATAAATTAAAAAAAAAGAAAAGAAAAACCTCTGGTTAAAAAAGATAGAAAGAAAGAGGGAAAGAGAAAAACCAAAACTAGGAATTATCAATTGAAATATAATGTATTACTGATTGAATATAGTTGCGCATTGAAAAAATATAATCAAAATATAACCCAGTTTGTTTTTTGTTCTCTTGAATTATCATAGAATGTCAACTTTTTAAGAGACTTTTAGGATCATTCCAGGTTAAGAAATTTGTTTTATGGGTTTGTTCCAAATAACTAAAATGTTTTATGAGTGGTATGCCTTATTTCTTGATTAGAGTGAAGTAAAATAGCATTATTTTTAAAACACCTTTTAATTGAGCTAAAATATCTACTCTTTAATAGTATGTAAGAGCTATAGCTCTATTATAAGAAAGCACAGACAGAATGAAGGATGTTCAAAGTGTTTTCTATACAGATGTTGAGCACAGAGCATAGGGAGATAAAAGGTATCAAAAGTAAGATTTCTTTAGGGATATTATAGGACTTGAACATGTGACCTAATGTTCTCCATTTTCCCAATATGGTATAAGTAACCATAAAATATATGTATGTAATTGTTCAAGGATTTAGAGCTGAGACTGTATTTTTTTTAATACATTTTTTTAAAGGATTTATTTATTTGCTTTTATCCATTTTTACCCCACCCCCCGACCCCCCGTTTTTGCTGTTTTTGTGTCCATTTGCTAGGCAACTCTCTGTGTCCATTTCCTGCTCTCTCTTCTCATCCTACTCCTCCTGTCTTCACTGGGATTCGATCCTCGGAATCTCCGAAGTGGGAGAGAGGCGTCCTACCACGTGCGCCATCTTAGTTCCTAGTGTTTTGGTGCATCTCGTCTTGGCTCTCCCTTGTGTCACTCTCCTGTTACATCATCATCTTGCTGTGTGTCTCAGGCCCGACGGCGCACCTGCACACAGGGCCTCATAGTGCACCCGCACGTGGGGCGTGGCAGCACACTCGCTCGCGAAGCCTGGCGGCACAACCACTCATGAGGTCTGGTGGCACACCCATGTGCGGGGCCTGGGGGTCTCACCCACTTGCCTAATGGTGCAATGGCACACGGGGCCTGGTGGCCCGCATGCCTTCTATATTTTTCCTTTTTTTTTTTTTAAATTTTTACCGGGAGGTCCCGGAGATCGAACCCAGGTCCCTCCATATGGGAGACGGACACCCAACCATTTGAGCCACATCCACCCCTGAGACTGTATTTTGGTACCCAATTATCACAGGAATTATCATGAATCTGTTTCAAAGATTCTTGACAACTATAAATGGGTCTGAATGAATAAATAAATAGGTAATATGGGAACTCCCTTAGAGTTTTTGAGATTAGTATGGAATAAAGGACTCTTCCTCAAAGATTGAGGAGAACCATTATATTCAAGAAGCATTGTAATTATGGGTGAGGTTTTCCAGCACAAGCAAATCCATTTTTAAAAATGGTTTGCTTTGGGAAGCGGCTGTGGCTCAATCAGTAGGGCTCCCGTTTACCATATGGGAGGCCACAGGTTCGGTCCCGGGGCCTCCTGGTGAGGGCAGGCCCGCCCGCATGGCGTGGTTGGCTGACCCGGCTAGCATGGGCAGCGGGGGGGGGTGTGTAAATGAATAAATAAATAAAATCTTTTAAAAAAAGTTAATTAAAAAAAAAAAAATGGTTTGCTTTAATAAGACTAACTTTTGAAAAAAGATCATGGGCCATTTTTTCAGGTAGGATAGTCACTTTTTAAGAGTCAAACTTCTTGCAAAGACTCCTTGCTGGCCCTATTCTGCAGACTCTTTTCATAATGAATTAATGATCACGTTGAAATTGACGGTCAGAATTATGTCCACAAGAAGCAGTGTTCTAAATCCAGTTGTGTGAATCTTCGTGATGCATCAGTCTTTATAAGAGATTACTGAATTATTTATAAGATCATGCCATTAGTGCAGAGTGGCATGGGGCTAAATATAATAACTGTATTCCCCATTTAAGGATTGATTTCCATACCTGTCATTAGATTCCAGTAAATGTGCATAGGAGCATGTGGAGAGCCAAATATGTATGAATAGAATGAGTGAGCACCTGGAGGGGTCAGGTTAGGTTTTGTGCCAGGAACAAGTTGTATCTCAATACATGTTTTCATCAGAGAAGATCTGGATGCTTAGTCCTGCTGGTTTGGGAATTTGATTAGCTGCCAAGCCAGAGGTGGGTGATGAGTAGTTCTCTTGGGAGAACAACTCAGGGATTTTTAAAATGTAGTCTTGACAATCCTCCATGTGATTCACAGGCTAATGCACAAAATCTCAATATTTAGTGTTTGGCTTCTGGCATGAATCAGTGATTTCATGTGCATCATTGGTGTTTTCATTAGAAACAGTATCAGCCTTTCCATTAATTCCATTCAGCCAGATTTCCATTTTCTGTTTTGTTTTGTTTTGTTTTGTTTTTCCTTTTTAGTGGCAGGGGAATTATAATCTTAAAATGTTGCAGCTAGAAATAATATCTGAGGCATCTAGTTCCAACCGTCTCATAGATAAAGAAACTTCTAGTTACTGGTTCAATAGGAACCAAGTAGAGGCCAGTTCTCCCAACTCCTAGCTAAGTGCCTACCATGCACCTGTCCCATCAGTCTACAGACAAAATACCTGTGGGATGCATTGTCCACATTCACCCAAGAATGAGTTATGACCAAGACAGCCATTTTATTAGTTTAAATGAAGAGAAAAACACTCAGGCCTTATCCCTCAGTGAAATCCTCACCTGGGGAAAAGAAGTCTGAATTATAGCAAGAACAGCTTGACCCAAGCCAACAGCAGGGCATCTTTTCTTAATAGGTTATCTTGGTGAGACAGTAATTAAGACGTTCTTGGAAGTGTTTCAAAATCGGATGCAGCCTTGCTGTTTTACCCCAGATCCATTTAGTCTGGGGGACAGCAGCAGCTCATCCCTGCAGACACCCTTGGCTGTGAGCAGGCAGGGCTGGCGCTATCAGCTTGGCTCTTCCTTCAAAGCTGCCACACAAACCTTTAAATTGTCATTGTTTCCTTTCTTTTTGGTTACCAAGAACATTTCCTTTTGAACTAATACCATGCTTCTTTTACATTCGAGGTTAGGTGTTTATATTGATTTCCAATAGGAATCTACCTCTGCCTTTGATTATAGACAAATCCATTTCCAGATGCTCTTATTCTCCAGCAACACACCTGTCTAGCTTGTTCTAATACCCAATCAAAATATTAACTTTGATATCTGGAGGCTGTTCTTGACTAGAGTGTAGGCTCTGGAACCAGACTTATTAGCTCGGTGATGTCAAGCAAATTTATACTTCTTCTTCAATTTCCTCATCTGTACAATGGAGATAATATTAGTAACCTGCCCCATAGAGTAGTTGTGAGAACACATTGTAAATTGAGTTGATTCACTCATAGTGTTTATTTAGCCCAGGGTTTGGCACATAGCCAGCGCCCAATAAAATGATAGGTGGGAGTGGTGGTGGTCGTGATACTAGTTGTGAAAGTGGTTGATAATGTTTTTGTTGTTGCCAGTTTTCTCCAAGCCCCTCCAAAAGAACCACTACTACCTAGAACTATTGACCCTTGGGCCACTGAGGTTGGGAGGTTGAGCCAAAGGTGGGTACGCCAAATGGGGAGCGAAGTTGACCTGGGAATGGAAGGGAATCAATAGCTTTTAGTATTAGGGGCATGTAGCTCTTCAAGGAATGGGAAAAGAAGTTGTTCTTTTGCTAGGAGAAAACAAAAGTAACTTTCTGACCTACCATGAAGAAATGTGCAAATCAACTCCCCTGCCCCCCCCTTCTATTCTTTAAGAGTTTATTTTATATATTTATCCCTCCCCGCCCCCATTGTTTGCGCTCGCTTCTTCTGCTTTCTGTGTCTGTTTGTTGTGTGCTCTGTGTGTGTTCGTCTTCTTTTTAGGAGGCACTGGGAACTAAGCCCGGGACCTCCCATGTGGGAGGGAGGTGCCCAATCACTTGAGCCACCTCTGCTCCCTGCTAATTGTGTTTCTCATTGTGTTTCCTTGTCATGTCTCCTCATTGCGTCATTTCACTGCATCATCTTGTTGCATCAGCTCGCCGTGCCAGCCTATTGTGTCAGCAATGTGACAGTGGTCTTGTTCTTCTTCTTTAGGGGCCACCACAAACCAAACCCAGGCCCTCCTGTGTGATAGGCGGGTGCCCAACTGCTTGAGCCACATCCGCTTCCATTTTGTCTTTTTTTTTTTTTTTTTTTTTTTTTTTTGAGGTACCAGGGCCAGGGATTGAACCCGGGACCTTGTATGTTCCCACCCTTTTGACAATCCCAAACCTCAGAAGAAACATGTCTACTCTTAAGTTTTAGGAATTAATGGACCAAATGACAAGCTGGCATCTGGAGGACTCTAGATTTAATTCCACATCTAATGACATTTATTTATTAAGCCTTGAATGTCTACTAGGTGATAAAGAAAACAGACCTTAGACCTAGCCCTTTAGGGGTTTTACATCCCAGTAAGAAGCAGCAGTTATTGACATGGGAAACCTGCCATTTGCAGATTTGGAGGAGCAGTGATCCATCGTGACACTGCTCTGACAAGGCCTTGAACACTCACCTCTTTTTTTCGGCTTTCTCTTTAAAATACAGGGTTTGGACTAGAAAAGCTCCTTTCAGTTTATATGTAACACTGAGTCTGCTAAAAGAGAAACCCAGGAAGCGGCTGTGGCTGAATTGGTTGGGCTCCCGTCTACCATATGGGAGGCCCCGGGTTCAATTCCCGAGGCCTCCTGGTGAAGGCAAGCCAGCCTGCGTGGCGCGGTGAGCTGACGCAGCGAGATGACGCAACAAAGGGAAACAAGCAGATACAGAAAAATGCGCAGCAAATGGACACAGAGAGCACAAGCAGCAAGGGGGGGTTAAATAAATAAAAATAAATCTTTAAAAAAGAGAGAGAGAGAGAAACCCAAATTTGATTCCTTTATGCATTAGCTTTTTGTGTTTGTACACACACACACTCTGACTGAAGTGGTAAAGTGTCATATATTAAGAAGTAAAGGTTTCTCATAATTTTTAACAAGTCATTAGACTTCTGTGACTGTTTCCTCATCTGTAAAATGGTTATCAATGCCCTGAGCCCTACCTCATAGGGTGCTTGTGAACATTAGATAATAAAAAGATTGTAAAACACTGTGTAAATGTCAAGTGCTATGTAATGGGAAAGAGTAACCTCAAATAATGTAGGAAAACTCAGCATGCAAAAGATGAAAGCTATACGTTTTCTTCTCCCTGAAGTTTAAAGTATATGTATTTTCTTTTTTTATTTTTTAACAGCAATGAGTGAGTTCTTTTCATACAGTCTTATAATAAAACTTTATAATAGCCGTTTGGGGGACTACCTTCAAAGGCAGGCCATGTTATAAGAAGGTACTTGACTGCTTCAGAGCCGAAATCCCCTGGCAAGGAATTTAAGACAAGCTTACTTTATTTCAAATTCCAGTCAACAGTAACGTTGTAGTATATAGCCTAGTCCACTTCTTGCAGTCACTGGTTTATCTGCCAGGGTAAAATGAGGAAAGTTTAGAAAGCAAATCAGAAGAAGTCTGGCCTTCAGGCTACTTTTTATAAGCTTCAGTCAGTAATGGCCTTTGCAAGGACAAGTAATAGGTACATACTTCTTTTATTTGGCAGCTTTCTCTAAGGAGATCAAAGCTGCTTTGTAGATTTGATCTAGTTAATTCTCACAACATCCCTGCCATGTAAGTAACTGCTATCATCTTCACTCTGGTGATATGGAACCCACAGCCAGATATGAAAACTGGCTTTTCAAGGACAAATGCACAAGCAAATCAACATCAAGAATGGGAGTTGGGTTCAAACTTTCTACATTATATTTATCCTCTTCCCATTTGTCCAAATTCTCTGTAGTAAAGCCAACTTGAGAATCCTGTAAAGGGTATATTTTTGTCTCCAATTCATAGACAAATTGGCAAAAAATTGGCAGGTTTGCTGAATCTTCCTGTTAAATATTAGATATTCTAGAAATTTTGACCTTAGGTACATTAGGTTATTAAGGTCATTTGTATAGTATTGTACGGTTTATGGAGTCAAATATATCTGAGTTTGGCTAGCTCTGTGACCTTTAAAAAAAAAAAAAAAAAGATACCTAACCTCTGTGAACTTCAGTTTTCAATAATATGTAAATAACAGTAGTTGTTGCATCAGACTTGTGTCAATTATATAAAATGGGGCAATGTATATAAAATGCTTAGCACAGGGCCTGGCATATAATAAGCCTTCAATAAATGCTCTCATATTACAAAGCAAACAGGTTCTTGGGTTAGTTCATCTCTTGTTAAGACTTTCACTAAATGTTTAAGTTCTCTTCAAGCAAATCCAAATATATTACAAGTTTTCTTTTTAAAAGAATATTTAGTATTTTGCTATAGCAAGCCTGCTTTCTTTTCCTTTCCCCTTCAGTGTTCCATTTTGGATGGAAGAAGCTTTCTCAAGGAGGAGTTCCTGTACTTTAGCTTGGATTTCTGTCAAAATAAGATTACCTCTTACTTGACCTTGTGAGAAGCTTTTGAGTCTTATGAACCAACCCTTGATTTCAAAATCCTTTGGTTTCTCATGAGTGTGGTAAGCCAACATGAAATATGTTTGGAAATAGACCAGTTTGGGTTCTCTGAGAATGAGAGAGAGATTGAGAAAGAGAGAGAGAGGAATAAGATGATCTAATGGGTTTTGGAACTCGGAAGAGGTGACACTGTCTGCATGGAACACTAAACTGTGGATCCAATATCATATACATTTATTACTGCCAGTAGCCTTTGTTCCCAAATGTGGGACACATACAGAAAAAAAGTATCCTGGGCCCCATTCTAGAACTGCAGAATCAGAGCCTCCAAGAGTGAGACCTGCAAATCTAGATTTTTTTTTTTTTCTAATATAATTCTCCTTGTAGTTCTGATACCTTGCCAGCTTCCCATTTTTCAGATGAGGAAAATAAAGCCCTAGAAGAGAAGTATCTCCTCCAAGATCATACACACTGCTAGTTAATGGCAGAGGCCTGCCTGGAACTCAGTCTCCCTCCCAAATCAGTCCAGGGTTTTTTCCACTAATTCCCTGGGCCCCTAGGTCCCCTGTTGACTCGAGAGAAGCAGATGAAGCTGTGTCTGTACTTTCTCATCTGTATTACAAAGATAATAACTCTTGACCTTAAAGGGCCATTGTGAGGTTAAATTAGTTAAAGGGTAGTTGTTCGGTTCACTTCGTTCTTTATTCAGTCTGTTCTTTAGACAACTGAACGGGTGCTAAATTAAGCCATTTTGCAGAGAGGTCTGAGTCATCTAGTGGCAGCTGTCTGTGCCTCACTGGAGGTGCTTTGATCATTGTCATCTAAATGCATGCGTTAAGTATTATCTGTAGCACAGGGCTCCTGGCTGTGCTAAGTGAGTTACCCAGATAATGGTCTCTGCCCTTGAGAACAGTGCTGAGGCAAAGGGGCCCAACGGTTATTCACACAGACACAGAACAGCACCGGTAGGCAATAGAGACAGTGAATTTGATATACTGAATTCAGAGAATCACAATCACATCTTCTAACCAAAAAGGAGCTTGGAGACATCCATTCTGCCTCCGTGGCTTAGAGAAGTAAAGTGATTTAGTTTAGGTCCCATTGCAAGTTGGAAACAAGTTGCCTGGCCCAACCAGAGTTCTTCCCACCTCATGCTGGAGCAGAATTGTTTTTCTCAAGGACTGAAATGTAACAGTGTCCTTTATATTTGATCAGAAAAGGCTTTGGAAAGAAGTTAGCATTTCAAGGACATCTTAAGATAAGGTTTTTAGAGCTCAGGATCTGACTTAAGGGATGGTGGGGCAGAGAATGTTTGGGATGAATTATGCCAAAAAGCTTTAGGAAGTATCTTGAAGCAGCAAATAAGGTTCTTGGGTTTGTTTTGTACTTCAGAGGGCAGTCAGGAGAGGATCCTGAAAGGGGGCACGAGGGTCAGAACCACTGCTGATAGAAGGACTGCACTCGGGCCTGAGGAGTGAGGGAGTGTTGGGAAGCAGCTCGGGAGGGTTGAGAGAAACCTTGCCATGGCCTTTTCTTTTTTCTTTTTTTTTTTTTTTTTTTTTTATCATTGCCTTTTGACAACTATTATGTGCCAGGCTACATGCTTTAGCATTTTACATAAAGTGTCTTTAATCCTCAGAGTGGCCTCACCAGACAGGTGTTGTCCCATCTGTGGATGAGAAAACACTCTCAGGGAGCTTGGATAATTTGCTCAGAAACACAGAGGTACTGAAGAAGGCAGGATTTAAGCCCAGGTTGTCTCCTTCCAAATTTTTCTGTTAACACCAGGAGCCCTTTCTAAGAATATTGGGAAGAAAGTTATGGATAACCATCCAGGAGGTAAATAAAAATGTCCACTTTTGTCTATAAACAAAGAAAGTAGAAAAAGGGGGGCGGGGTGTCTTGCAGTAGTTTGAATTATGCAAGTGGTTATATGCATATATATTTATATATCATCTTACAAATATTGGTATGTATTGTGAAAATTTTGATTTTTACCCACAATAAAAAAAAAAAAAAAGAAAGGATAAATGGAAAATGTCTAGAGGTGGCTTATTTGGCAGGTCATTGACGTGGTGACGTGATCCTCAGAGACAGAGGGGAAGAAGAATCACAGAAGAAAGATAAGCATATGTCATATAAATTAAGAGTTACTGATAATTCAGTACGTTTAAGATTAAGAACTAGGTATTGCTTGACCAAAGGGGAAAGTTCAAAATGGATAGGTAGATTGGTGTGTCATCTAAAACAGATAACGCTGTGGTATCAGGTGAGATAGATCCTCAGAAAACATCACTTGAGAGTAGATGTGGCTCAAGTGGTTGAGCGCCTGCTTCCCATATGGGAGGTCCCAGTTAGGTCCCTGGTTCCTCCTAAAAACAAACAAGCAAACAAATGAAAACACCAACTCATGGGAGCTGATGTGGCTCAGTAGTTGAATGTCAGCTTCCCACATATGAGGTCCCAGGTTCAATCCCTGGCCCCAGTACCTCACAAAAATGAAAAATAAAGAAAAGAAAACATCACTTAAGGACCTGTTTGCAAATGGCCTTGTACTAAGGCACTGCACTAACACACTCTAGCAAGGAAGTAAATAGACAGCACTAGGAAAATTACAAACTAGATGCCATAATGTTGTCATACAGCATCTTGTAATGAAGGGAAAATAGGGAAAAGTTAAGGCTGGCAGGACATAGGTCATTCAAATGGTTTTGAAGAAGATATGAAGGACAGAGCATTGAAGCAGAAGGCAAAAGCAAACACATCCAGTATCCTGGAATCTAGGGAAGGGGAAAAAGAAAGAGAGAGAAGACATGTTTAGCATTTTATTTTGTGCTGAGCACGTTAAATAATTAACTACTCAGTTAAATACTCAAATTATATTACATTAAATACTCAATTAAATACTCAATCCTTCCATCAGTCATGCCAAATAAATGTTATTGTCCCATTTTACAGATGAGGAAATGAAGGCTCTAAGAAATGGTGACTTGGCTAAGATCAGACAGCTAGGACAGGCAGGGTTCATCCACATCTAACTGGACCTCCTTGTTCCTTCCATACTGCCGCACTGGCTCAGCCAAAAGGGGCGGGGGGGCAGAGGAGGTTGTTATGTGCAAAGTCAGAAGCTATGAGAGGATGATAGGGACCAGAATCAGAGCAGTGATGGCCTTATTGGATGGAACTGCTGCAGAGTAGAAATGAGAGAAGATGGCCACAAGGCAATAGAGTCAGGTTCACTGTTTTATTTGCATTGTATGGCATTTTACTGCTGGTCAGGTGGAAGACTTATTTAATACATATTAGCAGGGGAAGCAGATATGGCTCAATCGATAGGGCTCCCATTTACCATATGGGAGGCCCCACGTTCGATTCCTGGGGCCTCCTGGTGAAGGCGAGCCAGCCCGTGCGGCACAGCAAGACGACCCAACAAAGGGAGACAAGCAGACACAGAAAAACTCACAGCAAATGGACACAGCAAGCACAAGCAGCAAGGGGGGATAAATAAATAAATAAAATCTTAAAAAAAAAAAAAAAAAGATATTAGCTACATCCTATGCTCCCTTTTTGCAAATGTGACTTCCCTGTTTGAAAATTCTTTGCAAGTCATTAACCTGCATGCTAATAGTGTTGGGCTGCCTGGTTGTTACATCTTCAAATTATCGTTCCAAGAAAAATACTGGATCCAGTGTGTAGTTTTTCACGTTTTTAAACTAATGGGCCCATTGACCACATAGACATTCACACTCAGCAAGTCATCTGGGAGTTATGGGAAGTGTTTCCCCCAACTAATACTCTGCTTTCTCCATCTGCGTTTAGAAATATCCCCAAGTCTGATTTTCTTGCCCTTTTCAATGGCTGATTGATGGATGCCTATTTGTGGAATTATGTGTTCATATGAATTGCAAATAGTTGGTAAAAGTCTTTGAAAAAAGAATTATAGTTTAGAAAAAGAAGGTTAGTCTATGTGAGATTTTTGTAATCTTGAAATATGAAAAGAAGAATGGGCAAATGTTTTGCTTTACAAGGAGGTAAGGGTCCATGGCATGGTAAGAAGTCTGTTTCATATCACTGGAAAAATATATTACAACCATGGATTGAAGTTCTGTTATTGTTGCTAAGGTGCAACCCTATTCCCCCTCTAAGTATACAATAGGTCTGAACATAATTCTTCTTTGTAGTCCACTGACTCTTGTAAAATAATGCTGTGATTATAAGGTTTCCTGAATGCAATTTTCAAAGTGTTAGTAATAATAACCCTGTTGCACCTACCTGCTATACTTGAGTAACCATCTCGATTGCTCAATTTATTCTTAATATTGGTCATAGTGAAACATGTTTTCATCACTTGAAATCCAAATTTTATTTGCTAAGTTAGTAATGGCCATTTATTTCTGTAATATAAATTAGGATGTTTTGCAAGTTTGGATTACAAATAGGTTGACTCTTTGAAGAAAAGTATTAGGAATCATTTGAAATGTCTGCCTAAATATTCATGAATATCTTTATTTTATTTTATTTTTTTAAAGACAGTTTGATTCCTTTGAGGGTAAATTTTTGTTTAAAATTGTATATGTTCAAATAAAAGATTTAGGACTGGAATGGGTTTTTGACAGTTCAGAGGCTACTCTCCTCCATGCTCTCATCCCTTTTCTTTCTCAGGTTAGAGAAAGAACAAGGTCGAAAAGATGTCATAGGTGGCATGCCTGGCAGTCCTACAACTGATTGGTGGCAAAGCCCAGAACTTTCAGTCATTCCACTGCGCTTTCCACCAAAGTACTGTTTTCTTCTATCTGGCAAACATTTGATGTGAAGGCACTGTGTTTTTCTACCCTAGATGTCAGTTGAAAAAAACTACTTTTTACATATAAACCCCTGAAAATATTTCTCATACAATCAGGTCAACAGAACACAAAAGTTTCTTCCTGCAAGATTTCCCAAAGTCCCTTTTGCTTGAATTTTCTTCTCACTTTTCTTTTGAAAAGTCCTGTTCCTTTTGCACTTAGGAATAATGAGTCGTATTTGTTCTGACAGCTGATGTGCAAACATCTATTGCTTCAAAGTTTCCAAGCAGAGTAAAAAACCAATAGTACTTTTCTGAATTTCATTAGCAATGGCAGCAGACATTTCAAAAGCAATACAGAGAAGAAAAGAAAACTCAAGTTAGCAATTATATAGTTAATATTGCCTGAAATGAAATTCTGCATTATAAAATCCGAAGTACTATAAACTCTGCTTCTGAATATGTTTACAGACTGTCTATCCTTTCAAAATACAGTGCCTGTTGTCAGTGTTTGAAAAGAGTGTTTTGATTTGAGACTATCACATTTTTAAATGAAATTTATAAATTCAGTATAGATGATAAGAATGAATGTTTTTGGAGAAGATTTGTTGAAAAGAACTGAATCAGTCCCTCACGGTACTTGAGACATCTTAGGACCCAAATCCAGCCTCAAGATTTTTAAAGGATTCCCTGAAAACTTAATTCAGCCCTAGCCGTGAATTTATAGCTGACAGGAAGGGCAGGGCTCAGCAGACAGGCTGGGGAGAGCACAGAGGTACCCCATCACCAGACATGACTCACCCTGAGAGATCTTGTCAGAAATGTTCTGTTTGTGAATTTATTCACATAAGGAGAGGATAAATTTTTGAAATGTGCTCTGACCCCTCATTGCTGTGGCAGGATTCACTGCTCATCAGTGAATCTGGTACCATCCAGGTCTCCCTCATGCCCCATCCCTTTCCTCAGCTTTCTCCCCCACTACCTTACCTAGCTGAACACTCAGTTCGCCAGACGCCTCTTGAAATGGCCTTGTTCCTCAGGAGGCCACCGCTGCAGCTTAGTGAGCTTACTAACTGGTCTTCTAATGACGCTTTCTTTCCAACACTAGACAGAGGGTCCTTTAGATCAGGGACTCTGTCTTGTTTATATTTCTGTCTGCCGGGCTTACCAGGCATGATAGGCACTCAGTTAATTGTGTTGGGTGGGTGGGTGGAAGAGGAAGCAAGCAGGCAAGCTGTGGTGTAGCTCACATTTTAGGAGGCATTTAATAATGGCACATAATATCAGAAATCCTGGGGGAGCGGATGTGGCTCAAGCAGTTGAGCACTCGCCTCCTACATGGGAGGCCCCAGGTTCAGTTCCCAATGCCTCCTAAAAACAAAGAAGCAAACAAACGAAAAAACCAACTCAGGGAAGCTGATGTGGCTTAGTGGTGGAGTGCCAGCCTCCCACATACAAGGTCACTGGTTCATTCCCCGGCCCCCAGTATCTCAAAAAAAAAAAAGAAAAGAGAACCTGGCTCTAAAATGCTGTCATTGCTTAATTTATTGTAATCTGCCTAATAAGGAATTTCTCTTTATTATTGGAGTTACTGCTCTTAACTCCTCAGCTAAGAATGACAGTGGCCAGCACACTTTCTCTCACAACCATGTTTTTCCTCAGCCTTTTCCTTCAAGATTCCTCCCAGCATCACTGCCTCCCCACCCCTGCAGTCATTTTTAGAGACGTCCCTGTGAGCCCCCATGGTCCCCTAAGCTCACCTCTTCAGGGGTGTTCATCACACTCTGCTGATGTCATGGTGTGTGCTTGTCTGTTTCAACCCCCAGACTCTGCATCCTCTGTGCCTAGGAAATAGTAGGTGGTTGGCAGACACCCACTAAATGAAAGTTGCCTGAATCATACCTTGGGCTCCTAAATGAAGAAGAGGAAAAAAATGCTCGTTAAATTTTCCTGCTGATCCTAGGAAATCAGCATCCTCCAACCCTGTAGTCTTAATAAAACATGAAGCTTAAACATATTTGGACTACAAGTTTCCATTATCCCACCAGTGCAAGAATGCTAGTAGACATGTCATTATGAAACTAGGTAAAAATTTGAAAGCTACTGCTCTTTACCATTTTTTAACAGTGATTAAATTTAATTGCCATCTTTGTATTAAGCCTGAAAAATAAAGTACGTTATAAGAGAAGTCCTATTTTAGTCTTCCTATTTAATTAGCTGTCATCTATAAATCTGATGTGATTTATGTTTGATTGTTATTTTATTCTTTTTACTTGTTCTTACTTTGTCATTTTGATCTCAGGTATTGAGTCATATTTTTGGAATGAAATAGTCATAGGCTTTTTTATCATTAGCCATTTTACTATTTAATTTAGAATAAAGAATAGAATGATAAAATTAGACACAAGAGTCCTCTTGTGTCATCGGGTAATCTAGTCTACTTTTGGTAGCAAAAATAAAATTAAATAATTTCTGGTTTCTAGTTTGAACCAACTTTGTTAAGATGAATGGCCTTAAATCTGTTAAGGGGGGAAGCGGCTGTGGCTCAATCAGTAGGGCTCCCGTTTACCATATGGGAACCGAACCCGGGGCCTCCTGGTGAGGGCAGGCCCGCCCGCACGGCGTGGTTGGCTGACCCGGCGAGCGCAAGCAGCAAGGGGGGGATGGATAAATGAATAAATAAATAAAATCTTTGGGAAACGGATGTGGCTCAAAAGGTTCGGCATCCGTCTACCATATGGAGAGACCAGGGTTCGATCCCCGGTACCTCCCGGTAAAAAAAAAAAAAAATCTGTTAAGGGTGTGAGAAGCTTGTCTCACCCTCACAAAATGGGCCCAAGAAAGTTTTTTCTCCCAACTAAAGGTTTCCTTTTCTTAATTTCATTCCTAATTATGCCCCTTATAATTCGTGTGCTAATTATGTCCCCTGCATAATTCTTCTGCCTCCTTGATGTTCTCCCTTCATTTATCTTTATCTCCTTCATTTGCTCCTAAATTCCCTGGTTACCTTTCCACACTGGGCTCTTGATTGAGGGCCACAAAGGGAGAGAGAGGCTTCCCCAAGGAAGCTCGGCACTAACCAATCACCGAGTCAGATGTTGTTGCATTTGCAGTAAGAGAATTTTTAGCTAAGCAGGAGAAATGTAGTCAGAGAAATGGGGGTGCTATAACGTAGCCTTGATCTTCTGCAGTGTTGGGGGATGTGTGCTAATTATTTGGTGCCATCTTTCTAGTAAATAAGATCCTGCTCTAAGCTGGAGATTATGCCTATAACCCAAAAGCATCATCTCATTATATGCTCAGGAAGGTGGTTATTTGAGATCTTCTTATTTCCCTGTCGAGTCCATACAGCAAGTTCTGGGAACCTTTTTCTTGTCCCCTTCTTTCCTCCATCCTTACTTGCTTTGTTTTGTCCCTGCTTTCCAGCCTGTTCTTTTGCATACAGTGATGCTCCTTATGGGTCTTAGGGCACTGTAGTACTAAGACTTGGACCCCCAGAGCCTTTGAAAATGAAAAACAGGATCAGCCAGTCACACCCTGCTTTGCCCTATCCAAGACTATTTCCGGAGTTCTCTTCACTCATCATGTTTTTGTTACTGCCTTGATCTATTTATTGTTTTGTTTTGTTTTTTCTCTAAGGAGGGCAAAACATTTAATCTCATCTACACAGTATCCTAATGAGCTAGAAGGGAATAAGAGTGCTAGCCTGCAGAAAATTTAACATATTTCCCCCAGTTTATGGTAGAGCCAAATAGTTCCTCAGTCTAGACTTGATCCACCCTCCTGAGGTCCATGACTGCATGAAACTGCAGGGCTCTGCTCTCTGGGTCTTGCACAGAACCCTTCTGCTCTGCAGAAGAGCTAGGGAGCGAACGGACCAATTTTTAATCCACCAGTTCATTAGATTGGATCCCACATACTGACACTGAGCCCCCCACCATGTGCCATGCACTGGGCAACTAGAGGCAAAAAGAAATGGTCCTGGCCTGGAGGAATTTACAGATTAGTGGGAGAGGCAGTAACAAACAGGTAATGTAAGAGGTAAGCGCAGCCTTTGTCAAATGCTTACCTGGGCTGCTGCTGGGTTCTCTGCATTTCTGTGTGGCAGTGCCAATTCTTAGTCTCCCACCCTGCTGTGGTGCTCACTCTTGTCAACTTCAGTAAGAGAGCAAATCTGTCCTTCTTGTCGTCTTTGGGTGTGGTTAATGAAAAGAGTTAATGCTAAGCATATTGTCAAGGACTATGAATGTCATGAAGGAGGAAGTTTTAAAAGTGTGATTTCTTCATGTTTACAAAACGAACAAATGACTCAGATCTATTGTACACATTCACAAGAACTGTGTCCTAAGCTGATCCCGATTTTGAAGTCATGTGTCTTCCTTTGCTTGTGAAGAAGGTTCTAAAGGGGGTGGAAAGTGGAGGAAGGAGATGAGGGGAGAGGAAGGAAGGCTTAGAGACAAGGACTTTGTTCTAGGGCGTTTAATCAGTGGTGTCTTTCACAGGACTCTTCAGTATTCAAGATTTCCTCTCATCCTTCTTCCCCTTCCTTCTCTCCCTTTCTCTCTCTCTTCCTCTCTCTCTCTTCCTCTCTCTCTGGCTCTTGCTCTCTCTCTCACCTCTTCTTCCAGTTGGCAGGATTTTTTTTTTTTTTTTGTATGTTTTCTGTTTGGCTAACTTCAGGCAAGACACTGAAAACTGCAAACAGACGTCAAGGAGGAACAGAGTGTCTATGAATTCATTACTCTTGGAAGTTGGAGTAGCCCTGGCCTTCATTGGCTCTGACCACTTTGCCAAGATGTGGAGCTAAGCTGCATTTTGGGTGGCTTCACTGACAATGATGTTGACAGGATTGTTAAGCCTCAGAAGATTTGGATCCTCGGGCTTTGACCTTTTTTAATTTCTTCCATATTGTTTGTGCTTTGGAGGGTTGTTCTCTTGGCTTTCTTTCTCTTTTTTCTTTTTCTTTACTTCCTTTTAAGTTGTGTACATTGTACCACCTGAAAGAAGAATGTTTAAATGGATCAAAAATAAATCTTGATACTCTTTATCAAATTATGTGTAATAAAAAGGAAAAATAAGCATATTTAACTAATACAAATATGCTTTGCCATTTTATAATTACCATGCTGAGTAAATCCTGTGGAGTAACAGATTTGATTAAACTGGGGTCTGTGGGAGGGAAGACAGCCAGGCATTACAGTCATGGACCAGCACTGAGGATTGACAAATGTGAGCTCTGCCACCACCTGAGCTCAGTGATATGGCCACTGAGCTCAGTGATATGGCCACTTCCTCCTTCGCTGTGCTTTATCCCAAAATCGATGCTGTCAGTGATTCTTTATCTTTTATCCTTTGAAAATTAAAATTTATAATTTATCTTGCAAGCTTTATAAAACAAACGATAATATTAGGGCCAGCTTTATTGTCATTAAAGCTGCACATTATGTACAAGTATTTCATTATTGTTTTGCCTAGAGCTCTGAAACTAAAGGAAGTGAAAGGGAAGGTGTCGTATAAATTAAATTGTGATTTATTACCTTTTATGAGAGCAGATAAGTTTGAGATATTACAGCTGTTCTTAAGATAATGCATCTAGAAAATATCAGGGATTGAAATGGTGTCATAGCCCTTGCCTTACCCCAAATTGAAACGTTGCAGTTTTAAAGTTGAGCAAGGATAAAGTTTAAAGTTCCTTTTTCTTATATTATGATCTCTGGACTTTATTTCATAATTTGTTTCAATTTGACAAAGTGAATAAACAAGTCCATCCATCCATCCCCATTGCCTTCAATCCCATTTACCTCATAATTATTACCTGGTACCATGAAGAATACTAGATCTAAAAGGTGCAAGCTGAATAATTATTCTCCAGAAATCTCAGAAATTTTCCTTGAGTCCTTTACCACCAGCTCCTATATACAGTTCATGTGTTCCCTAGACACCATGAACTACAGAATTTTGACATATTTTCTTTCCATCTTTTTTTTTTTTTTTTACCGGGAGGTCCCAGGGATAGAACCCGGGTCCCTCCATATGGGAGACGGACGCCCAACCATTTGAGCCACATCCAACCCCCTTTCCATCTTTTTTTGTATATCATTTTTTAAGATTAATGAATCATACTACAAGTAGAATTTTTTGCCCTTTTTTAAATTAGAGAAGTTGTAGGTTTACAGAAAAAAACATGCATAAAATATAGAGTTCCTATATACCACCTTATTATTAACACCTTGCATTAGTTACACATACAGTTTTTTTTACACATAGCTTTAATTTTGTTTTTTCACCTTATGTTATAATATAAGCATTTTACCATAACTGTTAAAGATTGTGTTTAGGGGGTCGGATGTGGCTCAACTGGTTGGGCGTCCGTCTCCCATATGGAGGGACCCGGGTTCGATCCCCGGGACCTTCCGGTAAAAAAAAAAAAAAAAAAAAAAAAGATTGTGTTTAATAATAATCATATTTTGGGAGTGGTAATACTACAGTTCTCTTAAATTCTCAGCCTGTCAGATATCCAGATTTCCCTCAGTGTTTCTCTATTACAAAAACTATTGTAATGACTGTCACTACTTGTACACACTGCCCTATCTTGGTAAACTCAAAAGGCTTAAAACAATCAAGACATTTTTGATGACTGGTTGTTATACTCTGCTATGGACGTACGTGGTTTGGGGCAAGGAAGTAGAATTAGAAATTATGGAAAGACATCCTCCTAGGGGCTTTTTTCCATAGTATCTTGTACATGCATAGCCCTCACGGACCACTTTGCATTGTACACCTCTGCCCTAAGTGACTGACAACCTGAGGACAAGGATCGATTTTTTGCCAATGCCAAGCATAGTGCCTGTCACATAACAGTGGTAAAAAAAATAATAATGATAACAGTAACAATTTACAGTTATATAAATATATAACATTGATTATGATAGGTAGATATTTATTGGATCCTTATTATGTTACAGTCTTGCTCCAATTGCATTAATGTATTAGCTCAATTTATCTTTGTTGAATATTTTTGTTGAAAAATTATGTTGGTTGAATTTTGCCATCCTGTGAGGCTTGTAACATCTAGGAAATATATATATATATATTTTTAAAGATTTTATTTATTTATTCATTTATCCCCCCCTTGCTGCTTGTGCTCGCTGGGTCAACTAACCACGCCGTGCGGGCGGGCTTGCCTTCACCAGGAGGCCCCGGGAACCAAACCCGGGGCCTCCCATATGGTAAACGGGAGCCCTACTGATTGAGCCACAGCCGCTTCCCTAGGAAATCTTTAATTATGTAGGCCCTATCATGATCAGCATCTCAATTCTGGAAAAGCTGTTGACACTCAGCAGAGTCTTTGGCAGGGCCAGAGAGCTCTTGGAAGCTAGGGTTCAGTTCCCTCAAGAAGGGAAATGGCAGTGTGGCCCCACCAAACAGCCAGCATCAGGACACACCACCAGTCCCAGTAATAATCTGGGATACCCAACAGTATCAAAGGTAGACATCAAAGCAGACCACTACACACACACACACACACACACTCACACACACACTGCTCTTAATTCCAAGCCAAAGGGACTGCACCTTCTGACATGCTTCTTTTCCCACTTAGAGTCTAAGATGTGCCTGAGTCGACAGGCGGGGCACTGGTAGCCCCAGGGCAGGTTACTAGCAGGAGGAGCAAGTCAGGAGTTGGCGCAGGCACATACACACACACTGGAAGTAGAGAGTTCCAAGCTTGGCGTCAGTGCTCTTCTGCAGAATACGGTAGCCCCCAGATCTTCATTGTGCCGGCTCAGCCTCTTCGATATGCCATCCCAGAAGAGCACGAGTAGAATAATCTGGGCAGTCCAGCAGGCATTTTAGGCAGGCAACAAATATTTTTCAAGGGTTTTCTTTATGCTACTAACTTTCAAGAGAAAAGTGTTCTTAGAAAAATGTTCAGGCTTCACTGAAAAAGCACAAAGCAGTCAGCTTTTATTCCTGGCTTGCATGAAACTATCTAACTGGTAGCCAAATTTGAGATGTCTGAGGAGAGACAAGTGACTAATACTAGAGCCGTGTGTGGCCTGGACCAGATGTATTTTCTGACCACAAGACCGTGTCTGGGTTCTCCTTTGTAATTACCATACGGCCCACTGTAATTGTAAAACTTATATTTACTTCCTGCCTTTGACATGTAATTCAGGGTCCAAGGCTGCACTCTGAGCTAGAGTGAAGTTCTCTCTATTATTTGTCTAAAAACCTTCAAAATCATCATGTGTGAGGGAGTGTGCTTATGTTGCCACAGCTGTTAAATATGTATATCCTTGTGAAAAATATGCCCACTCCTACCTTGTTGGATGAAGCATACTACTAATCAGATGTTTATTGAACATCTACTGCTATATGCCAAGGGCTATTTTAGACTCCAGGGAACATCTGTGAAAAAGACAGCAAAGTCCCTGCCTTCCTGGAAGAAGGAGAGAGAAGTAGGGAGAGAGAGGGTAGGGGGCAAGGAAGTAGCACATGGGGATATGTGCTATGTAGTTACATCGGAGTAATATGAAAAGAGAAGGCTTCTTTAGCTTGGGACATCAGAGATGGCCTCTTCAAAGAGATGACATTTAAAATGGCATTTTAAAATGACAAGAAGGAGTAGAATCAGCAAAGATCAGAGGGAAGAACATTCCAGGCAGGTTAGTATAAAGGCCCAAAGATGGAAAGAGCTTGGCATGTTCCAGAAACAGAAAAAAAAGGTGCCAGTGTAACTCATGGTGGGCGAGAGGGAGACTGGTCAGAGAGGTTGGTAGAGCAGGATCACATAGGGCTGTGTAGGCCTTTGTAAGAAGTGTACATGGGTCGGGTGTGTCCCGGCACAGCCCAGGAATACCATTTAGGAGGTGGCTGCAGAGGTCTCAGCCAGATAGGATACTGTTTTGGACTAAGGTGGAGTAGAGAACAAGAGAAAGCTGGGGAAGCGAATGTGCCTCAAACAATTGGGCTCCTGCCTACCGCATGGGAGGTCCCTGGTCAGATTCCCAGTGCCTCCTAAAGAAGACAGCAAGCTGGCAAGACAGGCCGGCAGGGCAAGCTGACACAACAAGATGATGCAACAAGAGACACAAGAAGAAAAACAATGAGAGACACAACAAAGCAGGGAACAGAGGTGGCTTAAGCAATTAGTCACCTCCCACCCATTTTGGAGATTCTGAGTTTGGTTCCCCGTGCCTCCTAAAGAAACAAGAAAGATGAACAGACACAGCAAGTGCAAACAACGAGGGGGTGGGGAGAAATAAATAAATTAATTAATTAATTTTAAAAATCTTAAAAAAAGAGAGAGAGAAAGAGCTGTATTTGGAATCTGGTTTAGAACCGGAGTCAACAGAACTCACAGAGGGATTGGGTATGAGGAATGGGGGCAAGGGAGTGATCTAAAATGACTCGGAAGGTTTTGACTTGAGCAACTAGAAAAGGAACTAAGATAAGGAAGAGCAGGGCTATCTAGCTATTCACTCCAGTTATTACAACTGGACTGACCATGAAACCAGATCTAGGTGTCCAGTAAATTCTCTCACTATCCCCTAAATTTATATCACTGGGGCATATTCACAGTTAGTCAGTGTCAAGTATTTTCATGCCTCCACCTTCCTTTTAGTGTTCGTTTTAGGAGTTGGTTATCCTGCTCTATCCTGATACTTCCCTCAGGGGCGCATGTGCAAATCCTGCCCAGGTTTCCCCTCCCTGGCACAGCGCTGGCATACCCTGGGCCCAGGTATCAGGCTGCTGGGGAAATACAATTATAAACAAAATGTTCTCCCAACGCAGAAAACCTCTCCACAAAAGTAGAAAAGAAAAACAGTTTTATTATTGAATAAGCATTAAACAAGAATGTGATACAGCGCAGGCAGTCTGCAAAGAGATTGCAGAGACAGAAAGGGAGCTCTCCCCTTTAATGTGGCTAAGCTGACCCAACCCATTCTCTCGACACTTTACAACACAGTCAGGATATTTGGGGAGGTAGGTTTACAATTTGGGGGCCAGGAACCCCTTGGAAGTTATGCTAATCTCTTCCCAGGAAACTGGGAAATAGGGGCAATGTCTTCCTTGATTACATTGCAAAGAAATGGCTTCTTTCCTTGAGCAGACATTATTGAGTGTGAAATTTGCAAGAAGCTTATCTAACCTTTAAAGTAAAGATTTACATATATTTCAAAGGGGACCCAGAAAAAAACTTACTGGTTTTCTAAAGTAAATGAAAAGAAAGCTGGGAGGGAGGAAGAAGTCTCTTCCCTTCTGTTCCTCTAGGAGAATGAGGCCCTTTATTATTATTTTAAATTTGTATTTGCCCTTACAAGGCCCCTGAAATTGCCCATCTGGTAGAAACTGACAGATGGCTTATGCTTCTACCACCATGCCTCGTATTTGTGTAAAGAAAAGAATATGATGCGTTTTCTTGTTTTTCTCTTTATAATCAGGAAAAACTTTGTGATCGCTTTAATATTTAAACAGATATAATCAAATTATTTCTTTCTTAGAGGTAGGTTGATATCTACATTTGCCTTCAATATATTGTGGGGGGTTAAATTTTCTCTGTGCAATGGGAGTAAGAATATTTATTCTTCATAGGTATTTTGTGAGGATCAAATGAAATAATGTATATAAAGTGCTTAGCACTGTATCTGCTGTTGTAAAGCATTCAGTAAACTTGAAGTATCATTATTAATGAAATAACAATCTGGTGGGGAGGGATCCCAGGACCAATACACCGCTTTTAGTATTCAGATCATCCAGGCCAAGAAAATAAAGCCATACAGATACACTTCATCACTAAATCCATCAATGACCTTGGGCAAAACCTAAAATTTCTTTGGATCTCTTTCCTCAGGTAAATAAGAGGCTTAGGATGGATAACCTCAGTTTTAAAACTTATGTGATTCCGAGTTTATCAGGAAGTTTTACGGATTCTTTTTATGTCTTTGGGTCAACTAAACTAGCTAAGTGACATTTATTGCCAGATGTGACCTTTTGTTAGCACATTGTAGAATCCCGCCGTTAATGTCATTTTCTATAAATACAGATTTAGGATGAGGAAATGTTCTGTCTCTAGAGAAGTTTAGCCCTTGAGAGTCGTTCTGGTTTCAGACTCTCGACCCGCAGGCTATTACTCACTGTTAGCTTTCTTCCTCAGTCTCACTTTTGCTACCTTCTTCTTTCGTGTTCACTGATGCTGGCAGCCACCTACAGTGTCTAAGTTCCCTACTCAGCCTTTCCTAGTGGTTGGCATTACATTTGAGTTGTGCCTTCTTGCTTCCTCTACCTTTTGAAATTTAAAAATAGAAAATAAAAAGCAAACCCACAGCCTTTTACATTGGCTGAACTCTATTATTCATCTAACAGGTCTTCCAGTGAGCCCCACAGTTTAATACATAGTCAGCTCAGTGGCTTTCCTAGAATAAACCCTGTAGGAAATTTACAAAGAGATACTTTTATTTTGAATATCAAACTCTCAATCAGAAATGGGCTGCTGCAGCCCCCGGGAGGAGGCTTTGAAAAGAGAACCAAAGAGGCAGGAAGGTGCCCAGCTCTGCTTCTCGGCCTTGGCTTTTCTCTCCTCCTGTCCAGCCTTCTTGAGCCATTGTCGAAGAATCATTGAGTTGATAAAAGGATTCAGGGAGCAGGTGACTGGAAATCACAAAAGTCCTCCTAGGTCTGAGGACTGCTATTTCAGAGGCCCTACCCCATATCAGAGCAGAAACTCTATCACTTGGCAGCATCCACATTAAATGTAATTTTCTTACTGACAAAACTTTGGAAATATTTTTATAACTTTGCTTTGGAAATAGGTTAACTGAGAGTTACTGATTTCACTTATAATTGGCTAATAATTTCTCAGCAATAAGCATACTTGGGAATTCTTATTACATTTAAAAAATAAATCCAGCTTACATATTGTTTTCAAATGAAATATTTTTATTACCAAATCAGCAATTAATGAAGCTAACCTAATATTACATTTTGTAGACCTTTAGAATTTACTAATTTCAATTAAATCATTTTCCTCTTTTGTAGCCAATGAATAGTTTTCAAGGTTTCAGACATTTTTGTAGGCACCTGAAGAGGTGGGAGGCCTTAATGTTCAATGGCTAAAACTGCCCTGTTTGGACAGTCCTAAGCTCTGAGGTCCTCATGCTTGCCTTCTTCAAGGAATGAGAGCTGGATTTGAGGACATTTCTCTAAGAAAAGAGAGCAAGGTGGCATACAAATAGCACTAATCCACTAAAAGAGAGTAAAATTCCCACCAAAAACATAACAAAAACAAAACAAACAAAAAAGCAGAGTAATTAGAAGCAGAATACTTGGGTTCTGGCCATCAATTCACGGAACGTGGGCTCTGTGGCCCTCAGTTTGCCCACTCTTCTTTTGTGGTCTGTTCCCCACTCCTAGTGGTACCTTTCCAGACCAGCGCTCCATCTAGCCAAGGAGGAGGCCCAAAGCCATCGAGTCTATGGAACTGAAAGGTGCACAAAACCATCTCTCCTAGAGACAAGGTTTCCCTGTCACACGTTAAAGCAAAGTCATTTTCAGATGTCTGTATTATTTTGCTAGAATAAAAGAAGGAAGAGAAGGAAAGGGAAAGAACAGAGTAAGGGAGAGAGAGGGACGAGGGGAGGAAGGATGACGGACGACACCATTAACACTTGTTTTTAAAAAGCTATCTGGGGAAACAGATGTGGCCCAAGAGGTTCGGCGTCCGTCTATCATATGGAGAGACCGGGGTTCGA
The DNA here is from genome assembly GCA_026826555.1 of Tolypeutes matacus. NCBI lineage: Eukaryota > Metazoa > Chordata > Mammalia > Cingulata > Chlamyphoridae > Tolypeutes > Tolypeutes matacus. The sequence goes on from JAKSZT010054489.1 coordinate 15,622,965, forward strand.
TCCCCGGTACCTTCCGGTAAAAAAAAAAAAAAAAAAAAAAAAAAAAGCTATCTGTTTTCTATGCAAAATGACAGCATTCCTTCTCTGGGTAGAAAGGCTTCCATAGGAGATACTCCACTATGCCATTCAAAAGTTTCCTATCTGTTTACCTTCGGTGAGGAATAAGTATGATGTCATGGAAAGAACATGGGTTTCAGAATCAGATGATGCTACAAGCAAAGCCAGCCATACTATGTGTGCATTTGCTTAGCAGTTCTCAGAGTGCAAGCCAGGGTCCTCCAGGTTCTCAGAAAGCCTTTCAGGGTATCCACGAGGTCAGAAATATTTCCATAATAATACACAGATGTCATTTATCTGTTTCCATTCTCATTCTTTCCATGAGTTTTACCTGAAGCTTCGTGACATATGATTTTGAGACAGCTTGAATCCATACACAAATATCAAAATCTAACTGCCCTCTATAATAAAGCCAAACGTTAAAAAAGATATTTGTAAAAATGTAAAACAGTGCAACTCTACTCACTAACATTTTTTATTTTGTTTTGCAAAATATAATTGCTCTTAATTTTTAAAATGTTTTTATGTTAAATGTAATGGGTTTGCTATTGTTATTTTTAATTGAATTAATAAATATATATTTTTTAATTCTTCAGCCTTAATTTCTAGTATGGCAAATATTGAAAAATATAACACATAAAAGTGCTATTTGGGGTTCTCAATAATATCTAAAAATGTAAAAGGGTTCTTTTTTTTTTTTTTATCCCCCCCCGCCCCCGCCCCAGATGGATCCCTCCTCTGCCCCTTGTCTGCTCGTCTTCTTTAGGAGGCACCAAGAACCAAACCTGGGACCTCCCATGTGGGAGGCGGGCACCTAATAGTTTGAGAACTCCTATACTACCTCGTAGTAATTACCATTTATTGAATATTTCCTTGTGCCAGGAGCTGTCCTTAAGCATGCTACATTCTTCATCTTTTTTCATCTTTGCAACAGATCTCTAAATTAGAGGCTTTAAAAATGGTCACCTTGGTAGCCCAAGTGTCAGCTGGAAGTGAAAGAGGTACCCAGTCCTTCCGACTCTAAAGCCACACCCTTGCATTACTGGATAGTACTCCTTTACAAATTCTCTGTAACTTTGAAAAAGTTACCATAACCGTTTCCTTATCAAAATGAGCAGAATCAGACGTACCCTGCAGCTCTTAAGATTAGACGGGTTAATTAATATACATCAAAGTGCCCAGCACCAGGGCTGACACCAGACAGCTCCTGGGAAACATGGTCTCCCTTCTTTCCATTCCTTCCCCATCTTTGGCATAAATGTTAGACCAGGGAGTCTCAATGACCTGCCTTTCCTTTTTGCCCTTAGACGGTCTTCAAGCAGACAGAGAAGCTGATGGAACAGAAGGAGTTGATGAAGATATGATTGTGACCCAGAGTCAAACTAACTTCATATGCCCCATTACACAGGTAGTGTTTCCTCCTCCTGAAAGACAAAAATAATAGCTTCACAGAGGTAAAAAGATTCCTTTTGCTTTCTGATTTGAAGTTAAGGAGGGAGGGAAGAAAAGTAATGAAGGTTGAAGAGTATACAAAGGAAGTGCTTAGGTTGGAAAGAGTATTCAATCAATCTTGCCCTCAAGGTTCTAGGAGTGAATTCATGGTCCACAAGCCAGGTGACATCGGTGCCACTGGTTTCCCTGGTTTTCTTATGTGGCTCTCTGCTCTAATAATTATCTAAAGCCCTGAGAATGGGAAGTTAAACATAGAAAGCCCAAGGCTAGGAAAAAAATCTCTCTAGATAATTAGCAACTTGGAGAAGTTACTGGAAGTTGATCATTATCATTCCTGAAAATCTTTTCTCTCTTTGATTACAGTTGGAAATGAAGAAGCCAGTGAAAAATAAAGTGTGTGGCCACACCTATGAAGAGGAAGCCATTGTTCGCATGATTGAGTCCAAGCACAGACGGAAGAAAAAGGCCTGGTGAGTCCCTACAGGAAGGGAAGTGGACAATTCCCTAGGGGTAGTCAAGGTAGTCAATCAGAAGTGGTTGTTCAAGTAGGGGAAAAGACACTTAAATGTCACCCCTAAATTACATTTGCCTCCATAGTGTAAACATGGAAGCTGGCTTTCTGTGAAAACAATACATAAGGGAAAAATTAGTAATCTGTTCAGGAAGAAGCTGAAGGAGCAAGCTATTCCACAAGGCCTTCAAAACAAGAAAAAATTAAAGAACTGGGCTGAATTTTAATCATTAAATAGCAGGAATTTTTATGAATTCATGCTATTAAAAAATTGTCTGGAGAAAATAAAGGAGAGTTGTGATTAAAACATTCTCCCTGCTCTTTGTGTATGCACTTACCAAAACAAGAGGGAATGGTAAATTTTTACATTTTCTGTAATAAAGGTAATTTGTTTTATAACTATTAAGTAAATATTCTAAGATAACACTTAAGAATTTACCTCCAGTGGTCTTGATGGTCAAGATTTAATTGTCAGAGAAAACCTTTCATGTCTTTAATCCCTTAAATAACACCTTCCAAAAGGTTTAAATAAATTCATGGATATCTGATGACTGAGAGAGTTTTTGTTTTTTGTAATTGGAATGTTCAGAGAGAATCCATCTTTTATATATATATATACTTTTTTTTTTTTTTTTTTTTTTTTTTTTTGAGGACCATGGAGGACTATGGCTCCTTTTGCTATAATATGACTTCTCAGACAGAAACCCAAGTTAACTAGACTGACTCTAACTCTGACTCAATTTGGTATTTCTTATGCTCTTATCACAGATTTGTTGCAGGAATGGAATTGCAGGTGTGACCAGTTATCTGTATACTTCTGATAACGGTCCCTTTGATGTGATGTGTGGTTTGCTTCTCCATGGCCCAGAAATTTGCTGGTCCAGACCTAGAATTGGAATTCCCCTCCACTCCTCCTCTGGGTGTGGACTTAAAGATAGGGTATTTGAGACAGTAGATATCTTGATAGTCATCCAGTCAAGTAATCTAAGGCCTAATGGCTGCAAAATTTAAACTGTTGTTAGAGTACATTTTTCTCTGTTTTCAGTTTCCCACTTATAGTTGAAATGTCCTATTTCCCTAAGGAACATGCCATTTTTACCTTGTGAATAGAATTTTTTTAGTTTCTAGATTTCAAAGCCTTCCCTTTCTTAATTTTTTTTACGTTCATTCCCTCAAAAGCAAATTTTGAATTTCTTGACATAATTACTAAGAATAGGTATTCCCAGGGAGTTGTTTCACAGCTTTTCTTTCTTAAAGTTTGTGACATTCTCCTAGAGTCAGATTTGAAAAGGGCAGGCACTGATACAAAGCGCCTTTCTCACCACTAGTCCCAGATGGGTGGGAGCCACTCCAAGAACAGGAGTTGCATTTGAATGGGTCTTCTTAATTACATACTTTGACTTTCTAATGTGTTTTATCTTTTTGAACTGTACATATTAGGAAGCACTTGAGTAATATTTGTCAGAGAACTTGTTTTTCTTTCTGTCATACTTCCATAACTTGAGTTTCTAAAACTCTGTAAATTCCTGTAGCTTTTTTTTTTTTTTAAGATTTATTTTATTTATTTATTCCTCCCCTCCTCGTTGTTTGTGCTCACTGTCTGCTCTGTCTGTCCATTCATTGTGTGCTCTCTATGTCTGTTCGTCTTCCCTTTAGGAAGTACCAGCAACCGAACCTGCGACCTCCCATATGGGAGAGAGGGACTCAATTGCTTGAGCCACCTCAGTTCCCTGATTTGTTGTGTCTCTCATTGTCTTTCCTCTTTTGTGTCTCCTTGTTGCATCATCTTGTTCTGTCAGCTTGCCGCACCTGCCTATCGCACCAGCTCGCTGTCTTGTTCCTCTTCTCCAGGAGACACCGGGAACCAAACCCAGGACCTTCCATGTGGTAGGCTGGAGCTCAATCGGTTGAGCCACATCCACTTCCTCCTATAGCTTAATAATAATAATAAAGTCCAAGTGGAGGAGGTCTGGGAGGTTTGCAGAGAACGTCATGTTTTTATTGGGTCTTGAAGAATGAGAAGGATTTCAAAGAATGGGGAAGAAGAGTCTTCTAGCCTAGAGGCCCACCCCATCCAGGCCCTGTTCTAGTTGGTGGATAGTTGAAGTAATTGTATATTAGAGGGAGACAGGAAGGATGCTGTGGGTGATAAGAATAGGAAAGTAGCATAAAGATTCATCATAAAGGGCCTTAATGTCATGATTCATTAGTTTCCTTGTCTCTAACTTGATGAGAATAGTCATATTTGCTTCACTGGTATGTTTGAAGTTTAAATAAGATACATGTAAAGTAATAAGCAGTTTGTGGCACACAGTTAAGACTCAGCAAACATTATGCCATCATCATTGTCATTGGACTTTTAGCCATCATCATCACCGTCACCATCATCATTATCATCATAATAACCATCTTCACCACCATTATTCTATAGGCATGGGAGAAAGTAAGGTGAGCCAACCTGGGAGTTTAGGAAATTGTTCCAATAGCAATGTGAGGGATGGATTAAAAAGTTATGGGGAATCGCCCTGAGTGACATTGCAATGACAGATATAGGCCATTTTATATCATCGCATAACGTGCAGAACTGTGTGGGAAAGAGTGTAGACTACAATGTGAACTATGGTCCATGCTGAATGGCAAAGCCTCAGGATGCATTTATCAACTGCAGTGAATGTGCCACACTAATGAAGGATGTTTATGTGGCAGGGTGTGGGAGGTGTGGGGCATATGGGAATCCCTATATTTTTGCATTAAATTTACATAATCTAATTATCTTTTTTAAAATAATAATAATAATAAAGATGATATGATTAAAAAAAAAAAAAAAAGGCATGGGGAGCAGATGTAGCTCAAGTGGTTAAGCACCTGCTTTCCATTTACAAGGTCCTGGATTTGACCCCTGGTACCTCCTAAAAAAAAACAAACAAAGAAAAAAACCGGGGGCGGATGTGGCGCAAATGGTTGGGCGTCCGTCTGCCATATGGATGGACCTGGGTTCGATCCCCGGGACCTCCCGGTAAAATAAAATATATATATAGAAGGCGCATGGGCTGCCAGGCTCTGTGTGCCGGTGAGCCGCCAGGCCCCGGGAGCCATGCAGCAAAATGAAAACGTAACAGGAGAGAGACCCTGGGGAGAGACAAAACGAGATGCTCCGAAAGCTCCGAAAACCAGGAACCGAGGTGGCACAGGCGGCAGAACACCTCTCTCCTACATCGGAGGTCTCCAGGATCAAATCCTGGTGAAGACTGGAGGAGGAGGATGAGAAGAGATGGCAGGAAACAGACACAGAGAATTGCCCAGCGAATGGACACAAAACAGCAAATGGGGAAGGGGGTGTTTAAAATGGATAAAGTAAATAAATAAATCTTTTAAAAAAAGAAAAAAGAAAAAAACTAACTCTCATAAGGGAACGGATATAGCTCAGTGGTTGAGCACCTGCTTCCCATGTACAAGGTCCTGGGTTCAATCCCTGGTACCTCCTTAAAAAAAAAAAAAAAAAAAAGGCATGAGGTGAAAAGAACGATTGAAGGCTTTTGAAGTCAATTAAGTTACAGCTAATGAGAGCCTGGACTGAGGCAACAGTGATAGGTGAAAGGGAATGAGAATGAAAATGATTGTGGAAGTACCATTGACAGAATTTGGTAAGTGACTGAGTCTAGAAGTGAGTATGATGACTGACATTTCTAATCTGTGTCTAGAAGGGTGGTCGTGGCATTTGCCAACAGAGGCAGCACAAGAGGGGAGCATGCTCAGGAAGGATAATGAGAGGCTCCTTTGGGTTTATGCTTAGTTTGAGGTCCTAACAATACAGCCATTTGGAAGTACCCAGGAGGCACAGAAAATGAGGGTTTTTTGAACTAGGGAGAGAGTTCTGAGTTAGAGATGCTAGGTTATTGATCTAGAGGAGTCAAACTCCCTGATCTGCCATCACAGCTGCAGCTCTCCCATGGGCACAGTCACCAAGGGATAGCCAGCAAGGACAGAACCTTGGTCTGGTCTGGATCCCCACAAGGCCAGAATCCAACTCTGTCACAATGTCCTCAGCGCCTGATCCAGGATCTGATGTAGACCCTCAAATGAGCCTTTTGCTAATGAATTAAAGGGGTATTCAGAGGAGAAGACCCCCTACAAAGCAGTCTAAGGTGTAGCCAGAAGAGATAAGAGAGCTGAGTCGCATGGGAGCCAGTTGGCAGTGGGCAGGGGCTTGAAGACAAGGTGCAGTTTGGCAACAGATCAAAACCTCTTCAAAAATCACTCCAGGGGTTCCTGATGAAGCATGAAGCAGTGTCATTTCCCATGATGCATGTTGGGGCGATGAGCAGTTCTGGGTTCCTGTTGTTTAAAAATGTCTGTGACACATACAGTTTGAGAAATCTCAATTCTTCCTCCTAGATTGTTCTAATTTTGTTTTGTTAGACTAGTGTTCCAGGTACATTGTGTTACTGGGCACTGACTGAGGTTTACCATGCATGCTTCAGTCCCTGAAAAGACCTGTCTCCACTGGCTTGAGTCAGAATTAAATCGTTGCGACTTCAGCCCTAACTAAATCCAGTACTTAGAATAATTTCCTAAAATATATCTCTTAATAATAAGCTATTTATTATCTTACTAATAAAGGTGTCTCATGATTTTCCTATAAATAAAGACTCTTCCAATTTTACCACACTCATTTCTTTCCATTTTTGTTTAAGAACAGGAACTGTATTTTTTAAAATCAGTTGTATTTAAGAGCATCTAGAGTAAAATTAAGTTGAATAGAAATGTGTTGTGGAACAGCAAAATTCCAACTTCAGATTGTAGTCCCAGTTTTACCATTTTTCAAGTCATTTAAGCTCTCAGAGCTTCAGCTTCTTTGTCAGTACAATGGAGATCATACAATAGAGATCATAATGATATCTCACAGAATTTTAGGATCAAAGAAGTGATAGGGAATTCCAGTTTAGGTCTGGATGGACCAGCAAATTTCTGGGAAATGGAGAAGAAAACTATGTTTGAGAAAGCTCTTTTTCAGCTGCAGAGCATTATACAAATAGCAGGAGAGTTATTAAGGCGGAAAGTGTTCGTTTTCTTACTGCTTAGTGGCACATTATTTTAGACTCAGAGGGTATAGGATAGAGTTACGTGCTGCAATTAGGTATAATGGCAATCTGTCCCACTCAGATTTCCTGAGGTATCTATAAACCTTCCTAGACCTTGTCAATTTGGGAGCTCATAGCCTGAGAACTTTGTACTTTGAGCTGATGATGAGACCAAGGTGCCCGCAAGCCTTCCAGGACCCCCGTGAGGCGGGCCGCCCCTGTGCTGGCTCTCTGCTGTCATGGAATGCTCTGCCCTGTCTGTGACCCAAGTTCCAGACCCAGCCTCTCCTGCCAGGTCCGTAGGCCTGACTCCTGCACGGTGGTGACGCAAGCGCTTAAGATTGGTCTCGCCACACCTAACTTGCTCACCAGGATATCCTGGGGATTAGTGCACTAAGGTTCAGATAGTGTTGTTTTTCCCCAGGAGTGCCCTGATTCAGCATCATATCATTATGGCGCTTTCTTATTCTTTTTATTTGGAAAAAAAAACTTCTGTTTGTTTATTTGAGATGGCATGAGAAACAAGGTTCTCACCCAGCTCCTGCATCAAGGTCTCTTCCAGGAAGCCTTCCCTGAACCCTCCTTCATGCTGGGCAAAATGTCCCTCGTGCATGTTTCCACAACACCCTGCACATCACCAGCATCCCCCTGTCACACCATTGTTACCCCCAGGCTTTTGGGGGCCAGAGATCATCAACCAGAGCAGGGACTGGCGCACTGTCACACCTGAGCTCAGTTCCTCAACCATTATTTCTCACCTAACCCTATATTTTACCTTTATTCTTGTTTCTTATTATTTTTATTGTGGTAACATATATACAGCATAAAATTTCCCATTTTACCACTTCAAGTATACAATTCAGTGGTGTTAAAATATTATGCTTCCATCATCACCATCCATGACCAAAATATACCTTAATTTTTATAGTTGAAGAAACTGAAGCATGGAGAATTGTAACTTGCCCAGAGTGTCATAGCCAGGGCGGTTGAGCCCGGGTCCTTTTTACTCTGGAGCTTCTGTTTTTATCATTAGGTATCTGATACTCCTTTCCCCTTGGGAGAGCTATTTCATTAAGTGCCCAGAGTTTATGCCCCAAGTAAGCTCAGACCTCTTTGTTTGACATGGATCACCCTCAGCTCCGTCCCACTGAATGAGCACGCAGCCCTGCTCTGCCTCTCAGTTGTGTGGTTAATTCCATCACAATTCCATCGCGCTCATTTACTGACTAAAACCAGCTAATGTCATCAGGAAGTCTTCCCCACCTCACTCTCCACTTCCCTGTCCACAGTTTATTCACTGTCTGCTCTCTCTGATAAAGGCTTTGCTCCATGGGGTGCGGTAAGACCAAGGCCTCGAGTCAGACATGGATGGTCACTGGGCTGACATACTCAGTGAGTGTCATCGCAGCACATGTCATCCCAGAGACTGACATTGCATTGCATTTCCACTCTACAGAAGTTTAAGCAATGAAAATTGCCTTATTGGGGGTCACAGAAGTGTCTGTATCCCCTTCATAATCCCAGCTATTTACTTTCATACTTAAAGAAATAATTCACTGAGATTTTGAAGCATGGGACAGAATAGGAAGAAATATTTTTAAACTAGTGAAAAACATTTCTCAAGCATCTCTGAGCTTTACCCTAAGGCAAAACCAAATCATTTGAATGATACATACTGGGCCAGAGCACCTGAATCCTCTTTCATATAATTGCCTTTTTTTTTTTTTTTTAATTATTTATTTATTTATTTATTTGAGGTACCAGGGCAAACCTGGGACCTCATTACGTGAGAAGCCGCCGCTCAACCACTGAGCCACATCGGCTCCCCTGAGTTGGTTTTTTCATTTGTTTGCTTGTTGTTTGTTTTTTTGTTTTTAGGAGGCACTGAGGACTGAACCCAGTACCTTCTATGTGAGAAGCAGGTGCTCAACCGCTTGAGCCACATTTGCTCCCTACAAGCCCTTTCTCCGTTTAAACACATAGGGAACATTTCGGCATTTTTTTTCAGCATTTTAAAAATAATCTTTTTATCAAGCATCTTATTCATTACATTGCGTGATGCCCCTCTAATATAAAGACTCCTTGATCCAGAGCTCATGGCCAAGAAAAGGTTTCTCCTTCCTGTTGAACTTTTGAGCTTCCTGCCTCTAGACAAAGGAGAGCTGCCACAATCAACCTTCTACCCCTTCTGAGTCGCATCTTTTGTCCTATATGTGTTGATTTTGATCTTTATATGCCAGTGCTTTTTTGGAAAGCTGTCTCAGATCACTGGGCCCTGAGCTCTGTGTGGGCAGGAACCAGCTATTTGTATTTCACAGCTGTGTGCTTAGACCCTAGCTCAGATCCGGCCACATTGGAGGGTCGAGTGAGTGTACACATGTGTGTGTGTATGTGGTGGACATGTGCATGATATAAACGGATCAGCAACTTTAAAACGCATTGGAAGAATGATGATCTGGAAACAAATGACGGTCACAGGAGGTGATGAAGGGAACGCCCATTATGGAGGTGCTGTGCTGCCTGTAACACTGTGGAAGAGGGCTTCTCTCCCCATTTTAAATCTGAGGGAACAAAGCCTCAGAAAGGTAAAGTGAGCCACCTGTGGTTCACAACTAGCAAATAGGTAGTAGAGATGGAATTCGTTCCCAAGTACGGTTGACTCTGAAACTGGGCACCTCACTGGACCAAAATCTGGTTAACGTTGAGAAGAAATCAGGTGAATTCACCCAACCCCCTGCCTTCAGACTAGACCACATCTAAACTGAGCTGTGGCTTTAAGCTCCACCTCTGTCTGGATGACTCATGCCAATTTCTTCAGCCACAATCCTTCCTCTGAGTCCCCAGATACCCACTCATTCTCTCCACTGGGAGGTCTTGTCAGCATTTCAGGTGGAACATGTACCAATCAGGATTCCTGGTTCCATCCTCCCAAACTGTTTTTCCCCATTGTTCTCATCATAATAAAGACCAAACCCCCCAGATTAAGCTCGACCCCTCTCTTTCTGTTACATTCCACATCTACTCCCTCAGCCAGTCCTTTAGGTTCTGCTTTCTGGTGTATCCTGAATCTGACCACTTGACCGCCCTCGTGCAAGCTGCCCTCACCTCCCTCCTGGACATCGGCAGGGTCCTGCCTTTTCCCCTTCTTCCGCTCTTGACCATCAACCTTGTGTTCTTCATTAAGCAGCCAGAGCAATGGTTTTTAAATGTAAACCCAACCACATCCCTCTGCTATTCAAAACCCTCCAGTGTTTTCTCGTCATATTTAAAGTAAAACCCAAAGCCCCACTCGCCTTCTGACCTCATGCTCAAATGCCCTCCCTTGGGCTCTGGTGGTTTCAGTCACACTGACCTTGCTCTTTCACTCTCGCTGCTGCCACAGCCAGGCTCACATGCAGTGCTTGAGGCCTCACTGCTGGCACCGCTGGCTCAACGTGAGACCTCAGAGAGGCTTGCTGTGGCCTGCAGCTCGGAACGCCTCAGCCCCAATACTCTCTCTCTAGACCAGGGGTTCTAACCAGGGGAGAGATTTCAGGGGGTCCGTGAGCTTGAACTGAAAAGTAAAAAAAAAAAACTCTTCTTGTGGGGACGTGTTGGTGCAGGTGTGATATATTTATTAAATAATACACAGTATATGGTATGGAGTTAGTATGATTTTTATTTTGATGTAGCGTGTTCTGAGTGCAGTGGATAACTGCCTTCAAAACGGTTGGTAAGGATGGCGGAGATGGTTTTATAACGCTATGGGAAAACTCAAATTTCTAAACATTTGCCAAAAATGACCATTTGAACAGATGTTGACCCAGGTTAGGTTATCAGGTATTGAAATTATGGGAAAGTTGTAAAACATAATTTTGAATAACCCTAAAATTTAAAGACATGCTGATGTTGAGCATCATAAAACTATCTGCCGCTACATTCTGAGAAGGGGTCTGTGGTTTTTACCTGACAAAGGGGCCCGTGGAACAAAAAAGGTTAAGAACCCCTGCTCTAGACCATAGCACTTAACACGGAAATTGCCGCATACATCTGTTGGGTTCCTTATTGAATATCCATTTCCCCCATTAGAATGGATGCCCCACGAGGTAGGCGCTGCTGTCTGCCAGCACCAGGACAGGGCCGGCCTCAGGTGGGCACTTAGTGAATAAATGTATGAGTACACATCAGTCCTGCTTTTTAAAGCGTAACCCTCCCCTCCCCCTTTTGTAAAATGTTTCCATTTAAATACTTGAAAGAAGTTTATAAGGCATTAAGTAGACTGACAATTTTCTTTCTCTGTCACAGTTGCCCTAAAATTGGCTGTAGCCACACAGATGTGCGAATGTCAGACCTCATCCAGGATGAAGCACTTAGAAGGGCGATTGAGAGCCATAACAAGAAGAAAAATCGTCACTCCGAATAGGAAAAAGCCACCTGTCCACAGGACGTCAGCAGCCTACCTCCTACCCCAGCTGTCTGTTGAGAGCAACGCTGATCAAAGCAGTTAGGGATTGGCTGCAAAACATACTTTGTTTGGGTTAAACTTAAGAGTTTTAAGGATGATTAGACGCATTTTTCTAAGTTACACAACAAAAATTCAACATGTTGTTTATTTTTAAGTGTTCTGTCATTTTAAATAAAACTTTGATTATCTGTGATGTGTCCTGCTTGTACTCCCCTTGATGTGTAGATTGTTTCAAAGGTATAAGTTTGGCCCTGCCACGCTTTTCTATTTCTAACACTTTCAATGGTTTTTATTGTATTTTTCACTAAACAGTGTCTTCCAAGTGATATTTGCAATGAAAGCATATAGAATCAGCCCAATTGTAAGCACTTTCTATCAGCATAGTAAAGAACAGCCTTAAGGTTATAAAGCAAAACCAGGCACTTACCTATATTTACTTGGCCTACTGACCTTTCCAAATATGTAAATGCTTTTTTTTGTCATTCTGAATAGCATGGAAAGGCAGTACAATGATAATTGATGCCCACAATGGAAACTTTGCTGCAACCCTCCTGAGAACCCAAAGTATCATCTGAAGCAACCACGGCCTTGCTCAGTGACTCTCTGCAAGTGGCCTTGCTCTGGGCCTCCGTGTCTCCAGCCATATAATAAGAGTGTTGCCCAAGATGCTTTCTAATGTCCTTTCAGCCCAAAAGGCTGGGACTTATGACAACAGGGATCTTTAAATTGGATGGCTTTGATTCTATTCTGATTGTGTGGAGAGTGCTATTCTATTAATAGTCTCCATAGTTTTATCAACTAGAATATTTAATTCAAAGAATGAAACCACCCTACTACACTGGGAAACAGAATAGCTAACAAAGCTATTTAATATAACATTTACTGTGTACCAGGTGCTATTCAAAAACCTTTATATATCTATTAACTCCTATCATCATCATGCCCTAGGAGGGAGGGACAGTTATGACTCCTGCTTTGCAGATGAAGAAAACAAGGCCTAGAGGAGTGAAGTAACCCATCTAAAGTCATAGCATTATTAAGTGGTGAGCTGGGGCTGGAATTGGGGCAGTCTGGCCAAGTCTGAATTCTCAATCCCTATTGATTTATTTCAAATCTAAAAGTATATTCACAACCCACATTTTAAAAAGCAAACCTTTTGTAAATAACCAAGCATATACATATATACATACATACCCACATATGCAAAAAAGTCTAATCAAAATACAGAGATTCACATCTAATAGGCAGCGAAGCCCGTGAAATAAAAACATATATATGATTATACCAAATACTATTATTGTACACATTGAATGAATTGTATGCTTTGTTAATATGTACCAATAAAATAGATTTGTTAAAAAACAAAAACAAACAAAAAAATTGCACTCTGTAGACGTACAATGAAATAAATGTAAATGCTGTAAAGAAAAAAAAAAAACAAAAACATGAGTTGAAAAGCATAATGTAAAGTAACAATTAATTTTGAAAACATTGTCAAGGAATTCAGAGAGTAGTGTGACATTCAATTGTCTACAAACTAAGTGATTTTGAATTTCTTAGATGCTTTGGTCTGAAGCACACTTTCCCAAGGAAAGGATTATGTTTAAGCCAGAACAAACATACTTTTCATGGAATGTGGTTTCTTTGTGAAATACTTTGTTTCCTAAACAGATAGGGAAGGGCATAAAATGCTTGCCCAAGGTTCGATTTGCATTTTCTCCAACTCTTTGTAAAGACACTTCTGGAATATCCATGTGGATACTAGTTAGAAAAAATATAAACAGTATTCCACTGTGGAAAAGGCTCAGTCTTTGTATCCTAAGAAGTTTTTTTTTCCTTCTTTAGCCTTCAAACTCTGTTTTATAAAATTGTCTAGCCAATTTAAAAATGTGAAATTTTATATAAAATTTTATTTTCATCTTTGAAGGTTTTCTATTTGGTTGTCATTATCAATCTGGCTTGTTCCATGTCCTTCCCTACAGCTTCTTCCCACGGCAGCCCACACATCCTATCCGAGTTTTCCCCAAACACCCATGAGTGGCAGTTGAAAACCTTACTGGACCTTGTAGCTAAATAATTTTTCAGATATTACTGATTTAAGACATGGACAGTTGTGTGGATGAGGCCATTTAAACAAACAAAAAAGGCAAGTTCCTCTAAGAAACTCAAATTAGGGAGTTGCAAGCATTATCACAAACTCTACAAGATAATATAATTCATCTCTCACCTTGCACAGAAGGCCAAGGTCAACACTCCTGACTGGAGTTTTATGCAAGTGAGAGAAAAATGATGAGAGCTAAGAGGAACAGACTAGGCTCAGTGCCTTGAATAGATCAGGTAATTTAATCCTCCCTACAACCCTAGAAGTCAGTTGTTATTACCCCATTTTACAAATGAGAAAACTGAGGCTCAGAGTCATCAAGGCATTTGCCCGACGTCACACCCTGGCACATGGCAGAGCCCACGTTGGAACAGGGCAGCAGGGCAGAGACAGCAGGCTCTCACTCACTGAGCTCTGCCTGGGGACTGACAGGGGCTTCAGCGTCCAGCAGACCCGCACTCCTCTCCCTTCTTCCTCATCTCCGTTACCAAGGCTACCATTTTCCCAGGCTGGCAGAATCCAGTCACTCTTGGCTTTAGCGGGGCCCAGTCGAGAGTCCCTTTCCCTTACACCCTGCAAACACTGCCTGGTCCAGTCCCTCCCTCCTCCTAATCACTTTTCTGCTTTAGACTGTTCAGCAGCATTACAGCTGGTCTCCCTAATCTGCCCTCTCCATATTACTCTGAAAAAACAGTAATTTCACCTCCTACTTAACAACCTTCCTTACCTACAGAATGAAGTTCTGGCCTGGCAGTCAGGATTCTAGGGTTCTACTGCAGACCCACCCCACTCCTGTCTCCTAGCTCTTCCCAACCCTGCAGCTCACACCCTCGCTTCTGGGGTGCTTTCTTGGGGAGGGGAGCCACCATCAGTGCTTCTGACCTGCACACACAGGTGATCGTGGGCAAGTGGTTTCACTGCTCCACGCCTCAAACTTTTCATAGAAAATAAAAGGTTTGGACTTCTCCTTAAGGTGTTTTGAAGCTCAATGAATAGGTCCTGTGGGAAGGATCTGGCGCCTTTGAAGGGAAGCAGGTTGGCGTTGAAATTAGTTTATATCCGCACTGATGTGTGCATTGAGTCTTCAGCTATTTACTCAACAAATAGTTTTAAGACCAACTTTATGCTATGGTTGGTGCTACTCACTTCTGGATACAAAGAAATTCTACCTTTCCTGTACTTACTGTCTAATGGGGGCAGACAGACACGTAAAAGGTAACTTAGATAAAAGGTTACATGAGTATCATGTATAGGGGAGAGTAGCGCAAAGGAAATACAGAAAAATTATGATGCATAAACAAAAACTGTATTTTAGTAAATTAGGTAGCGAGTTTTGAAAAAAGTTAATAAAATACCTGTAAAACCTTCGGATTGGGAGATACAGAAGAGGGTGTGGTGAGGGTGGGCCCAGCCCCATTGGAAATCTGTCATGTTTTGCAGGTCTGCCTTCCAGCTTGTGGCAGACTTTGTGGGGATAAGTATTCTGAAAAGAAGCAGTTAAAATGGCGGGGGGAGGGGAGGGGGGGAGAGGAAGGAACACGCACACCTGGCTGGTGGAAATGCAAATTGACGTAGCCACTTTGAAAACAGTTTGGCTTTTTTAAAAAGTGTTAAACTTACCATGCAACCCAGCAATTCCATATCTACCCAAGAGAAGTAATCTTAAAGATTAGAGTGAAGTAAGAATGCAAGCCTCAGGAAATTCAGGCTTAAGAGAAAAACTACTGAAAATGGGAAGCAGGTGCTCAGCCACTGAACTTCATGAGAATTGGTTTTTTCATTAGTTTGTTTTTAGTAAGTACCAGGGATTGAACCTGGGGCCTTGTACAGGGGAAGCAGGTGCTCAGCCACTTGAGCTACATCTGCTCCTAAGGAAACTTTTAAGGTTTAATGAGAGGATAAGGTTAACTAATGATTGGTAACCATAAGGGACATAATTCTTACCTGTTTCCATTTCTTTATCTCAATTGTGTATTAATTTTATATGCAGTGGCCACTAATAGTAATAGCTACTTTCATTCTTTAAAAGCATAATTGAGGGAAGCAGTTGTGGCTCAAGTGATTGGACTCCTGTCTACCATATAGGAGTTCCAGGGTTCGATTCCTGGGGCCTCTTGGTGAAAAGCAAGCTGGCCTGCATGGTGAGCTGGCCCAAGCAGAGTGCTGGCCCGTGCAGGAGTGCTGGCCCACACAAGCTGCTGACCCGAGCAGCTCGTGCAGCAAGATGACGCAACAAAAAGACACAGAGGAGAGACGAGATGCAGCGGACCAGGGAGCTGAGGTGGCGCAAGAGACTGAGAACCTCTTTCCCACGCCAGAAGGCCCCAGGATCGGTTCCTGGTGCTGCCTAAAGAGAAGACAAGCAGACACAGAAGGACACACAGCAAATGGATACAGAGAGCAGACAGCACAAAAACAAGTGGGGGGAGAGATAAATAAATCTTTAAATAAATAAACAAATAAAAGAATAATTGAGTGAAAACCTTGGCCACGTCTCCTCCACTCATCCTGCCCCTGGGAAAGCTTGCAGTTCAGCCCCTGAAGACTTACAGGGTAGTGACCCAATGAATGGCAGGATAACCCAAACCTCTAACAAGCTCATAAATATTTATGACCAAAGAAAGGAACATTCAGTGGGGAATTTTTTTTTTTTTTTTTTTTTTTTTACCGGGAGGTCCCGGGGATCGAACCCAGGTCCCTCCATATGGGAGACAGACGCCCAACCAG
This sequence comes from Tolypeutes matacus, assembly GCA_026826555.1. Taxonomy (NCBI): domain Eukaryota; kingdom Metazoa; phylum Chordata; class Mammalia; order Cingulata; family Chlamyphoridae; genus Tolypeutes; species Tolypeutes matacus. Next base: position 15,639,338 of record JAKSZT010054489.1, read on the forward strand.
TTGAGCCACATCCGCCCCCGAGATTTTTTTGAAAAACAAAACAAAGAGGAAGATATAATTCTGAAAGAGAGCAACCCAGGAGTGTCTCTTGTCATAAACAGAATATGAACCAGAAGTTCAGTCCTGTAAAGAAGTCTGCGTGCTTCTGGAAGGTACTGAAGAGGCTGCCATGCAGTCAGGGGAGACTCCTGGCACCAGACTCTGTGAGGTCCTCACTGAGAGTTCAGGCTACTGACGATCACAACAGTTCACAAGGGAAATGTCCAGAGAACAGCAAAAGCAAGGCTAAGGCTCAGGAAACACCGATGCCGTGCTGCCCAGGGGAAAAACAAAGAGGTGAGGAATATGCTACAAACTAGTTAACAGTAAGTGCCCTGAGAGGGGTAACTGGGATACTTGGAAGAAGAAAAAATTACCTTTAGCACCTTAGCACCCTGGGGTCCATGGGACACCTCCCTCCCCTCAGGGGACTATGGGATAAAATTAAGGACTTTCATGAATTGATAAGAGAATAGCTTGCATCCTTACTAATCTCTAACAGGAACTAAGCATTGCCTACAAATGTAGGCAATGAACGCCAAAAGAATTAGCAGTATCTGTGACTTTATCACCAACAAAAATCACAAATATTTTCATACTGCATTTCTGTGGTTGTAAAGATAAATTTACACTTCTGTCTTCTTTTAAAGACATGGGTAGGTTCGCTTCTGTCAATGATGGTAAATTTCTGATGGTAAATCAGAAATCAGATTTACCCTCCTGCCTTAAACAACTCAAAATCGAGACAACATATAGGAAATGACATTTCCCTATACATTAGACAGCAGTCAGTGCAGGACAGTGGTCCCTGAGGGAAGGGAACAAACAAGGTGAGTCCAACCTTTGCCCTTCCTTATTGCGTGGAGAATTTCCAGAACCCCGGAGAGAGGAGGACGCCAGGCAGAGCCTGCTGGCGGGTCGGAATTGACGAGAGAGGTGTGGACTCAGGGAGGCCAAGAAGCCAGAATTCATGGGGCAAACAGGAGAATGCTGCTCAGAGAACTCTGGACATCTGCAGAGGCTCCCCTGGAGCCTTCAGCTGCGTCATCGCCAGCACATGCGTGTGAGGAAACTACCCGAGGTGGGAAAAACCACGCAGAAAGATCAGAGGGCACAAAAACCGGAGCTCAGGCAGGCCCAAGAATAGTTGCTGTTCCCACCAGCCAGAGTAGAAAACCTCTTAATTTATGTGGCATCGAGTGGATACTCAGGAGGATAGACAGATTTAGCCCCAGCCTGAAGGATGGCCAGGTCCTGCTCCAACCGTGCTTAAAGGTGAGTTTCAGATGAGGGGCGGCCAGACTGTTTCCCTAAAGGCCACATAGTAAGAGGGCCACGCGGCCTCTGTTGCAGCTCCTTGTGACTCTGCTGTCGTAGAATGAAAGCAGCCTTAGCTAATACGTAAGTGAGCAAGCATGACTGTGTTCCAAAAAAATTTTATTTATAGTTGCTGAAATTTGAATTTAATAAAATTTTCATGTGCCACCAAATATTACTCTTCTTTTGATATTTTTCCAATTATTTAAAAATGTAAAAGCCATTTTTAGCTCATGAACTATATAAAAACAGATAGAGGCTTAGATTTGACCTCAGGCTTTGCTCAGAAAAGATCAAACTGTTTCCAATTAACCGTGTCCCAGAACAATGTTCAAACATATTCAAAGGGATTTAAAAAAAAAAAAAAAAAAAAAGCATCCAGCACCCAATAGCATAAATTTCACAATGTCTGATAAACCAATCAAAAAGTACCAGGCTTGCAAAGAAGCAGGAAAATAGGATCCATAATGAGGAGAAAAATTGATCAATAGAAACAGGCCCAGAAATGGCACAGGTGATAGACTTAGTAGATAAGGACATCAAAACAGCCGATGTAAATATACTCCACATGTTTGAGATGGTAGAGAAAAGAATGAGGATGTTAGGGAGAAACATGAAAGATATAAAAAAGACCCAAATCAAATTTCTAGAAATAAAAATTACAACATCTGCAATGAAATATATACTTCAAAAGAAAAGAGGAGTAAAGTTGAAAATATAGCAATAGAAACTATCCAAATTGAAACACGGGGAAAAAAATGTCACAGGATAAGCACACACATGCACAGAGAAAAAAATGAACAGAGCATCAGTTTTGAGCTGTGGGATGACATTCAGTGGACTAATATATATGTATTTGGAGTCCCAGAAGGAAAGGAGAGAGAAGGGGAATAATATTTGAAGAAATAAAATACAGTAGTTATTACGCTTGTTATTAGATCTTATTTACTGTGTTAATAAAGAAGTACATCTACTACTAAATCACAAATTTATTTTTCAAAATATTTTGGGGGAGGCGGCTGTGGCTCAATCAGTGGGGCTCCCGTTTACCATGTGGGAGGCCCCGGGTTCGGTTCCTGGGGCCTCCTGGTGAGGGCAGGCCCGCCCGCACGGCGTGGTTGGCTGACTCGGCGAGCACGAGCAGCGGGGGGGGGGGGATAGATGAATAAATAAATAAAATCTTTAAAAAAAAAAAAAAAGAAAATATTTTGGTAACTCTTTTCCATATAATTGGTTTCCTTTGTAATCTTATGCTTTTAAAACCATTGTTCTGCAAAGGGTTGCTAGACTGCTCAAGAGTCCAGGGCACAACTAGGTTGAGCACCTGTTAGCACTCGGCCTGGCACCCCACTGGCCTTCCTTTACACCTGGGCTTCTCCCACGATTCCCGGGCACTCTCTGGCAGGATCTGCTGGGACTCGTGCATCCCCACCCCTAGCACAGACTAGCACCTTGCAGTTTAGTAAATAATGCATGAGAAGATAAATGTTCTCTACGTCTTAGAAAGCTTAACTCATGGGAAACGGATGTGGCTCAAGAAGTTAGGCGTCCGTCTACCATATGGAGAGACCGGGGTTCGATCCCCAGGACCTCCAGTAGTGGTTAAACATCTGTCAGTTCCCACGACACATTTCACAAACTTTATCCCATTAAGACTCCCAACAGCCCTGAGTGCAGATGAGGAAACTGACTCCCAGAGAAGAGGAAATCTTGTCCCACATGTCAGAGCTAGTGAGTGATGGGCTGGAACCAGTTGCCCAAAGCAGGTTCCCCTGTGCCAGAGCTGTGGCCTGGCGGAAGAAATAACTAGTTGGTGGAAGGCAGATAAAGCCCTGGGCTGGCTCCCAGAGCCAGTGCATGAAGTCTTTGAGGAAGCCCTGGCCTGAGCACTTCTGATCACATCAGTGGGCGTCCCCAGAGGCTCCTGACACCCTCTTCTAACTCCCTTTCATGAACATGGGCTCATGCCACAAGTACTCTAGAAGACCCAGTGCATGGTGGGGAATCAGAAACAGAGAAAGGAGGTTCCAGCGCTTGGCTGGCTTTAGCCACTTACAGTCTGGCGCCTCTAACTTCCTGCAAAGGACCCCTCAGGGCCTCCTTCTTGAGTCTGCGGTGAGCAGCAGAGGGCGCGGCCTTAGGATGGGCCTCACAAGCAGGCACAGCTCAAAAGATCACCAGTGCTTGCTCCCAGCATCGGATTTCCAATATCGAGGACGAGTAAGGAGGATTTTTTTCTCCACTGTCCTTTCCACAAATGAAAGATAAGATGTTACAGCACTGAAATGAGTCTTCTGCTAGACGTGGGAGCAATATTATGAACAAACAATTCAAGGTCGGTTAGAATACAACAAAGCATGGGAAGCGGCTGTGGCTCAATCAGTAGGGCTCCCGTGGCCCCGGGTTCGGTTCCCGGGGCCTCCTGGTGAAGGCAGGCCCGCCCGCACGGCGTGGTTAGCTGACCCAGCGAGCACAAGCAGCAAGGGGGGGATAAATGAATAAATAAATAAAATCTTAAAAAAAAAAAAAAAAAGAATACAACAAAGCAAAACTTGAGTCTTCCAGAAGCGGAGGGTCAAGCTGCAGCACCCCAGGGTGGGGGGTGAGGGGAGTGGGGGGTTAATACCAGGAAATTCTATTTAGACCTGTCCTTCCCACCTCACCCACTTCAAAAGAAACAAAACAGAACCCCTCACATATCTCACAAAGATGGTCAACAAATGCCTTTTACAAAGCAGACACCACATAGAGCTGAACAGAGAGTGAAGCCTAATGTAAACCACGCGCTTCAGTTAATAATATATTCATAATGACATAGTGTTAGCGGTTTTAACACATGCATCGCACAAACGTAGAATGTTAATAATAGGGAAGGGGGGCGCTATGGGAACTCTGGACTTTCTGCATGAGTTTTCTGTAAACCTACAATTGCAATAAAAAAAATTATTTTTTTCCAAAAGGGCAGATACCCTCTCCTGAAAGCCTCCTTGTCCTCCCTCCCTCTACTTACCCCTCCTTCTACCCATCCAGCCACCCAGTATCTGCCAAGTCCTAGTTCTCTGCTACACACTGCACTCACCAGATGACTAAGATCTGGGTCTATCTTGAAGGGACTCTCGCTAGTTAGGAACCACAAAAACTCAAAATAATGAAGTTGGTTATTAGAGTGATGCCTGGGGCACAGGGAACTCGCGGTTTCTCCCTCCCCTGAGCTCCTTGGCACTTTATTTTGGGCCCTCCTCCTGCACTGGGGACTTTCTACCTTGTGATTTATTGTGACTTATTGGAGGTGTCTCATCTCGCTCCCTGGGGGTGGAATCCATGTCTGATTCATGTTTATTCCTGACACACCAAGGTTTCTCAAAGTGAGGTCCAGGGAGCATCTTTCTCAGAGGAGCTGAAGGGCTTGTTAAAATGGAGATGCCCAGGTCCCATCTCCACGTCAGAATCCTTGGGGCAGGCCCAGGAATCTGCATTCCAAGAAGACTTTCAGTTGATTCTGATTCACATGGAATCAACGATTGAGCCTGATGTAACTGTAAGGAAAAACCCCAAACACATTAACGTTTAGCTTGCAAAGCCAAACAGAATGAAATACGAGTACACTATGCTGCTGAAACATCATATTCTTATGTAGCATGTTGAAAGCTTGGAATATTTTCATGGTTTCATGAAATGGTTTCAGAGCAAGATCTCAACCTGTTCCTCAGCTGGATGTAGGCTTGGTGGACATTTTGGGCTTAAATATAGGATTCTCCAAGAAAGCAATGTCCCCCAAACTCCACTTGTTCAAGCTTCCCCAACAGAGTTTTGTCATCTCCACTTGTGGCCAGTTATTTGCTTAATTTTTTAAATAGTGGCTTTAATCAACCCATTTTTTAAACATTTTAATTATATTCTAAGTGATATTCTAGTATATCATTTAGATATCCTAAACTACATTAAAGTAAATCCATAATTTTTAAAATAAAAAAAAAAGGGGGGGGGTGTTCTTTAAGCACCTAAAAGCATCCTGGGTGGCCCTTTGAGGGGCACTTGGCCCGGGGCAGGGCTGGGGGTCCAGGCCAGCACCCAAAGCCTTGTCACACTCCTCTGGGTTCTCCTAAGGACCTCCCTGCACTCCCTGCCCAGGGTTGAAATAAAGAAGTCACTTGAGAGCATGGGCTATTAATCATCAAGGCATACCCGCCTACCCACTGCGGTTGGGATTTCAGCAGTGATTGTCAGAGAGGACAGGCCAGGGGGTGTCAGGGGGGCATTGTGTGACCAACGGGTCTGGAGTTTCACATGAGAAGTGTGACCCGGGGGCCCGGCTTTGCGGGCAACCCACGCCCACGGAGCTCAGCCAGGCTTTCCTGCTCCTTCCCCAGTCAGTAACCATGACCTCACCAGCGTGTCCCCATCTGCTTCCTTGAAGCAGGTGACATCCCCTGCCAGCCATGTGAGCTGTGTTGGGAGACGCCAGCTCTTGGCAGCCTGGAGCCCTTGCATTCTACATATCTATTTTTCCTGCTGCACCAGCAGGAAAATTTGAGGCAATGTCCTGCATCGAACCGCGCGGTCAGAGGGTGAAATCCATGTGACTTTCAGGCCTGTAAGCTGCCAGTGAAAGAAGAGAATCTTCACACCTTGCTGAGCTACAGGTGAAGTGACAGCTGGGTGATCATTTATGATTCACGCAAGCAGATGCTGAACTAGAGATGAAGGGGCCGCCGCAGCGGGCACAAGCCAGTTGCAGATGAGAAACCGGGTTTGGCTGCCCGTGAGCGACCAGGGCTTGCAGCATGGCCTCAGCTCAGCAGATGGGCAATCAGGGAGCGAGGTTTAGGGAAGTCGAGCGTCCGTCAGCGTTTTTCCCAGAACAGCTAGACATGTCAGGAGAAGCAAGTTCCAATTTCACTCTCTTTCTGAGTAGCTCGGAGGTCTGGGGTGACTCCAGTAACCTCTTTGAGCCGAGCCTGGGTGCCTTCCGTTGTGAGAAGGAGGTATTAGCCCTGCTCTGCAGACCTCTGGTGCTGTCAGGGGCAAATGAGATCTCACAAGTTTAGGAAGTTGTTGAGCGACCCAGCACGGTGCGAGGTTGTGTTAAATGGACCGGTTGTGAGCCCGGGGGCTGGATGCTGAAACACAGACCACATCAGCCCCTGCCTTCAAGGGAATCGCAGCTTATTTGAATTCTTGAAAAATAAAACAACTCAAAGTACAAACCAAACTCGCAATGTGTTAGCTTGTGGGAAGGGGAGGAGGGAGACCAGGATTGAGGATGAGGTCGTTCATTTTTCTAAAATACATAGGTAGGCATTTTCAATGAATTTTTCACTGTAACTTTAAAAATTATGATTTTCAAAATAATGAGAGGATCAAATCACAAACCTGCAGGTTGGTAAGACACAAACGTCCTGCAGGAGGAGATAGGAGGAGTGAGAAAGCCCTGCAGGCTGCAAAGGTCAGAAAAGACTCAGTGGGCAAGGGGACAAGCCCTGGACAATGAAGGAGATCCATCTGGACAGGTAAGAGGAAATCAGAGGCATTCTCCCAACGGACCAGCCTGAGCAAACACCCTGCGGCTGGACTGCAGGGTGGAGGTGGGGGTGGGGGTGGTGGCGGCAGAGGATTTGAAAGGGTAGGGGAGAAGGATGGAGAAGAACCAGGGGCCACTGGACGCCAGATGGCTCTGCATTTACCAGCCCAGTGTACAAGACCTGTGGCGAATACCAGAAATGTTAGCACTTGGTCCCCTTAAGAAACAAAGGAGAAAGAAAGTTCTTAGGCTTAGAGAGAGAGAGAGAGAGAACGAGAGGGCCAAACCCATAAGAAAAAACACCCAGGGAGAGTTAGACCACAGAAAATGTAGAAAGAAGTGGTGCAGGGGGATTTAATAAAATTTCCAAATCTTAAAAGTACACTGGGTGGGGCCTGGGAAGTGAAAGACAGAGTGATCTGTATCGTCTTTTTCTCCCCCAAGGAAGCCAACAAAGGGCCACTCAAAACCTGGGCTTTGACAGTTGGGAAGGGAGGGGGTGGTGGGAGGCCCACCTACAGCTGTGTGATAAAATCTGACTTGTCCCCTCTGATGCATGAGTTGCGAGCCAGCTGCCTTGCAAAAGATGCCCTTGGAATGCAAAATGGTTCCCAGCCTGGCCGGCAGCTTCTCACCAGCCTCTCACAAACTTCCAATGGACAAAACAGGGACTCCAGAGCTCGAGCCCCACTGGGGCCCTGAGACTGGCCGTGGGATTTAGAGCAAGAACCCCACAGTGAGATTGAAGTACAAGGACCCTTGCCTCCCTGCAGGTTGGTGGGAAGGGTGAGACGAGAGGGCCTTCCTCGGCGTACCCGTCTCTATCAATGTCGTTTATTCACTATACACATAAGACCTTTGGAAATGGCAGTGGCAATGATCCTGAGGATTGGTTCCTAGGGAGAAAGAATGCTTTCTCTGTCAGTTCCCCTGCAAGCAGCCTCCTGTCGGTCTTCCCCTGAAAAGGCTCTCCTGGACCCTTGGCACTGAGGGGCAGTATTAAACTCAGTTATGCAAGTTAGACTTCTGTGGGCTAGCCTGGGAACCACAGCACATGGGCTGTGGGAAAGTGCTTTCCCAGTTCCAGGAGTTCCACCCAACAGACTCTTGCTCCATGTCTGTTCATTGGAGGTTTATGCCAATAACTTAGCCAGTGCCATCACTTTGGATTGCAAATCTGTCCTCTGAATTTAGTTGTTGGATTTTTGCTTTTGGAAATGTGTGCAGGTACTCATGGGAGTGGGAAGGGGTGTGAAGATGTAGACCCGTAGAGCTGCCTTCTTAAATAGAGCCTGTTCTCAGAGATGCTAAAGCAGCTTTCCCGAGGGAGCTCAGCAGTGGCAATTGTACAAATCCAGACCTCAGGGTTTAAAGCCCAGCTCTGCCCCTGTCTACATGCGTACTCGGAGCAAGCTTCTTTACATCCCTTGGCCACAGTCTGCTCACCTGTAAAATGGGTCTTGGTGAGATAAATGAAACAGCATATGTAAAGTGTGCAGGCAGCTGACCCGTAAGTATTCAATAAAAATAGCAGGGATTGGTCACGGCTTTTCATTTCATAGATATTTGTGGATATATGCCAAGCATCAGAGCTCTAGGGATACAGCAATGCACCAAGCAGTCAAGAACGGAGAGAGCCGGCGAGCAGGTGAGGAGCATGCTTAGGTGTAAGAAGGCAGAGGAGGAAAACCGAGCAGGGCAGAAGGAAATCGAGGAAGAGGTTGCAATTTTAAACAGGGCAATCAGGAGAGGCCACTTGAGGAAACCCCTGCCTTGCAGATGGGGGAAGGGCGCTCAGGGAGAGAGAGACGGGGGGGCGGGGGGGGCCCGCCGGCGGCGGGGGGGGGAACAACCCCCCCAACCCCCGGGGGGCGGGGGGGGGGGGGGGGGCGGGGGGCGCTGCTCTTGGCTTAGTCTCAGCAGGTACTCCCAGGACCCCCCATTCTTCCGGGCGGTGAGCTAAGGATCTGGCACTGGCTGTTGATCCCTAGCCTTCCCCATCACTCTGCCTTTGAGCCTGGCGGAATGCTCTGCCTTCTTGGCCCTTCGCCTGCCTGTGGCCTTTCAGGTGCGTCCCCTTGGCCTGCCCTCAACTCCTCCCCCTTTCACCACTTAACTCCCCCTTCTCCTTCGGGTCTCAGTTTAGCCATCCTTTCCTCTGGCAAGCCTTTTCTGCCTCCCCCCCGCCCCCATTCTGCACCAGGTACTTTGTGTCTGGGTTCTTCCCCCGCCCCTATCACAGCATTTAGGGCACACTAGGCGGTGAGCCCCTTCGTAGCAGGGCCAGCGCCGCTGGTGCGTAGGCGAAGCCAGGAATACTTGTTAAAGGAACACAGGAAAGCAGGGACTGTCTCCTCCCCCCAGGGCATTTCCCCCTCCAGCCTCTCTTGGGAACTCTGTCATAACACCCCCGCTCCCACCCCCAGCCCCCGGTCCCAGGTAAAACTTGGCCCCTCAGGGTCACATACTTTGGGGGTCCGCTCCTCTTTCCTCCAGAAGCTTACTGGTAGTATAGGTGGAGAATGAAGCACAACCTGCCCCGGGGGTCGTGGGGGTTGGACAGTCTTTCTAGAGCCATTAATCAGTGATCAATCATCTGAATCAGGCAAGAAGAAATAAAGTCATCTCAGTCACCGTGGTTGACGTGATGGAAATCACAGACTTCTAGAATTATCTTGTCTTTCATTAACATCAGGAGGGAGTCAAATGGTTGACTTCTAAATGACCTTCAAGGACAAAGCGAGTGGAGGCCATTGCCAGCCCTTGGGGCAATGTGGACCTCAGGGTTTCTGGGTTAGAAAAGTTCTAGCTCCTTTTGGCATTTGTGCCCTGTGCTTGGCAGCCTTCATCACTCGGAAGTTCTTCCTTACTTCAAACCATAATCCCTCCCTCTGTGATGTATCCCCATTTCCTCTCCCTTTTCCTCCAAGGAGCTATGTTCTTGCCAAGAAAGAAAGTTAAAAGGGAACAAAGGCCATATGGTTTTCCTTTTAAGACTGACGCCTACATTTGATGAAAGCCAGAGGAAAGTGTTCAAATATGGGGAACGGAAATACATTTGCATGACACAAACATTTGAGGTTGATTTTTAAGGAGGTAACCAAAACAATGGTGCTCGTTTTTGTCCAGTTTGTTAAAATGTTGGAATTTTAAGAATATAAGAATAGAGTGGAGACCCCTACTCAGAGGCAGCACAATACAGGGGAGCCTTGGGCTTGCAGTCTGACAATGTGCATTCAAAACTTGTCCGTTCACTGCCCGTGTGAGCATGGGAAGTCTCTCCACCTCTGGAGCCTTATTTCCTTTTTTGTACAATGGGGGGCACCAGCTACACCATGTAGGTTTGTTGCAAAAGTGAAGTTGAGGGTATGAAAAAGCTTAGTAAACCATTAAATGCTGTACTGGTATTAGTAATCAGGACTGAAGTTCAGAACAATTTTCTGAACAAAAAATTGACACTCTTTTCGTAGAAATTGACAAACTGATACCAATACATACAGAAATAGCTAAACAGCTTTGGAAAAGAACAGAGTTGGAAGACTAGCACTACCTGATTTGAAGTCTTATTATAAAGCTACAATAATCAAGATAGTGTACTATTGGCCTAAAGATAGATAAATAGATCAGTGGAAGCAAATAGAGAGTCCAGACCTACATATATTTGGATAACTGATTTTTTTTATTTTTCACAAAGGTGCAAAGGCAACTCTGGGGAGAAAGGATAGTCTTTACAACAAATGGCACTGCGACAAATGGATATACACATGCAAAAAACCGAACTTGGATCCATGTGTCATGCCAGGTAAAGAATTTAGATCAAAATGGATCATATGTCTAAATATAAAACCTAAAACTACTAAACTTCTAGAACAAAACATAGAGAAAACCTTTGTGACCTTGGATCAGGAAAAGATTTGACACCAAAAACATAACCCATAAAATAAAATAAGTTGAACTTCATCAAAATGTAAGATTTTGCTCTTTGAAGATACTGTTAATAGGATGAAAAGATAAGCCACTGACTGGGAGAAAATATTTGCAAATCATGTATCTGATAAAGGACTTGTATACAGCCTATAGAAAGAACTCCCAAAACTCAATAATAAGACAGCAAACAACCCAATTTTAAAAAATAGGCAAAAGATTTTTTTTTTTTTTTTTTTTTTTTACCGGGGGTTCCGAGGGATCGAACCCAGGTCCCTCCATATGGGAGATGGACGCCCAAACATTTGAGCCACATCTGTCCCCAAAAAATAGGCAAAAGATTTGAACAGACACTTCACCAAAGAAGATAAATGGATGCCAAATAAGTACATTCAAAGATGCTCAACATCATTAATCAAAACCACAATGAGATTGTACCACTCATCTAGTAGACCAGCTAAAATGAAAATACTGAGTATACCAAGTGTTGTCAGGGAAGTGGAGCAACTAGAACTCTCATATACTGGGAGAATACAGGATGGTACAACTACTTGGGAAAACAGTTTGGCAGTTGCTTACTAAGTTGATTATAAACCTACCATATAATCCAGCCATTCCTCTCCTTGGAATCTGCCCAAGTCTTATGGTTAGTCTCAAGTGACCTTGAGCTGATCCCTGAACTCCTCTGGCACAACAGAAATATGATCCCAATTTCAACACCACTTCCTCTGGGGTCCTGCTTGACCCCCTGCCCTCCCATCAGAGCCTCTCCACCCTGTGTCCTAGTTATCTGACTGCTCCATGAGGGTGGCACCTGCTTGTTCACCAGCACCCCCAGCACCTGGCACACAGTAGGTGTTCAATATGTGTTTGCAACTGAGGGAAACACTGACTATGTGCTAGGTTCACAGCAAACGATACCTCATTTAATTTTCAGAGCATCCCTGCAGTGTGGGTCTAGCCACCCCCGTTTTAGAGATGAGGAGATTAGTCCAAGTGAAATGAACTAACTTGTCCAGAGACGCTTTTAAGAGGTGGTGCTGGAATTTCAACCCTGGCTCATTAGACTCCAAAACCCATGCGCTTGCTGCCACACGGTGCTCCGCCAGCTTTTCATGTGGGGACAGCCTCTCCTGTCCTCCCTCCTTGCTGACTCCGTGGGACAGAGCCTCGAAAGTGCTCTGCCAGGCTCGCCTCTCCCCCAACAGGGCTGCTCCAGAGAGAGGTTTGTGGTAGCCAGGAGGGAGCAAGCTTAAGAGTGGAGTGGGGCGGAGGTGCTGGCCTCCTGTTTGCCCAATGGGTTCCTGTCTGGGGTGTGCCACTAGGGAGCCTGGTTGGGTTTCTGCTCAGTTCCCACGGAGATCGGCCTTTTCTGGGAGGTATTTTGATGAAGTCTTTCCTCACTGACCGGGCAACAACTCCACTCACCCCTCAGAGGCCTCAGGCCTCAGCTGCCAGCCCCACTGAATTACTCAGGGGAAGTCAGGGCTCGTAATTATTTGACTAATCCTCATGTGGCAACACACTGGTGGTTGTTATTTTAACACGAGGCAGGGCCCGAGCAAGAGCTTTTCCCGCCACAGCCTTGCCCCATCTGGGTCTGCGTCCTGGGAACGGGGCGCCTTCTTCCCCGGAGCACAAAGACCTTGAAATCTGGCCCAGCAGTTGCCAAGAGGTATCTCCACACCCCTGAGAACCTGTGTTAACTGGGAAGCTGCCTCTGTCAGAGCCAATTAATGACAGAGACCCTTCCCCCCTTGCTAGGTGCTTCTCTCATTGGCTTTTTCCTCTCTTGCTGGGACTGGTGCAGTAGTCTCCTAACCAGCCCCTCTGCCCCCAGTCTTACCTCTTCCTGCTCCAGCATGATTTTTTTCTAACCCTCTAATCAGCCTGCATCATTCCTGTTCCAAAGGAGCAAGTCCCGTCTCCCTGGCATGCTGGTCGAGTCTCCACCCACACCTTCCACTGATCCACCCACACTGGAGGACCCCAACACCTCTGAACAGGCTGTCCTCTCTCCCAAGAGGTCTTTCTCTGATGTTGCCATTGGGTGCCCAGCACCCCGAACAGAGACGCTAGGAGGCTTTCTCCAGCCCTGTGTGTCCTGAGCCCCTCCCTGGGCCATGCACCCCCTCACCCCCTGTACGATTGCTAACATGGCCATGGCCTTCAACACCGTGAGTGTGCCTTGGGGGCTGGGACGGTACATGCATGACCTCTGTAGCCACCTTTGAACATAGCAGGTGATGAATGATGTTTGTCGAGCCAGTGGATGACCCAGCAGAAGCTTGCTCAGAGGTGGAGACCCTGTTTAATGCATTGTTTAATTCTGACAACAGTTTTTGTTGGCCCGTATCTCCCACGATGCACAGTGGAGAGGCACTGAAATAGCTTGGCTTTTGAAATCAGACATAACTAAAGGCAAATCCTTCTTGGCCACTTATTTATTCTCTGTACAGCTTGAGGAGGTCACTGGATTTCTTGGAGTCTCTATTTCCTCATCTGAAAACCGGACTGACTTTACCTCCCTCAACACTGTGGCAATGTCAGAGTTACCGTTTGACCCAGCAATTCCACTCCTAGGTATATACCCAAAAGAAATGAAATCATATGTCCACACAAAAACTTGTAAACAAATGTTCTTAACAGCATTATTTACAATTGCCAAAAAGTGGAAACAACCCAAATGTCTATGATCTGGTGAATGGGTAAACAAAATGTGGTATATCCTACAATGAAATACTATTCAGCCATAAAAATGAATGAAGTTCTGATACATGCTACAATACAGATGAAACTTGAAAATATTTTGCTAAGTGAAAGGAACCAGGCCACAAAGACCATATATTATATGTTTCCATTTAGATGAAATATCTAGAACAGGCAAACCCATAGAGACAGAGAGTAGATTAGTGGTTGCAGAGGGCTGGGGGTGAGACTGGGGCAGGGGGGAGTAGGAGATGACAGCCGAAGGAAACAGTGTTTCTTTTTGGGGGGTGATGAAAATGTTCTCAAATTGATCGTGGTGATGGCTGCACAACTCTGTGAATATACTAAAAACCAATTAATTATATACTTTAAATGTGTGCTTTGTGTGATTTGTACCTAAGTAAAGCTGTTAATAACCACAACAAACACTAGCAGAGTAGAGGGATGGTCAACACCAGGCTCTGGTTTCTGGTTGATCTGAGTTTCAATCCTGGTTCTACCACCAGCTTGGGGAAAATTAATGAAATTTCTGGAACTTCTGTTCTTTTCACCTATGAAATGGAGGTCATCAAAATGCCTGCCTCACAGGACTGTTTCAGGGTAAACTCTACGAGGCCCGTAAAGCCCTTGGCTCAGCAAGACAGCACCCAAGCGTGGGCTATTAGGGGTCTGGTGGGACATAGACAGAGTGGCTTGGCGTGTGTTCCACATAGAGCGTGTCCTCAGTGGAGGGGCTCTGGGCATGGCCCACACTCTGAGGAAGCAGGGGAGTGGGGTTCAAATTCGAGTTTTCAGACCCGCCTCTGTTCTCTGGCTCCGCTCCCCACTGCCTTTCCTAAAGTGATGCCAAGCCGCTGTGGGGGGAAGGAGGTTTCCCCACTGCCCTCCTCCTCTCCTGGACTCTTTAATTTGGTGGACAGCACTCAGGGGAGGCCACCCAAGGTGTTGGAGGACACTTAGGGCACAGTAAGTTCTCGCTCACTTGTGACCGTCCATGCCCTCATTCTAAGCCACAGGTTGCCCTTTTCAGGCTTGTGTGGCTGAGCTGGCTCCCTTCTCCCTGGCTGACCCATCCCAATGCCTGTCCCTAGTGCCACCGAGCAGGCCCAAAAGCTCTGGGCACGGAGAGGGGTTATCAGAAACCCTGGGCTAGGCCTGCCCCTCTGCCTATCTTTTCCCAAGGCTTTAACCCAACAGCAGAAGGGACGCAGGCTTGGGACTCTTCTGCTGGAATCCCGAGGCTCTGTGACCCTGGGCAGGTCACCTCCCCCTGCGGCTGTCAGTTTCCTCTTTGCAGAATGGAAGGGCTACCCAGCCTCTAGGGGAGATGGTGACAAGCACATGGGGTCTCTCCGTGTGAGAGGGCTCCAGAGCCTGGTTCCTGGGTTCCTAGGAGAGAGCCCAAGAAGAAGACATTGTGGGGGACGCAACAGCCTCGCATGAGGCTTCTCACTGGTTTCCTGCCTCCATCTCTAGGTCATAGGCTGCTCGGCGGCAAGGCCCGTGCCTTCCTTGTTCCCTGCCGTAATAGCGTCTAGCACGCTGCCTGGCACACGGGAGGGGCTGAGAGATATTTGGGAATAAAAGAAAGAATGAACGAGTATGGAAAAGGTGATCCAAAGCAGGAACTCGGGGAGTTCAGTATGTTTAAACGGTGTCCCAGGGAACATCGCTCCTGTAGGGCCCCCCGCGTCTCGGCGTGTCCTGGTCTCCGCTTTCCACCCACGTCTGCAGCTGCTCCTGCTCTGCCTGCCCCCGGGACGACAGTGCTCCTGCAGCTTCATTCACTCTCCAGCTCCTCGCGAGCGCCTACCCCGCAGCGAGCACCGGGCTCGGCGCTGCCACGTCGGTGCCAGCAGATGCTGCCAAACGGTTTTCCAAAACGGTCGTTCCTGTTTCTCCTCCCACCTGCGACAGATGAGAGTCTCCCTGGCTCCACATGCTTGCCAGCCCTGGGCGGTGCTCCCCCGCCTTTCATTTTACTTAAGTCATTCATGTTAAAAGATAATTTTAGGAGGGCAAGATGTTCTCTATACATTTTTCCAATGCTCATGAAAACAAATGCATAAATATTAAAATGAAAAATAACCATCCAAGCACCACTTTGATAGGTGGGGCAGCCCTAAGCGGACCCAGGTGTCTGCCCTTGGGGACCTGCCCCTCCCCAGGCTGCCCCTCCCTCTCTGGCTCCTCAGGAACCCCCTGGGAGCTCTCACCCATCCTTATGACTGCAGCCCCGACCCCCCATTGCACCATTGTTCAGTAAGCACCTACTGTGTGCTGCCTCCCTGCCAGGCTCCGGGCACCCCCAGCCCGGCCCTCAGCCCCGCTCTCTGTCTCTCCTGAGCTCAAGGCCCCAACCACAGACATCCAGGAGCTTCGCACACAGCTCCGCACAAACCCCTCGGTCCGCAAGTCCCACAAAGACGTTTTCCTCTCGGCCCCGCCTCCCCATGCAGGTCTTGACAGTGCCTGCCCCCCTGTGAGCCGGACTCGTCTCCCTACCCAGCAAGCTGCGGGGTCATCCTCACCGAGGCTCCCTCTTCACTCCCGCTCGCCCCCACCCCCACCCCAGACAGGAGATGCATTGCTCTGGCCCCTTACGCATCTTTCTGTGTGGGTCCCCTCCTCTCCACCCCCACCCCATTGCCGCTGCACTGGTGGACCCTCGCCCTCTCCTGCTGGCTGCCTGGCCTCTCCCATCAGCTGGTAAGGGCACTCCCTGCCTCTGAGGGTCCTGCCCCTTTCTGTCTATTCCACGGGCAGCCACAGTTAGTTCTGGGATTGCAGAGCTGGTCATCGACCTGACCATCGCCCACCCCTCCCTGCCTGTCCCCAGGGCCTGTGGGACAAAATCTGTACAACTTACTCTGACATCCAAGCACCTCCAGTCTGGCCCTGCCCACCTCCCCATGGCCTTCTAGTCCCCTGCCCCCCACCAAGCCACCCGGTGTCCTGGAACCCACGGTGCCTCCATGACTTTGCTCAGGCTGAGTGCTTTGCCTGGAACACTCTGCCTGGCTTCTGCCCAGCACCCAGCTTGCAGCTCAGGTACCACCTTCTCCAAGATCTCACCCCACCCGGCCCTTCTCTGCTCTTCACCGTCCCTGCTTCTCTCTTTCCACATTGTGCTGAGCTCATAGGCTAACTCATCAGTCCCTGCAAATGACACCAAGAAGGCCTGTCTGTGTCCAGTCGGTCCCTATTTCCCACTCTCTGGCATGCCAGTTGTGGTTGCTTATAACTGAATCGGGCTGGTCCTCTCTCCTGCGCCTGGGGATCGAGCTTCACATAAGCCATAGGCCTGTGTGGCAGGAAACAAGTTGTCACTACAGTGGGCCAGCGTCAGGGGTCCCCATTGCTGCTGGGAGGCCTGGCAGGGAGAAGAGCAGAGGTGACTTTCTCACATCCTCAGCAGCAACGGGAGGGCTCCGGGTGCAGGTATGGAAAATGCCCGGTATGTGGGCTCCACGCCTCCTTCCTCACTGCCTCACCATTCCCTCGCCATCCATGAAGCTCCATTTACTCAGGCCGGGCTCTGGGGTGGGGGTGGGGGCCCAGGGCTGGCGCTCCCCATTCCCCAACAGGTGCTCTGTGGGACGCGAATCCTGACATTTCTCTTGTTGTCACAGAAAAATGTCCGCAGTGTTAAGAATATCTGCTTTACCTTTGTGGAGGAAACGAAGGCCACGCTTCATCCTCAGAGACCATGTGGTGACGTGAGGAAGGGGCTTTGGAAGTGTCTTGCCATGGGGTCATCTTGGGCCTGGCAAGACTGGCTGTGGGCTGTGGGCAGATTAAACAAGAGAGGTCCCCACCTCAGCTCCTCCAGGTTCTGAGCCTTCATGTGAAGGGCAAAGAACTTGCCACGTGTTCCCTCCGCTAACGCTCCCCAAACAATCCTGGACTCAGTTCAGAGGTGAGGAAAGCAGGGCACAGAGAGGTTTGCTGAGGCACCCTGCTAGCAGGTGGCGGAATGTGGGGCGTGGCTGCTTGGCTGTGAGGCTTGTGTCCTCTCCAGTGTGCTCTCTAAATGATCGTGGGGGTAGTAGTGAGAGGACGTCACAGCAGCAACAGCAGACACACATGCGTGCAGGCGAAGACAGCAAAGAGCAAGCTCTGGTTCTGAGGCACTGCATCAAGCGTTCTCTCAGGAATCAGAAAGAACCCCCGGCCCCTCCCCCACCCCACAGGCACGTGGCCTGGGCCCCGGAAGGAAGCTTCTCTCAAGTCACTTGGTCAGGCCTGTCCGCTGAGGTTCGCCTCCTTGCAGGTGTCAGAGGAAGCTTCCGTTAGTTACTCGGGCCTTCAGGCATATCATTTACCAGCAGCGTCAGGACTTTGGGGATTTGGTGAGTCTTCCACCTAAGGGGCAGGTGGTTTTGCATCCATTGAGGAGCCTCAGCTCTGCCTTTGCAAAGTGACAGATAGGCCCATCTGCTTCGCCCCCTCAGGGTGGATGTGAGGCTCGAATGCAAGGATGCATGGGAAAGCCCTTGCAGACTGTAAAGTGATCTCAGAAGGGAAGCGTCATTGGTGTTATTACCCCCATTTGAAGCACCAAGTGTGTCCTAGAGCCACCTGGCTTCCATGGGCTGAGCAATGGCCCATCACTTAACAAAGGACTAAGTGCTTGGGGGTGGGGGGGGGTGGAAAGGAGGCGACTCCTTGTAGGACATTTGGTCACAGCTCACTGGGGCAATATGTAACTTATTCAGAGGATGTCTGCTCCATCTACTGTCACCCAGAATAACCCCCCGGTGGCTGAGCAGTTGCTGAGCTTCTGAGCCCCTCTGCCACAGGATGCCCATGCTTACTCAGATGCAAAGAGCAGCCTGGCTCTTCCTCCAGGTGCGATAGGCCCAGGGTTGTGATACCAATGGGGGCCCAAGAAAATGTGCTAATTTTAATATCTTTTAAAATTAGAAGGAAAGAAATTAATATAATCATGACTATATAACAATGAATCCAGCCTAGATTATATTTATGTTCTTATGGACGCAGATGCAAAATATAATTTTTAATTTTATTTTTATTTTATGCTTAGGGCCCACAAAAGTCATAATGAAGCAACAAAGATCAGGGCCCAGGGAGCAAGGAACAAGCCCATTTCTTGCTTTCCTTGAAGGAGATGTTTGGGGCCACTCCGCTACTGCAAAGAGATTGCAAAAATGGCCACAGTTCTCCGTGGCAGTTCTCACTGAAAGGGTGGAGTCTATTTGCCCAGCCCTTGAATTGGGACTGGCCCTGAGACTGGCTTTAGCCAATAGGATGTGGTAGAGCAACAGCGTGTCAGGTCCAAGCCCAGGCCTCAAGAATTCTTGTAGCTCCCGTTCCTCCGTTTTAGAACCCTGAAACCACTTGCATCTATAAGCCCCGGCCAGCCTCTGGATGATGAGGACACTGGCCTGGTCGCTCCTGTCACCCTGGCAACAGCCAGCCAGTCCCCTGAAGCCAAGCCGCCTGGTGGAACACAGACACTGAGCGGGCCCAGCCGAGATCAGCAGAAGAACCGCCGGCTGAGCCCAGCTGAGCCCAAACTGCTGCCTCGTGGAAGTGTTAGCTAAATAGATACTTATCATTTTAAGCCACTGAGTTTTGGGGTGGTTTGTTATGCAGCAAAAACCTCCTTAGTGCAGCTGCCTTCTGCTCTAAGAAAGGACCCTTACTCATTCAGTGAGGAAACAGGGAGTCTGCCCAAGGACATTCCTGGACTTGCAGAGCCACGGCCCTAATGGAGCCCCTGGGAGACCAAGGTGAGTGGAGTAACAAAGAGAAGAGGGGACAGTGCTTACAGAGTCAAAGGATCAGATTCTATGAGGAAAACTAAAATCCTGAAGCAGCACATTCTCACAACAAACCTCCACCTCGAAAACATAAATGACTTCATTCCCGGTATTTCTTTCAACTGGTGCACAGTGGTGACTTGCCACCTCTGTGAGAGACAGGGCAATGCAATCTGGTTTTCCCTAACAAGACTCCTGAATGTAGCTTGAAATAAAAAAGAAGCCAACAGATTCTGTTTGTATCTATAACCCAAGCTCTGCCATTTGCTAGCTGTGTGACCTTGAGCAAGTTACTTAACCTCTCTGGTTGAGCTCCTATGTCATGGGGTTCTTGGGAGGTATATATGATGCATGAAAATGTTTGACCAGAGCCAGGCAGGTGATAAATTGTCCATAAATGATAGTATCATGTGAATTGTTTTGTAAAAATGGCTTATTGTGTACCAGGTACTGTTTTAAGACCATTAATCTTCATGACACCTCTATAAGATGAGCATTATTTGACCCCCCACTTTGTGGATGGGGGAACTGAGGCACAGAGTGGGTCAGTAACTTGCCAAAGGTCACACAGCTCATTAGTGTCAGAGTCACGCCTGACACTCAGGCAGCACTCTAGACTCCTTTCCCTTAACTGCTCCCTGAAGTTACCTACATTCTTTATTTCCCTTTTTTCTCTCGTGGACCTTACCTGAGCGCAGTCCCTGGTCTGTGGGAGGTGGTAGCTGTGGGGAGGACTGAGAAGTGGGCTAGAGGGGAGAGAAGAGGCAGGATCTGGGAGGGGCGAACGTTTCTGAACAACTGTGCTGTTGCCAGGTACCATGTGGGTGCTTCCAGACTGTTGTCTTGTTCCATCTCCTAGTGCTGGGCCTAGACAGATGAGGTGAGTGAGGCTCCAGGAAGTTAAGGACGTGCCCTAGATATTGAGCTGTTATGGGGCAGGGCTAGGAAGCTGCCTCCAAAGGGGCTATGCCAGCCTGGGGCACTGTGTGGAGGTGTACCCTGGCCTGCCCTTCTCTGCTGGTGGGGGTGAGGGAGAGCAGATGGGGGTGAGAGCACAGACAGGAAAGTGCTTTGTGGGTGGCCTGTACCATTCCCCCCAAGGGGGGCCATTCTGTTCCCTCCCTCCCTCCCTCCCTCCTTACTTCCTTCCATCCATCCACCTATCCATTCATCCACCCATCCTTCATCCCCTCCCTCCCTTCCATGAACAAAGGATGACTGGGATACCCTGGTAAATGAAATAGACGCGGCTGCTGGCCGGATGGCACTCGTAGTCAGGGGGGGGGGGGCAGGCACTAAACAAATAATTGCACAAGAAATATTTCTATGACAGCCAATGATATAAAGGAGCTATGATTGCTGGATACTGGGAACAGGAATAAGAGAGGGAGGGACCAGCTATTTTAGTTTAGGGATTCAAGAGAAGTCTCTCTGGGAAAGTGACATTTAAGCTAAAACCTGAAGGATGAATGGGACTTGGTGGGGAGAAGAGATGGGATGGGTGGTGAGGAAGAGGCTCCTGGAAGAGGACTAACCTTGTGAAAAGGCCCTGGGGCAGAAAGCATCTGCTACTTTTATATAGGGAATAAGGTGTTCCTGAACAATGAAGAGGAGATGAAACTAGGGTTAACAGGGGCCAAGGCAAACCCCCCCACCCCGACTACTGAGTGCCATCCAGCCAGCAGCCACGTCTATTTCATTTGCTGGTATTATACTTGAGAAGAATTTTACATGTCATGGTAAATGCTCTGAGAAGTAGCATTTGGCAGTTTCACCAAGGCAGCCCTTTTCCCTCCTTAGTGCTTCACTCTGAACCATTGCCCCTTGGGCCTTTTGGGGACCATCCAGGCCCCTGTGTTTTCTGTGCACACAGGGGGTGTACTGACTTGCTCAAGTTCCCCGCCACCCACATTAGAACCGAGGCCACCTCATTTAATCTCATACCTCGTCCTGCCTTGTAGGGGTAGGATGGCAGAGCGGTGAGAACATCTGGCCCTCCAGATCCATCCCTTCCTTTTACAAATGCGGCTCCATTATCCATCTCTCAGGGTCTCCCTTGATAGAGAGTCCTGGCCCCACTGAGCTGTGCTCTCCATCTCACCTGATTCTCAAGCCTGCCGGGCAACCTCCTCGGTTTCCTGAGCCCCATCCCCTCCCACTGTGCACAGAAACTATTTCGAACCTTTCCCATGGCCCTCAGGCTTCTGAGTCACCCACCCCTGCTCTCCCCTTACCCACACTGTCTCCCCTATGTCTGACATAAGGAAGGTGTTCGTAACATACCTGCAGAGCATCTGGAGTGCTGGGCAGGGGCCCTTCTCACTCTTGCCCTCACTCTCTCACCCCTCTAGAAAGGGACACTTCATGATTCCAAGAATCCCCCCCATCTCTGGCTATCTGTGCCTTCTGCCCAGGAACTGCCCCCCCTCCATAGCCTTCTGCTGCATAGTTACTCACACTTATTCATGTGCAGAGCGAGAAACAATGGGCCACAATCAATCCAGTGTTTCCTGAGAGGAGCCCGGCAAAGAGCCTGGCTCTGAGTCACCTCAGGGATGTTCCAGAGAAGGCTCAGCCTCCCTTTCCCATCCCTCCCGGAAAGTGCGCTCAGACCCCACATCCTGGCTCTCTCGGGGGAGAAGAGGCAATGGTGCACAGTGTTTAAAAGGGCTAAAGGCTCCGGCTTTGCAGACAAATGGATATGGGATGAGCTTCAGCTCTGTCACTTCCCAGCTTGTGGCCTTGGCCATTTAATTCAACCACCTGAGGCCCTGGCTCCTCAGAATGGAAAGAGCAACGGGTCCTACAAACGGGGCTTTGTGAAGTCCAAGTGCAGTCATCCCTGCAAAGGGCCTGCTGGAGATGACAATGAAGGCGATGAAATGATGCTGACAGTGATAATGAGGATAATGATGAGGACAACGTCGAACTGATGACGAGGATGACGATGAAGATGGTGAAGGCACCTGAAGCAGGGTTCTGCAGGTGTGGAGAGCTTACCAGGTGGCCTCTGGGAATGTTTGTTCTCTGGGAATGTTCTCCGTGCTTCCCCCAAATCTGGCTTGCTGCCCAGGTTCAGGGGACACAGTGGGAACAATGGGTGCTCAGGGCTGTGTGGCTCAGGCCTCCTGGGCACTGCCCTGCCAGGGATGGACCCCCCTAGGAAATGCGAAACCAGCCATGGGCTGGTCAGAAGGCAAGAGGGAAGGGGGCCCTTCCTGAGGGAACTAGCTGCTTCTGGCACCCAAAGACAAGACATGGAGGATACCTCCTCCAGCAACTCACCAGTCTGTCTGCAGTTTCCGTTTCTGCCAAAGCACCCACCAACAGCTGCCCCTGCTGGTGTCAGTTATTGTTTTAGGGACACCCTCCCTGGAGTGACGAAAGTCGTACCTCACTCAGAGGAGTGGAGTTTGGGTGAGGCTGGGATGCCTTATTCTACCTGAGGACTCCCCGCTGCTGACAGCAGTCTTGGGGGACTGAGAAGGAAAAGGAAGGTGGGCAGAAGGTAGGGACTATAGCAGTCTGAAGCACATTTATTGAGAACTTAGCATATCCACTTTCTCCTTTCATCATTCTGACAATTCTGCTATAAACCCATTTTACAGAGGAAGAAACTGGGGCCTGGCATAGAGGGGCTTGCACCAAGGGCAGACCTCAGGATCTTTCTATTGTATTGTCGATGGCAAAGTTGAACTCTAACTAAATCTCAGTGAAATGACAGAAGAACTCATATTTGTTGGGCCTGTTCCTCTGGAGTGCTGGTAAAAGTTAAAGCTTTATCCAAGCTGTTGCCTCTACATGGAATTCCCTCCCAAGTCTGGCAAATCCTTTTTTCCTTTGGTGTCCCCTCCTCTCCAAAGAGGTCAGCTAAAAAAGCCTCCAGAAGAAGCAATAAAATGAATTACCTGAACTTGGAAAACCCTCTCTTCCTCGCTCCCTTTTCCAAAACATAGTAGAAATGCAGTAGAAGAAGGTGGTGGAAGGGTGGTGATTGGGCTCTGCAGCTGCCTCCCCCACCGGGCTGCACGCTCCTCAGAGGCACAGACTGTTCATTGCATCATTGCCCCTGAAACCACGTCCTGGCACCCAGCCTGTAGTAGAAATGTTTGATGAATGGATCAGTGGATGAGTAGAGGCCTCCATTGGCTTTTACCAAACACAGATGATAGGGGCAGTGTGATGGAGATAAAGCAAACACATGCTACTTCACACCCAAAAAATGGCCCATCGAAGACCCTCTTCGAAGCCGGGAGGAGCTGCCTTAGACAAATCGGCAAAATCCTCAGCCTGCACAGAGGGAAGCTTCCATGCCCTGCTCTCCACCCCCAGTGAGGGAGGCAGGCTGGCGTGTTTTGATACCCATTTACAGATGAGGAAACCGAGGCCACAGGGGTGTTACAGGTTGAATGGTGTCCCCCCAAAAGCCATCTTCAAGTCCTGACCTCTGGTCCTGTGAATATGATCCCATTTGGAAATAGGGTCTTTGAAGATGTGATCAGTTAACCTGGTAGGACTGGTGTTAAGAAGGAGAGAGGTGGGGGCGGATGTGGCTCAAATGGCTGGGCGTCTGTCTGCCATATGGAGGGACCCGGATTCGATCCCCGGGACCTCTTGGTAAAAAAAAAAAAAAAAAAAAAAAAAATCAACATCTTTGTCTGGGGTCGGATGTGGCTCAACTGGTTAGGCGTCTGTCTCCCATATGGAGGGACCCGGGTTCGATCCCCGGGACCTCCCGGTAAAAAAAAAAGAAAAAAGAAGGAGAGAGGAGACACGGGAGAGCGCTGCGGGACTGCTGCGACAGAGAACGCCATGGATGGCTGGAAGCCACCTGCAGAAGCCTGCAGGGGGGCAAGCGTGGCCTGCCCACACCTTGGTTTCAGGCCCCTGACCTCCAGAGCGGCGAGGCAGTACGTTTGTTGCTTTTAGCCACCCAGTGGCACTTGGCTATGGCAGCCCTAGGAAGCAGCTCAGACAGGGGTGACGCCAGACTTCTAACTGGGAGAGCTCTGTTGACTCCAAGCCCCTGATCCTTTCACCATGTTTCACTTCGTCTCTGGAGGAAGGAGAGGACGCTGCCTGGGAGGCCCTCCTTGCCCTCACTTCCCTCTGTTCTGCCAGGGTAAGGCTCCCACGGGTCTCCTCCTCTTCTGATGTCCTGAGGCAGCTGAGTCTCCCCCTTCCCGTCCTACTCCCCACTCCAGGACGCAGAATCCACACATTTGCTGCCCCCTGAATCCGCAGCGGCGAGTGCTGGCCCTCACCCTCCAGGCTGGGGCTTCACCTACTCCCCGATTATTTCATGTTTCCTTGTCATGGCTCCTTAATTAGCTGTACGCCCTTTTAAATTTTTGATGTTTTATTAGATAATATTTCACACACAGAGAAGATAATATTGCCCATGTTTAACAGTTCAATATGTGCATCTAATCTTTTTTTGTTGTTTTTTAAGAAGGTACCAGGATTAAACCCAGGACCTCGTGCGTGGGAAGCAGGCGCTCAACCACCAAGCTGCATTTGCTCCCCTAAACTTTTTTTTTTAAGAAATTAACCATTAGATGGGAAGCGGATGTGGCTCAATCGATAGGGCTCCCGTTTACCATATGGGAGGCCCCGGGTTCGATTCCCGGGGCCTCCTGGTGAAGGCAAGCCCGCCCGCGCGGCGCGGTGAGCTGATGCAGCAGGACGACCCAACAAAGGGAGACAAGCAGACACAGAAAAACGCACAGCAAATGGACACAGCGAGCACAAGCAGCAAGGGGGGATAAATAAATAAATAAATAAAATCTTTGGGAAAAAAAAAAAAAAAGAAATTAACCATTAGAGCTTCAGCTACGTTCCCATCCCATTTCCTGCCCCCTCCCATGTTGGTATGCTTTACCACTCAGACTTTATCCATAAGCAATTGATTGCATCCCTTTGTCTGTTTGATAATTTACATCAATGATATTATATGCCACCCATTATTTTGCACCAGGCTGTTTTCGCTTAACAAGATGTTCTCATGAATTATGCAGGTCGATGGGTGAGGACTTGGTTCATTCATCTGAACTACCGTAAATATTCCCATCGTATAACTGAATGGCGTCTACCCATCCCCTGGTGGAGCACTGTTGCTTCTACTATTTTGAAAATAGGGCTGCAGTGAGCATCTTGTGCATGCCTTCTTGGGTGCTCTTGTGAGAGTTTCTCCAGGAGGTTGTAGGCTCCTTGAGGACAGGGATTTTAGTCTTCCCCTTCTCGGGCTCCATTCAGAATGGGGCACGTAGCAGGTTCTCAGTACTTGGATATTTACTTGTTGGATGATCGAATTCAGGGAATCCAGGACTACTTGCACAGCACAACTGGTTGGCGGTAGGACAAGCATGGCTGGCTGCCCACCCAAAACCCATTCCCCTTTCCCTGCTAGCAGAACATGCCCAGCCTCAGAAATGGCTCACTACCGGCCTGAGCCAACCTGAAAATCCTGTCCCTGCCTCCCCAGCTCCTTGGCAGCTAGGAGTGGCCACATGGCTCGGTTCTGGCCAGTGAGATCTAAGGATACCTGTTGGAGAGTTTCTGGTAAGGCTTTGCTCTCCTGAGAAGAGGGAAACTAAGAGACTCTCTGCAAAGACGGCTGTGACATTACCTCCCGCCCCTGGAAACACACCCCTCTGCGATGTGACTTTGCTGCACCTCGGTCAAGAGGTGGAGTTTGTATTTCTCATCCTTGTGATTTGCTGTGACCAGTGGAACGCGGTGGAGTTGACATGGTGGGACCTCCTCACCAGGTCTCTGGAGACTTTGCAGCCCCAAGACCACCACGCAAGGATGCCTCGGCTAGTCTTCTGGAGCAGAGGTGGGCGAACGTTTTCTGCAAATGGCCAAATGTTTTAGATTTCATGGGTCATAAGGTCTCTGTCACAACTACTCAACTCTGCTCTTGTAGCATGAAAGCAGCCGCAGATAATATGGAAATGAATGTTCATGACCATGTTCCAATAAGTCTTTATTGAAAAATCAGACAGGTGACCATAATTTGCTAACTTCTCTCTTAGAGGATGAGAGACAAGTGGAGGGAGCGGCTGCACCAACAGCCAGCATCAAACACCAGGTACGTAAGTGAGGCTCTCAGGGCTGACTGCCGGTTCAGGCTTGAGCCCAGGGGAGACCAGAATAGGAGAACCACCAGCTGATCCCAGCCCCAACTGCTGACCCTCAGATCATGAGCTAATAATTGGTCTTTGTTTCCCATCACTAAGCTTTATGGTGGTTTTTTTTTAAAATGCAATACTAAATAATTGATACAGGAGCAGACACCAGTACTCTACCCTTTTGTGCCCTACTTGGCTTTTTCTGCCTTGAAAACAGATGTGATATCTGGAGCTGCAGCAGCTATTTGGCAACCTTGAGGGAAAGATCATCATGGTGTGGTTGGCTTTGCCATCACTGTGCTGCCAAAATAAAACAGTTCTTGTTCGGTTTTCAATTTTTTTAGGTGAGAAAATAAATAGATAGTTATCATAATACTATTAGCAGGATTTCTAGTTTCTTGAAGCCTAAACTTCTAACCAATACATGGCAAGTTGCCAGGCTGCTGAGACAGCTGGGAGAAGATCTGGGGTAGCCAAGGGAGACAAAAAACCATGCTTGATGGGAGAAATTTGGAACCTGGATCCAGGCTGTGTTCTAGTTCCCTGTCTGGACCTTGTCATGCCATCAGCATGAACATCCAGAGAGCTTGGGAAGGACCTACATGAGGAATGTGCTCCCATTTCCCGAGCAGCAGCCGGAAAGGCACTTGGCCCTCCTTCCTGCTAGGACTGGAGCCCTCATTGCTTTTGCCATTGCTTCTGTGAGGAGAAAGGACTCACGACAGTTATGCCATTCAGAGGCCAGTGTGTATTTACACTTTTGCTCTCTCACTGCTCTGGCCAGGAGACTTCCAGCTTGTGTGGTTCTCCCTAAGGAATTATTGCCGGGAGAGACAGTGGCTGGACAGAGGGAAGGCTCACAGGGAAGAGCCAACAGAACACAAAGATAAGTCCAGGTAGTTGTTTCCGAGGGAAACACTCCAAATCAGGCCCTGGGCTGGCCTGGGCCCCCCTTTCCAGCTTCTTCCTTCCTATCTGGAAGGTTCCAATTCAATCTGTAGAGAATCCCCCTCCACCTCCCCCCAATCTCTCTGTCTCTTTCTCGGTCTCTCTGTTTCTGTCTCTGTCTCTCTCTCTCACACACACACACCAGACATGTGCTATCTCTGTTAATCCCCAAATGTTCTTTTTCTTCTCCATTTTGCAAATAATAATAATGGATATTTATTGACTGCTTTACCATGTCAGGCCTGTGCTAAGAAAATCCTCTCAGCAATTCTCTAGGTGGGTTCTAAAATGCTCATTTGACAGATGAGGAAACTGAGCACAGAGAGGTTAAGTGATTTTCCCAAGGTCACACAGCCAGTAAGTAACGCAGCCAGGATTAAAATTTAGGCATTCTGATTCCAGAGTGCAAACTCTTCACCACAGCCTGTTCCACCTGCAGAGGATGAAAGTGAGGCTCGGAGAGGTCAAGCGACTTGCCTGATGTCACAGAGCCAGGATTTGCACTTGGGTCAGTCAGTCTGGCAGCAGGTGCCGTGTTCTTGTTGTCTCCCTGACACCCCAGGCTGTGGCAGCCCCTCTGCTTGTCTTGGTACCTTCCCATGGCCCCCAGTGGAGACACGAGCACTAGCCCAGATTTGAGCCTTATTTCGGCTGTTTACTCATTTAATGACCTTGTTGTCATCTGTAAACTGAGACTCAAGTTTGCCCCTCCCAGCTGGCAGGGCCTTGTTAAAGGCTATTAGGGGTGTGGAAGATTTGGACCAACTGTGGGGTTGAGAGTCTCACTGGTGGTGGCTCCTGTTGTTTTCCTAGGGCCCCAACCCCAGCGTGACTGTTCTGGACTAGCCTTGGACCTGCAGGGCCTCGCTCTGGCAGCCAGCTGAGACTGGGGTTTCCTGCTGCCATGCAGATTTACCTCCCTCCATAAAATGCTCTCAGGGATGCAAGGGTTTTGCAATCAATTATTGCATCAGGAACACTCTCTGAATAGCTTCATTCTACCCTCTTCTCCGCCCAGGTGCCGGCTCAGCCAATGGGGAACAGAGAGCTATTTCTCCTC
Source organism: Tolypeutes matacus (assembly GCA_026826555.1). Taxonomy (NCBI): domain Eukaryota; kingdom Metazoa; phylum Chordata; class Mammalia; order Cingulata; family Chlamyphoridae; genus Tolypeutes; species Tolypeutes matacus. Next base: position 15,667,775 of record JAKSZT010054489.1, read on the forward strand.
CCCTCCTTCCACCCAGATCTACCCCAAACACTCCGGGAAAGTGCTGGGGGGAGAAGAGGAGACGCAGGAGACCAGAGCCGGCCTAGGGAGTTGGGGGTCGGGCAGCCCCCCCCATCCCCCACCCCCCAGGAGCTCAGGGTTCTGGCCCAGCCCAGCTGTAACACAGGGCAGGTTGCACACCCTCTGCAGAAGGGAAACCATAATTTATCCCTGTCTCACAGGGAAGTTAGGAAGATGAAATAAGATAATGTGCCCCGAATCCTCACTTTTTAAAGTAAGTCCATGATCATCATCATTCTAATTCTGTGACTCAGTGTGGCCTGTTCAACTCCGGTTGCTGGCGGTGGCCCATCTGGGGAGATTTACCACGGAAAACCCACAGCTTCAGTCACCCGGGCCCTGCCCCCATGACCCTGAAACCGTTCATCTGACCTCCTGGGAACTCATCCCTGGGACGGAACTGCACCCGCCATGTCTGCGGGGCGGTGGTGTGGGTTCAATGAGAAAACGGGCCTGGAGAAGCCAGCCCAGGGCTGGCACAGAGGAAGTGCCCGTCAATGGTGGCCTTTATCAGGACGCTGGTTTGGATGGGACTCGAGGGAAGCTGAGCTCTGGGAACAGAGGAGGTGATTGTACAGAGGTGAGTGGGGGAGGGGAGCCTTCCCTGGAGACGGGCAGTGAGAGTCCTCGCCGGCCAGCCCTGGCTTAGCCCTATATCCAATTTATTATCTCCTGTGGCATTCATCCTTCTAGCCTGGGACCAAGTGAAGGAGGGGACCCTCCCAGGACGCAGCACTCTTGGGATTTTCCCATGGCCTTTGTTTGCTGGCAGGTTCCCACTCGGGGCCCATAAAACATGGTTAACCCTCTCCAAACATCACTTGGGACTTTGACTCTTAGAATATATGATAAGAGGACCCGATGCCATCCCCAAAGGCGATGGGGAGGCACTCCCAAGCAGCCGTGTGCTGGAGCTGGCTCCCAAGGGCCGATCAGGTACAGCTCTTCCCAGCTCTGCATTCAGTGACCTCGTGTTGGAAGCTGGAAATGGGCCGTGGTGGGAAGATTTACACCACAGAAACCGGCAAGTGCTACAACCCAGAACCGATTGTTAAACAGTTACCAGCACCCCACTGCCCCCAAGAACTTGGAAATGAGGCTGTTGTCAGAGCTAAACTATGAAAATCCACACCCAGGGATGTAATTGGCCTTCTGTGGGGGCAGCCAGGCAGCTGATCGTACAGGTGTGAGGAAAGGTTGGAGGCCTCCCAACTCCTTGTGAGGGCAACTGGAGTAAATTCTGGAGAAAGAACCAGAGGGGACTGATGGTAATTTGCATAGCAGAAATCCAGTTGGCTGTACTGATGTCTGTTTGGAGAAAGACAAAAAGGGGTCTGCAATGAACAGAGAGGCGGTGGTCAGAGGAGATGGAGCAAGGTCCAGGAGCATCAGTAGGGGGACATTGCCAAGGCCCCTCTCTCATGGGCATTGCCGCCGTGGGCCCTGCATCCATCCTGCTGACTTCTTTTCTCTGGAACCCTCATGTCCTTCTCTCAGGCGGCAATGGACTTCAAGACAGATTGGACGTCGAGGTGTTGGAATGTGATGCCCAGGCCTGTTGCATTCAAGCTGAGGCCACTCTGAGGGCAGAGCCAACCCAGAGGACTGAGAGAGGGATGGCTCTGTCTGTTGTTGACCAACCCTGAGGCCTGCCCAAAGTTGTCCTTTGGATTTAAATGGGTTAAGGTGAGGTTTTGCTTACACCTGAAAAGGTCTTAGCCGTTCGAAGTAGAGGCAGTTAGAGGTCCACCTACATTGCTCTTTCTTCCCAGGGCCCCAGCTAGATGCATTTCCCAGCTACCCTTGGAGTTGGGTGTGGTCATTGACTCAGAGCTCACTGATGGATGTCAGTGGAGGCGCCACTTCCAAGTGGGTGTGCTTCCTTCATGCTTCTTCCCCTTCCAGCCTGCTGGAGCCTGGAGGTGGCTGTGACCTGGCCACCACCAAGCAGGTGAGGTGCTGGAGCCACATGTGGAAGGAACCTGTGTCCCTAAATTCTGCCAGCCAGGAATGATCATCTCAGAGGGTGACAGGGGAGAGAAATTAACTTCTATATTCTTGAAACCACTTTCTTTCAGCTGTCTTTGTTATAGCAGCAGAGCTTTACCTTAACAAATTCACCATCCATAGAGCAGACTTGATCACAAATGTTTCCTTAAGAAGATTCTCCCTTTGGGGACAGGGGTGGCTTTAAGCCACCCTGGCTGAAAAACACTTCTTAACATCCACTTAGTCCTCTTTGCAGATTCCGTTTGCACAAGTAATTTTCCAATAATGTGGCTTCCTGTGGGTGACTCACCTGGGAAAAACGAATGTTTTCATTGATCTACTGATGCACACATTCAAATCTGCCAGATGACTACTTTTGTCAATGTCATTCTTTCTTTCATCTTACACGATCCCACTTATCTCCTGTGATGGTTAGGCTAATGTGTCAACTCGGCCAGGTAATGGTGCCCGATTGTTTAGTCAAGCAAACACAGGGCTAATTGTAATACAAGGGCATTTCATTGGACTTTAATAGTCAGTGAGCTGATTGCATAGATGGCTGGTTACATCTATAATCAAATGAGGAGATTGCCATCAGCAGTGAATGACATCTCATCCAATCAGTTGAAGACTTTAAAAGGGGAAGTGATTTCAGCATTCAGAGAGAATTCCCATCACTACTTTAGCCAGCCAGCGTCTCCTGGGGAACTCATTAAGGACCTCCATCAGAGCCCCTGATTTGCAGCCTGCCCTATGGAATTTGGACCTATGCATCCCCACGGTTGCATGAGACAATTTTATAAAATCTCATACTATGTGCAGATGTCTCCTGTTGGTTCTGTTTCCCTAGAGAACCCGGACTAATACATCTCCCACGAACTTGATTCATGCGAATCTGCCTCTGACATGGATCCAGCTCCGGATTCCAGATGCTGGTCCATGTGAGGCTTCTGGCAGTCTGATGTCTCCTTCCTGTGTGTCTCTGTTCCAGTACCTATTTCATCTGTTCACACTAGCGTCTTTTCTCCCTGGTGACACTGTGAGCTCTCTGAGGACAGGGGCTGCTTCTTTCTTAGCTCTGTATCTCTAGCATCTAACATGATGCCTGGCATACAGTAGGAGCTCAATAAATGTAGGCCAAATGGCAAATGATTCTTGCCAAAAACGAAGATCCCTCCCCCCAGTCCAGGTCATTCCAATATACAAAGCAGGAATGTTCCCAAAAGGTCTTTTTTTTTTTTTTTTTTTTAACCGGGAGGTCCTGGGGAGCGAACCCGGGTACCTCCATATGGGAGACAGATGCCCAACCAGTTGAGCCACATCCGACCCCCCAAAAGGTCTTAAAATGAGCTTTAGTAAACTGAATCCTGTTTTAAATGAGCAAACCCACAGAAGAGGCCACCTGCAATTTTACCCCAGAGTTTAAGCAGAGGCTCTTACTCTGTAGTTTCTTAAAGAGAGGACATGGAGGGAGGATGGACAGAGCCCAGGGAAGGAAGTGGAGAGAGGGGACTAGGGAAGCATAAGTACTTTGAGGTAGGCTAACCTGAGTTTGAATCCTTCCCAGTCTTTCTAGCTGTGTGACCTTGGGCAAGTTACTTTGCCTCTCTGATCCTCCCTAGGGAGATAATATCCATCTGCAGGGCTGTTGTGAGGATAAAGGAGAGGATGTAGGCAAAGCACTTTAGCAGAGTGACTGATATAGAGTCTGTGCTCAGCACAGGTAGGTACTGGTTCCTTGCCCCAACAAAGGCAAATAATCTGCAATCAGACACTTGCCTGGGGAAAACTGTTGCCTGAACCCATGGGCTGTGTGGACAACTATGCCTCTTCTATCTGTCGTGGAAAGCCAAATTTTTGTCTACCAGGTTTGCTTAAAGTGAGTTGCAGAATCTGTGCAAAGCCGTTGACAGCTACCCTTCTGGGCTTGCAGCTGCCTGTGACTCGGGCCAAAGGAGAAAATACATCCATGCCGAGAGCCTGGCTTCCTTGGAGAACGAAGGGTGACGGGCTTGGCTTGGCAGGCTGCCACCAAGGCCTAGTTCAGGCTGAGCGAGGGAAGATGGTATGTTTGAAGAGCCAAGATGAGTTATTCCAAATCGCCTGCAGACCTCAGATCGAATCATATGGGGTGGGGACTTACTTTTTTAAATTAAAAAAAGGAAAAAGCAGCCCGTAGGATATGTGTGTGTGTTTCTGATGAAGGCTTTATGGGTGGAGATGACTCACCGTTTAGGCAGGGCTTGTAAGGCCTGAGCACAGGGGCCTCCCCAAACCCTGGGAGATGCGGAAGGGGCTTGCAGGGCAATTACTTGTGTTTAGAACTTGCCTTCCTTCCTGTCAGCTCAGCTGGTCGGCAGGGACCCCGTGGTGGGGCAGGGCTGAGAGGCAGTCTGCATTCAGCTGGTGAGACCTCTGCCCTGGAGAGGGCCTGCGTGCGCCAGGGAGGGACACTTTTTCCTAATTAACTATTAATGGTGGCCTATGAACTGGCAAGGCCCTGCTGAGAGTCCCTTAATCCATCCGAAACAATTCCAAAATGTTCCCGGTATTGATTTCGGTGTAACAACCCACCCCAAAACTTAGGGGTAAAACAACATTGCTCATGGATTCTGTGGGCCAGGAATTCAGAGAGGGCACAGCTAGGTCGGATCTTCTGTGCTCCGTGGTGTCTGGGACCTCCATTGGGAAGACTCGGATGGCTGGGCTTGGAGGATCGACTTTTCATGTGGCTTCCTCCCTCACCTGCCTGTGCCTGCCTGTGGCCTCTCTAGCAGGTCATTCTCAGGGCAGTTGGAACTCTTACCTGGCTGCTCGGGCTCCGACGGCCAGTGCCCCAGTGAACAAGGCAGAAGCTGTGTGGCCTTTCAGACCTGGCCTTTGAATTCTCTTAGCATCACTTTCATTGTAGCAATTGGTCAAAGCAGTCATAAATCTGCTCAGATTCAAGAGATTCCACCTCTCAATAGGGAAAGTGTCAAAGAATTGTACACACACACAAACACATTAATTTTATTGTGGCAACATTTATGTAACATAAATTTTCCCATTTTAACCGTTCTTAAGCGTAAAATTCAGTGGCATTAACTACTTTCACAATGTTGTACAACCATCACCACCATCCATTACCCAATCTTTTCCATCACCCCAAACTGTAGCTATATTTTAAAAGCTGCCACATTGGTCTTCTAGGCCAGGCAGACAGGAGGAAAGAGGGGACAGCCCTTGTACCGAGACCACCCTGTTCTCTATTTGTCCTCAGTCTGGATTGGGGGACATCTGTTTCCAGGCCCTGGACCCCTCTTTTCTGCCATCTGGAGGGTCTCATAGAAGATAGGCTCTTCAAGGACCATTTTGGGGGAAGTAAACTCAGAGGTCTCCAGGGGCCAGGCAGCTAACATAGAATGTGAGGGGGCATGTGTGAGACAATAAGGAGTGGTGGGAACTGTGGCTAACCAGGTAGTGCATACCTCTCCCTCAAGGGATTGCTAAAACTGTGCTGGCCAAACAAGACATGGTGACAGATTGGTTTTGGCTTGTGGGCTCCTGGTTTGTGATTTCCTGACATTAAAAAGAGAATCGCCCTCAGAGATGGCTGGAAACTCTTGAGATCCTTAAGGCCTTGGCTTTCAAACTTCAAGATGTAGAACACCTGCTGAAAACTGGAATGGGCAGTCCAGAATCCCACCTCAGCCTCCTGCTCACTTCCAATGTGACACCACAAAGCTCTGGGGTTCCAAGGAACCCAGTTTGAAAGCCACCAGTTCAACCCCTTCAATTAAAAAAGGAGAAAAATGAGGCCTAAGGAGAGAATTGAGCTGTCCAAATTCACACTGTGAGGTAATTGCAGAGCTAGGACTGGAACCCAGGTCTTTTGTCTGAAAGACCTGTGCCCTTTCTGTTGGCAATAGAACTAACACATTACATGTGTACAAAGCTTTACACATGACAAAAGTGTTTTTCACCACCCAGCCCTGCCTTCAGGCCCCAGCCCCTCCCAGACTCCAGGTGATTTTAGAGAGGGTCCAGTGGTTAAGGGCTGAGCCAGGGTGGGGTATGGGGCAGGGATTTCTAGGCCAAGTGGTAGAGAGGCTGGTCTTTGTCCAGGTGCTAGAAGGAGGAATTAAAGCAAAAATGAATCCAAGGCCCATGGACAGGGAGAGCTCACAGAGTAGTAGCTGTAGCAAATAATGCAAAAGAAGTGAGGGGTGGGAGGAAAAAAGAAAGTGAGGTGTGTCATCATTTGATCCAAGGCAGGGATGTAACTGTGCTTATCACTGCATCCAGGAAGCCACCAGACTATCCCTGGCCTCACTCCAGTCACCCTGACAATTGCCTGCAAACACAGATAGGCCACCCAGGCGACACTTTGTGGCTCCTCCAAGGCCACCTCCTCTGTGCAGTCTTCCCTGATACTTCCTTCCTCTTCCGGCCAAGTTTTTCTCTCCCTTTTCTAGGCACTGGATTGTAGTTGTTTACGTTTCTGTTTGCTCTGCCGTCAGAGGGTTCATTCCTTAAAGGGCAGCATCTGTGCTAATTGCAGCTCAGGCCAAGAGGAAAGCATTATAAAGGAAAGAGGTAGCAACGGGCATGAGGGGAGGTGGGAGAGGTGTTGGTTCAGCATCCGGGAGTCCTTCCTGGGGGATCAATACTTCCTTAGACCTGGGCACCTGGGGAGGCCTGCCCTGACTCTCATCCCCTGCACCTTTCATCGCAAGGTGAGGAGTTTGTACAGGCAAAAGGGTGTGCCTATACTATATAGAGCCTGCACCCGGCCTTCTAGATCAAATCCCAGGTACCCAGGACCCCGGAATTCCTTCCCCAAAGGTCCAGAATTTGCTCCCAGGGCTCAGGAGTCTCTTCCCTGGTCCATCTTCTCAAGGTGACCAGCTGCCACCGCTGTGTGCACCTCTGGGCCCATGAGCCTTCAGGAAGGGCCCAGGAACAGTGACTTTGGGGGGGGGGTTGGATATGTCAGCTGGGATGTCACAGCCATGCTTGGAGGCCCTGCATGGGAAGAACCGAAGCCAAAGCAGGAAGAGAAGGGGAATCAAGTCATATACCACAAACTTCCGGTCTTGCCCAGGTCCCCACACCTGTTAGGGGAGGGCCTGTGAGGATCTAACATTTCCTGTGCTCTTAAAATAAAGGAAGATGAATTTTTTGAACGGAATTTCTCTTCACTGGGAGATTGAGGTGGTGTATATAAAGTACTTGGGGCTGGTTTGACCAGAGTTCAAATCCTAATTTTGCCACTTCCTAGCTGTGTGACTTTAGACAAGCTAATCAACCTCCCTGAGCCAGTTTGTTCATCTGTACAATTGACAGCGATAAAAACTATTTTGTAAAATTGCTTTGCACATGCAATTAGAGAATTTGAAAGGGTCTGGCATATGGCAGTAACTCAATAAATGTTTATTTCTTTCCTAGCTTTTGGAATATTGTCTTTTATACACTAATATTGTCTTCCCTAGATGTGTCCCAAAGTTTTTGGTTTTTGTTTGTTTAGAATTTAGGGTCATGGGGAGTGGATGTGGCTCAAGTAGTTGAGCGCCTGCCGCCCACATGGGAGGTCCCAGGTTTGGTTCCCGGTGCTTTCTAAAGAAGACAAACAAACAACGAGCAGATAATGAGCAAAACAAATGAGCAGGGAGCTGATCTGGCTCAAGCAGTTGAGTGCCCGCCTCCCACGCGGGAGGCTCCAGGTTCAGTTACTGGTGCCTTCTAAAGAAAAACAAACAGACAACGAGCAGACAATGAGTGTAAACAACGAGCAAAAACAATCAGCAAACAGATGAAGGAGCCATCTCGGGGTGATGGGGGAGATTATTAAAAAATAAAAGAATTTAGGGTCAGGAAGCGTAAGGTACTGACAAACACCCCCTGTTGTATGGCTGCAATGCCTCATGTACTGTGAAGCAAGGAGATGGAAATTGGGAATCCAGGAAGTTATGAGAACTTCCCCTTCATTTTAGAACGTGTAGAATGCTCAGAACCTTCCTGAATGTTGCTGCCATGTACCAACCTTGTCATGAATGAAAATGAATCAAACTAGAACCCAGTCTGGTCCAGAAAAATCAATATAGGTTTCTCCACATTATGCAATATGTGAGTTCCTAAAAAGTCAGCTACTAATCAAATTTTTTCCTAGTTCAACACATATTAAGCATTCAGTGTCAGCTCAGCACAGTGCCGAGGCCACACAGGACACACACGCACACACACAATCAGATGTGATGGTGATTCTGGATTTCAAAGATCCTACTTTCTTACCAAGTCACCTTGTAAATGCACCAAAGGAGCTTGCTAATGGAATCACATCACAGACCTTTTATAGAGCAGAGGACCCCTCACCATGGGAAGTATTTACTTATATATTTGCATTTGTAAGTGAGGAATTTCATAGTAAAAGCTTTTTACAATTCTGGCACATGGCAAGCCTTTAATAAAACATTTGTTGACTAAATGAATATAGTTCAAAATCAAGGCATACCTATAGTTTCGCCTTTGTGTTTGTTACTGGTGCCTCCTAAAGAAAAAAACCAAACAGACGAGCAGACAAAATCAAAAGTACTTTGGGGAAAACGGATGTGGCTCAAGAGGTTCGGCGTCCGTCTACCATATGGAGAGACTGGGGCTCGATCCCCGGTACCTCCCAGTAAAAAAAAAAAAAAAAAAAAAAAGTACTTTGCACTTATTTTTACCTACTTGTTTTCATGAGAGCCTTGTAGGGGAGGGAAAGCAGGTCTTGATGATGCCCATTTCACAGGTGAAGCCATCGAGGTATATAAAGAGGAATTGGCTTCCTCATGTCAGTATCTGAAAAGTCTGACAGAATTCAATCCAGACTTTGCCAGCAGGAAGAGCCCCGGCAGTGAAATCAAGACAGTTTTAGCGGGTTCACCTGTCCCTCGTCTGATCTCAGAGCCCCAAGGGCACATGTCCATCCTCCCACAGGAACCAGGTTGCCAGCTCCAAAAGTTTAAGCCCTCCTTTCCCCAGCGGTGCATGCCAGGCCCAGCTTCTCCCTGTGGTTGAACATCCATCTGAAAGCGCCCCCTACTCACCAGCATCGTCTTTGCTTGAGTGCCTGTCTCCCTCCTCTTCTCTGGACACTCCCTGTGGGTGACCCTCTGTCCTTGAGGACATTCACTCAGGTGACACACCCTGAGTACTTCCTTTGTAACAGACACAGTGCTGGGGGCTGGAGAACACAGCTAAGACTTGGCCCCTGCCCTCTGGGAGCACGGGTGAGCGGAAAGTGAGAAAGTTGGACAGAGGAGTCCACGTCGCCCAGGACGGCATTTAAATCTGACTGTGGTGCTGGGAACAGCTTCTGCCAGAGGGGACACTGGGATGGTGTTTTGAAGGATGAGTAAGAGTTCAGCGCTTTGGTGGGAGAGGGGAGGGCAGGGCACTCCAGAGGGAAAGAATAGCACAGGCAGAAGTGCAGACGTGTGCCTTGGCAAGAGTTTGGGCTTCTGCTAGGAGCTGGCAGAGGTGGAGACAAGGAGAGGAGAAAGGTGCGGTTGGGAAGGGTAGCAGGGGCCCGAGGAAGGAGGGTTCACTTTTCCCCTGCAGGGTTTTAGGTCAGTGGCCTGACATGATGGAATTTCATTTCGAGGAAAATCGCTCTGATAGCTGTGTGAGGAATGGTTTGAGGGGATGAGACACTGGTCCACCACTCTATCTCCAGCACCTGGTAGGTGCACAAGCACAGAAGTGCTCAATGTTTGTTGAAGGAATGAATGAGTTAAGACTTTACTGCAGAAATCCAGGTGGCGGCCTTGAACTGAACTTATGAGAGTGGAGAGGAAGGGAAAAGTGTGGAATTTTTATCAGTCAAGGTCTGCAGGAAATGGAGCCCAGGCCAGGAAGTTCAACTGCACATCTTTAATGTGGGGGAACTAGTTACAAAGGTATTGGAAGAACAGAAACAATACAAAAGAACTCGGTAACGGGAGGGGCTGAGGAGGGCAACCTGGAGATTAGCAACAGGAGAAAGGTGCTACCACTCCAGGGCCGGAGGGTTGAAGGGAAGCAGTGGGGCTACCTAATTCCAGAAGCCGGAGTCCCTGGGGTGAGCTAGGATGGTGGAAAGAGAGTATCATGGATTGGTTTTCCCAGGAAGTTGACTTTGAGGAGGAGACTACGTGTGCAGGAGGTTCATTAGGGAATGTTCTTAGAAGGGAAGGGAAGGGGTAGGATTGAGCAGAAGGAAAAGCGGGCGACAAGGCAAGCTCAGGGAAGGCCTCAGTTGACCCCACTGGGAGCTTGGAAGCTGGGATGCCCTTCAGAGTCAGTCCCAAGGTGGGATGACTAGTCATTAGATGTGGGTCCCCAGGGAAGGAGGCAGCCCTTTGGACAGGTGGCTCTTCTCCTCCTGTGGCTGGGACCACAGGAGATGCAGAGAGAAGGGGAGGGGGGCGCTGGCTGCTCTCCTCCTCCTACCTCGCAGTCTCTCTCCAGGGCCTCCCACTGGGCAAACAAGGCTGGAAGCCAGGGAAACAGCCCCATGGGAGCAGGGGAGGGCAAACAGGTCTAGGATGGACCCAGTGATCCAGTGGATAAGTGGAAGTGAGAGATGAGGAAGGCGGAGTCAAAGGGGAATGACTGCCAGGGCCCCGGGGTGGGTGAGGCACTTGGTGGGTGGTGGCGATGCCTTTCACTGAGGAGGGGCAGAGGAGGTGCTCGCCTTGCAGCATAATCTTATGCTGATGGCATGGCGCATAAGATTACAGATGCCCAGCTAGGCTGGCTCTAAAATTCTGGCACAGATGACCTCTGTGGCTCAGCTCCCTGCAACGGCTGCAGTCACCTTGGCTTGCCACTCTCCTTGGACCAACCCTGCCCTTCTCCACATCCCTGCCTGCCACCCGCCATTCACCCCACCCTCCTCCCCTACTCAATGCCAATGCCACACATCCTTCAAGGCCCAGGTCCAATACCTTCTAGAGGGAGCCCTCCCTAACTAGCCTTTTCTCCCTATAAATTGTAATCGCCCCTCCTTTGTGTCCCCATGAGCGCTCAACCACCTCATGGTTTGTGACCACAGTAAGACATTCAAGCTTTTTCTGCTTCAGATTCTTCCTCTGTAAACTGGCACTGATAGTAACCCCAGAGAGTTGTTTTAAGAAGCAAGTGAAGTGATACCTGAGTGGTTAGAATAGTGTCGGCAGAGTAGCCCTCAATTAATGTTAGCTATTCTTAGCATTTGAATTTTCATCTTTAATCCCCAGAGAATAGCCCTGAATAGTTGCTTAATTAGTGTTTGCTGAATGACTGGAGAATTAATATGGAAAAGGATTTATCCACAGGGCTCGACCTGATTTTAGAAAATTCTGTATTTAGCAGAAGGGCAAGGGCTCTCAGATGAGAGTTATCTCTGGGGTGTCCAGGGACTCCGAACTGACCTGATTCTCTCAAGAAAGAAGACACACTCCAAGCTGTTTCCGTGGGCTTTTGTGCAGGCTCCGGCCCACATTAAATAAAACCCCGCTGCACGAGTGCCCGCGCGGGGCCCGGCAGGATTGCCCGGGGGCGGGCAGGAACCAGAACGACTTCCACCACCCTCCCCACCCACCCACCCACCCCGCGGCCCCAGATCCTGCGGCGCGTGTGGAGGCCGGGGAGGGGCAGGAATGCGGCGGCCACGTGGGCCCCTTCCGCCCGCTCCCCACATCCTTTGTTTCCCTGGCTCAGGAAGCTCTTTCTGCGAGTCACCGCAAAGGGGCGGCCCGGGAGCCTGGAGAAGCTATTTCCGTGCAACCCCGGCGGGCGGCAGGCGCGGGAGGGGCGTGGAGGTGGAGGCAGCGCAGAAGGCCCAGTGTTTGCTTTTATTTCATCCAACAGAAGGTTCTATTTGTGGAAGCGAACAGACGCTGGGGATTAGAGCTGGGAGGAGGCAGGAAAAGGAAAAAAAAAAGCCACATCCACTACCACGCACAGGTCTTCCCCGGAACTACCGCGTAGGGGCGAATGACTGATTCGGGATTTCATCACCTTCCCCAGCCTCCCTTCCTCCGGCTGCAGCCCACGGCTCGAGCTGCGGCTCTCCAGGCGCGGGCCGCTGGGGGATCCCCGGGGCGAAAGGCGTGACCGCGCGGTTGCAGTGCTAGGCGGGTGCAGAAAACCGGGGCGCGCGCGCCCGCAGCCCATTGTGCTCGCTGTGAATGGGGAGCGCGCACCAATCAGCGGCCGCTTCGTCCCCGCGTCCCCGCCCCCCCCCGCCCACTTCCCCGGGCCCCTGACGTCACGGGAACTTTTCCTCCGCCCCCTCCTGCGGCTCCTCGCGCTGAGCCGGGGGCCTGCGGGACGGCGCGCGCCGCCTCCTGCCCAGCCCCAGCCCGGGGGGCGTGTGCGCGCGCCCCAGGCGGCCCCGGCCTCACCACCTGCGCCCGAGCGCGCGCTCCCCGGAGCATCCCTGGCTCTCCTGCCCCGGTCCCACCCTCCTCGCCTACCCCCCGCCCCGCGCCGGGGACTGCTCGTGGGGCGGCGGGGACTGAGCCGTCGCAGCCACCTCATTGCACAACCCGGCTTCCCAACTGTTTACATAGGCCGGCCTGTGAGTGTGTGTGTATACAGCGTGAGTCACCGGGAGGCGGAGGAGGTGGAGGAAAAGGAGAAGGAGGAGTGCGCTGGCCGGGATCGGCGCGCCGCACACACTCACTCGCACTCGGTCACTCTCCGAGCGCGTCTCGCTCGCTCCTACGCGCGCCGGGGGCTGAGGAGCGCGCCGGACCCCGAGCGCCGCGGAAAAGTTGCTTCGGCGTTGGCTCCGAGACTTCTTGCTCCGGGACGTGCATTGGCTCCGTGGCTCCTCCGAGCCCGCGGAATCCCGTCCTCGCGGCTCGGGACCCGGAGGGCGCCGGCTGCCATCGACGCCCTTCTGCCTCCGACACTCCCGGCGGCCGCGGCGACAATAGCGGCGGCCGCCCCCGGCGAGGCGCCCCAAACCGGCGCCCGCCCACTGGCGAGCGGCCGGCGTGGTCCCCGCGTGCAGCGCGAACGCCCGGGAGCGGCTCCTGCGCTGCGCGCCGAGAGGGCTGAGCCAGCCCGGGCCGCGGGCTCCGTCCGGCGGGCTGGAAGGAGTCGCGGCGCCGGCGCCCGGCCCGCAGCGCCCTCCCGCGCGGATCCCGGGACGTACGAAGCCGGCGCCGCCCGGGCGGGACGGGATGCGGGCCGGCCCGGTGCGCTCAGCCATGAGTGGCGCCTCGTCGCCCCGCGGCCCGGCCCTGCTGCTCCCGGCCGCCCGGGGCGCCCCGGACAAGCGCCTGCTGGACGCGGACGACGCGGCTGCCGTGGCGGCCAAGTACCCGCGCCTCTCCGAGTGCTCGAGTCCCCCGGACTACCTCAGCCCCCCGGGCTCGCCCTGCAGCCCGCAGCCCCCTCCCGCCCCGCCGGGGCCCGGCGGCGGCTCCGGGAGCGCGCCGGGGCCCAGCCGTGTCGCCGACTACCTGCTGCTGCCCCTGGCCGAGCGCGAGCATGTGTCCCGGGCGCTGTGCATCCACACTGGCCGCGAGCTGCGTTGCAAGGTAGGCGCCCGGGGCCGGGACCCGGAGCCGGCGGGGATCTGGGGGCGCGCCCGGGAGGGCAAAGGTGCTGGGGACCCGCGCTTGGTGCCGCAGCACCCACAGAGCTTGGGCGGGCCGGATCCGCGGGGTGAGTCCCGTAAGGCGGCATTTGACCCGGCTCACTCTTTTGGGGTTGAGGGGTTCCCGACAGAGCGGTATCTTGGGGGCTCGGCGGCGAGGAGGAAGAGGGCTTTAATTGCTTTCTTTCTGTATGCCTGTGCTCAGCGCCCAGCTTCGCGCGTGGCGTTCCATATAAATTGTGCAATTGAAATGGATTCCAGGCCCATACCCGTCCCCTTCCCTCTTGGTCCCCGCTCCCCGCCTGGTCCTGGAAGGAGGCCCCGCCGTGGGTGCCTCCTTGGAGCAGCCGGCTGCTCTCCTGCGGGGGTGTCGGGGCACCGGGACTTAGCCGTGGGTGCTAAAGGGGTGGGCCCACCGTGGCGGGCTCCGGTCTCGGGGACTCCGGCTGGGACAAGTGCCCCGCGAAGACCCTCCCCGCCGCCCCCAGGGAGCAGTATGCGGTGGGGGCGGGGCGCTCTTCCTGCCGGGCCCGGGGGTTTGCCGGGAGTAGAAATCCCGGGAAGCCCGCACCGGCTAGGGGGAACTCTCGCTTCCATTCTCGGCTTTATTTTCCGGCCAGCGATTTTCGCTTAACATCAGGGATCCCATCCAGGAGGAGGAGATACAACTCCTAGAAACTGAATCCGCCGCTTCCTCCTCCAGCGCCCCTAGACGCGGAACATTCTCGCAAAGCACCCTTTGCGAGCCCGACACGCCTCCCTCGGGCACCCCCGAAACCCGCCGCGCTGATCCTCTCACCTCACAGGGTTAACCCTGCCGCCCCCCCTTAGAAAGTTTCCTTTGGGTTTTTCGCAACTCCCCACCTGACTCCCCCAGCCCCCAGGCTTGCGGCTGCCACCTACTGTCCGCCCTGAATGAAATTCCAAATGCCTCATCAGGCCGCGTTTAAAGGGAAAATAACTGGGGGGGGGGGGGGGGGGGGGGGGGGG
>JAKSZT010054489.1:15682506-15695457 GCA_026826555.1 Tolypeutes matacus
GGGGGGGGGGGGGGGGGGGGGTAGCTGCGGTACGGCTGTTTTGGGAAGAGTGTGTGTGTTTGGGGGCTGGGGAGGAGGGGGCAGCAGAGGGATCCTTCCAGTTGGTGCCTGCGCAGCCAGGCCTCGAGTGGGGTGGGTGGGTCTAGCCATTGTGCAACCCCTTCCAGTTCCTCTGAGCAGATAATAGCTGAATCCAGATGGTGACAGCCCGTGTGTCACCGTTTCCAGTTGAGTCTAGGATATGAGTAACCGGACTAAACAAAAGGCCCTTAAAGAGACCGGCTGACTTCTTAGAGGAGCTACTACCCATTTCCTGGGGGGTGGGGGGTGGGGAAATAAACAAACAAATGAAAAAAATCCATTCAGAGGATCCTGACCCTTGTGAGAATTTTGACTCCAGGCTGCTGCTACCTGAGTCAGACTGCAGGCAGGTTGCTTAAGGCTGTCCAAGTCATCTGTTCCTCCTGACTAATGACAGATCTGCATGTTCTCCGGCTCCTGCTTCCCCTTGGAGGCTGCAGAGTCACCACTTCTGTGCCCTGTCTGGCTGCCCCTTTGGGTCTGCAGGGAAGCACGTGGATTCCCAGGGCCTGCTTTTGGGCAGCCATTTGGCAGCATTGCCTGCAAACAAGGAAGGGGACACAGGGTGGGGGCTTCACTCTCAGGAGCAGCGTTCTGATGGAAGACAGGCACATGTCTGTGTGAAGGGGGTCACCCTTTGGATATTTGCTAGCCCAGAGCCCTGGGAGTTTGGGGCTGCACAGGGTGCGGTGGCAGAGAGAAGGAAATAAATGGATGGAGCCAACCAGAGCTCAAAGGCTGCAAATTTCAGCCCAGCCCTGGATTTGGGAGGCTGCTTCTGCTTTTCTGGCCTCCAAAAACTACGGTCTTCTTTCTACAGGTGTTTGCCATTAAACACTACCAGGACAAAATCAGGCCTTACATCCAGCTGCCCTCACACAGGAACATCACTGGCATTGTGGAAGTGATCCTTGGGGACACCAAGGCCTATGTCTTCTTTGAGAAGGACTTCGGGGACATGCATTCCTACGTGCGCAGCCGGAAGAGGCTGCGGGAAGAGGAGGCTGCCCGGCTCTTCAAGCAGATTGTCTCTGCTGTTGCCCACTGCCACCAGTCGGCCATCGTGCTGGGGGACCTGAAGCTTAGGAAATTCGTCTTCTCCACAGAAGAGAGGTGAGCAGCTGCCACAGCCCCTGTGGCCTTTTGGAATGATAATGAAGGTGCAGGCTGAGCCAGTGAGGGGCAGGGTGTTGCTGGAAAACAAAACCCAGGGCTCAGTTGTCCCAGATTTAGTAGTTAGGGAGTCCTGCTCCTGAGCAGTCATAGCACAGGTAGGTTTGTTCTGCACACTCTTGAGCCTTGGTGACACCTGGGTGCTTCTGTGAGATCCCACGTGATGACAGGATGCCCTCCCTACTCCCACCCCCAGGATCAGGTTTATTCCTCATTGTTGCAGAAAGGTCACCTCTTCTGGGCTGCAAATGTCAACCTGTCCTTTACAACATTGACTTCTAGAGGAAGTTTTCAAATCTTGACTTCTACCCAGTGTTTTTTTTGGTACCTAGAAGATATTGTGGAGCTAGTTATACTATGGTATTTGCAGAATTTCTGCCTCCTCTTTCACATTGCATTCCTGTTCCATCTCAGGGTTGGTCCCCGATACTTTCTTCCCATTTTAGACATCTTCTTTAGATACATCTTTAGAAAATAGCCCCATTTAATAATAAATGGAAATTGGCCGGAATTCATTGCTAAATAAGGATCATAGCTTATATCACAAAGGGCAAGATGAACTTGATAAGAGAATAATGAGCCGTTAAGATTCAGAGTTGAGGTTTCAGACAAGAGAGTTCAGGAAGCCACAGCAGATAGACCTTACCTCATTTTAAGAGGGATCCCACATCCCTTATGGGATAACATTGTAGCATTGTAGGTAAATGGGAGTTTTTTTGTTTTGTTTTGTTTTTTGGCTGATCACAAAGGGCCTACCCCACCTATGCATTTTAACCTTTAACTCCAGATCATATGAAAAAGTACAGGGCTGAGGTCCAAAGAGCATGACTTTGTATCTGACCTTGCAATAATTATTAGAACATACTGATTAGCAAAGAAAAGCAAACTGTTTGCAATAAAGAAGTTTCCAATTCCTGGCACATGCGCCTTTGATATGGTGATGCATTTTCTGAAACATGCCTTACACACCTCTTTACCAACTTTTGAAATTTGTGTTGCACAGGCGAGTGTCATGGGCATGGAGTTTGGCAACCCGAGGGTTAAGCAATAGCAGGCTGACGCTGCTAGGGTAAGAAGCACAGGTGCAGAGTTTTAGTACTACGGCAGCCAATCAGGGGCACACAGTGTGGGTTGAGTCATATTTTCCGTTTACAGAACCAATGGGTATTTTACATAACGACGGGGAGGTCACGCTGAGGACATACCGAAGTTAGCACATGTATACTACACTCCAGGGAACAGGAAAGCAGGAAGGAAAGAAAGAAAGAAAGGAAAAAAAACAACACAACTAAACAGACCTTTGAGAGGAAAAGGAATTGACCCAACAGCCGGTATCATATGTACCAAATGTTTGCATTTAACTTCACAAGTGATTTACTGAAACAAGGCTATTTCCAAGAAGCAGAGAGAGGTTGCCACCGGATATTAGAGGTTCCTCACATGGCTTTGAGTTTTAGGGGATCTGGGAGACCTGGGGGGCTGGATCTGACTAAGGAGGCACCCTTTAGCTTTGTAAGAGAGGCTTCGACTAACTGGTTTTGTAGACTTTGGTTGTTCTCTGAAAAGGTAGGAACCCCCACCCTCCACCTCGCCAGTTGCTGTGCCAGGCTACACGGGCCTGTGTAGGTGTTTCAGGGGCCCTGCATCCCTCAAATCCCACCAGCCACTTGAGCCTGTCCTATAACCTCTCCATCCAGGTGAAGTGCTCTTTGCAATTAAACACCCCAATAAATGTAATTAACATTCCTTGCAACTTTCCCAGGATAGTTATCACTGCCTGGGCCCAGGTGAACAAAGTTCCCTCTGTGTGTGTCTGTTGGCGTGAGCAGCAGTGCTGACGAACTGTGGGTAATAACCGTGACTTTGGGCCCTGCGTTCTGGAGTGCAAAGTGTGGGTCCAATTTGCCCTGGCAATGAATGGCATAAGAGATGAGATCTGATATACTGCTATCCCCCATAACTTTTGAGAAAATATCAGCATTCCCCTGAGACAGACTCCCAGTTCTGCAGTGTGAACTTTGTAAGTTGTGCCACCCAATCAGGATAGCTCTTCTGCTGAGCGCTGGCATCTTGCACAGTCCTTGGTGCTTTGCATCAGACCCTCCACTCCTGGCTCTCTTCATACTTTGCAAATGCTGATTGCAGTTTGGTGTGTGAAATCCTGAGTCCAGAGTGGCTGGGGGGTGGTACGGCTTACTCCTCTGCTGGCCAAAGGGGAAAAGGCATTCTTGGGCATTTCCCTTTATTGGGAAAGCCTTGTTTTTCCTAGTGGCTGGTCTAGAAATAACGGCTTGTTGCCTCTCTCCTGCAGAACCCAGCTCCGACTGGAAAGTCTAGAAGACAGCCACATAATCAAGGGGGAGGATGATGCTCTGTCCGACAAGCACGGCTGTCCAGCCTACGTGAGCCCGGAGATCCTAAACACCACGGGGACCTATTCCGGAAAGGCCGCGGACGTTTGGAGCCTTGGGGTAATGCTCTACACCCTTTTGGTTGGACGATATCCCTTCCATGACTCAGACCCCAGTGCCCTTTTCTCCAAAATCCGTCGTGGACAGTTCTGCATTCCCGACCACATTTCCCCCAAAGCCAGGTGCCTCATCCGCAGCCTCCTGAGACGGGAGCCTTCAGAGAGACTCGCTGCCCCTGAAATCCTACTCCATCCCTGGTTCGAGTCCGTCTTGGAACCTGGGTACGTGGACTCAGAAATGGGAACTTCCGATCAGATCGTTCCAGAGTACCAGGAGGACAGTGACATTAGTTCCTTCTTCTGCTAATCCCAAAACCTCAGAAACCTCATAATTCTCACACATGGCATTTCCATTTCTAAAGATGGACAGACTGTTCGGCGTGGTGTCAACCAAACACAACGACTGCATCAAGGTCGTAGCTGCTGAATTCAACATGGCGTCTCCTCCAATTTGTCGTGCTGGGTGACTTCATTGATTTGAGCAGCAAACCCTCTGACTGGCTGCCCTGCAGAGTTGCTTCCCTTCTCAACCAGCCATCGCCACCTAGCTATTTGTCAGATGCGGGGTCTCCTGTCTTTTATAGGTGGCACTGCGTGATCAAGGGAAATAAACTTGAACTTTCTAAGGGAGAAGTGAATCGCACAATGGCATTTGGAGCAATAACTGTATTTTTAACAGGGAGACAAACGTCTTTGGGCCAATTAACCTGCTGCCTTCAAATTCCTTTTTGGTAGCTAGACTTTTGCTACCCCGGCTTCTCAGAAGGTTTTTTGTTAACACTCATCCTCTCTTCATACATTTACCAATGATTCTGCTCTGTTTTGGGAACAGACCCATTTCAGGAGTGCAGGGGCTGCCAAGACCTCATATGCATTAATGCCTTCTACCTGACCTTGAAACTGCCCCCTTGAGCTAAGAGCCCTTATCAGCTAACCTTGGAAAAGTATCACAAAAGATTTGAACTCTTGACTATTCTAGAACTCTGAGCTCAGACAGAGACTGCAGATTGTTAAATAATTTGATCACTTGGAAAGTTAGCTTTTTTGATTTTCCCCAAATATGTTAGCACTTATCCTATATTTTTTCCCCAAGACCATCTCAGGGTGGAGCATTTTGTCTGAGAGGAGACTCCCCACCCGTTCTCCCAACAGCAAATGTAAAACCTCTTTGTGTTTCAGAGAGAGTGAATTTTGGATAGTCTTAGAAGATTTTCAGACCAACTTCAGGAATTACAGTTTAACCCTTCACGGATATGGTCTGTCTCTGGCATTGTACGTGTGTCTGCAGTTTTACAGTGGGTGATTAATATTTCAAATGTCGTGTGGTTTATGGATACATCTGCATCATCAGCTTCTGGAGTGAAATAGCCCTGGATCTTTAAAGTCATCTAGCCCAACCTCTTCCCTCTGCCACCTCCCAAGGCAGAAATTACCCCCTTCCGGCTTCCAGAGATGGGAACTCACTACTCAGAAAAGATAGAGCTTAGTGGAGAAACTGCAACTTGTATTAAAAACCCGGTATGGATGAGATGCCAGTAAATGGCTTGGGCAGTCTTGAAATCAGGTGGTAGGTAAACAAAACATGCTGTGTTTTGAGAAATGGCCCAGGAGCAGGCAGTCATTGTCAAGGGCTTCGCCGAGGCAAACTACTAACATGCATCGTGAGAATGCTGTGTATACCTCACGTACTGTGTACTTTGTACAGATATTTTACCTTTTATACTTCAGTCTGATGTTTTTGTTGTTTTGGCCCTGAGATTTGTTTTGTTGTTGTCCATGTCTGTCCAAATAACCTGCGTGTCTAAAACCACGTGAAATGTGAATGATCGTTGGCAATTTACCTTGACCGAATCGTGGGACTCGGAGAGGAGGGAGTGCAGAGGCCTCTGTTCCGGGAACGCTCTCGTGGTTGCTCGACTGTTGTATCTGTGATACGTTATCCAGCTGAGGACTCCGGGTTGGCAGGGGCTTCTGGGAAAGCTAGAAACACTAGATCCTTCCTGTACATGTGTATAGATGTGAACACTGAGACAGATGTCTGACTTGTAGAGAAATTGTAATAAATCTGGTTTCATAAATGGGTGTGGTAAGTTTCTTTTGAGTCCAATCTGCCTTTGCCTTTTGCAATTTCATGCTTGTGTTAGGCGCTGGCGATGCAGAGGTGTCTGGCTTCAGGGGCTGGAGTCACAGGGGAGACAGAGGAGTAAACAGATGACTATTCTCATCATAAATGATCTTTGGGAGATATTTGAACCCATTAACTTTTTTCATTCTAGTGGGCAAAATCGTTGAAACATTTTTTATTTATTTTTTGCTCTCAGGGATATCCTTTGTTTAAAGTTTTAATTAAAAAAATTTTTTTTTTTCTCTACAGGCAAACCCCTTTTTCATAAGTGGTATCATTCAATATTTGTCCTTATGTACCTTGCTTATTTCACAGAACGTAATGTTTTCAAGGTCCTTCCACCTTGCGGCATGTCTCATAAAGGGCAAAATCATTTTGATGGGTGAAACCACTTGGGTGAAATGGGTTGAATTTAGAGTTAAGAAAAATTTGGAGAGGAGCAGATGTAAATTAGCCTTGAGTTGTAAGAATCCCTCTGGCTTTTTATCTTTTTTAGATCAGGTACTCTTGAAATTTGGTGAAAGCTACCTACATGCCTCAGAAAAATGTACCTATATGCATCCAACAGAATTTTGCATCCATTTCAGAGATTCACGTATAATCCTGAAAGCTGCTTCTACAATGCCCCAGGCATCTTGGGGCTTCACGTTGAGAATCAGTGCCCCAAACCTAATTAAGATGGCCAATTGAAGCCTTTGGTTTCCCCCCCCCCCCCTTTTTCCTGTAAGGGTGAAAATGGAAACCAGGAAAGAAAAACTAAAGCTACATTAATTTGAATCACAAAGGTAGATGAAGAGAAAAGATTTTGGTTCAACTAGGTTTATAGCTCCACTATTACATCAAGTTTATTCTAAATGAGGTAAGTTAGCATCTGCACAGTGAAAAAACTTTTTAAAGTGTAACAAATACACACAAAAATGCACATCTAAGTGGATAGCTAGGTGAATTTTCACCAACCGAATATACTCAGCAGCCAGATTTAAAAAAAACAAACATTTCCAGCATCCCATTACCCCATCCTGCCCCTTCCTGTCCCCTACCCACAGGGGCAGAATTTTCCCTGTAAATGTGCATATAAAATTAGAATGAGAACGACTTCATCAACTCTGGGCTTAAATGAAGAGAGAAGTCGCAGATGACGCAATTGCCCTTTTCTAGGCTTCAGGCTGAGAGCACCCAGGAAAGCAGAGCTATGGCACCAGACACAGCACAACCCAAGCCTCATGACCTAGGAAATTAAGAAAAGTAATGGGAAAAGCACATGACAAGCAACGTGGGAAGTGGCCAGGTGCTGGGAGTAGGAAGCTGGGAGTCGGTCTAAAACCATTGCAGGAATAGGGCTCTTAAGCCCCTAAATTCCTGGACCAGGTTCCAGGGCACACACTGCAGTGTCTCCCTGCTCTGGTGAGCCCAGGTGGGGTGTAGTTAACTCCTGGGGAATGAGAATGTGAATACTTTGGACTACACGGAACTGGAGCTTTTTAATCTAAGGACTTCAAAACACTTTGCAAGCAATTAAGGTTACAACACCCTTTGCACTAAGGAGAGAGAAATGTGGGTCAGGATTGGCCGAGAGGGCACGTGATGCCACAAATCCATAAATTTAATCTCGACTAAGGTTGGAACAGGGAAGCGGCTGTGGCTCAATCAGTAGGGCTCCCGTTTACCATATGGGAGGCCCCGGGTTCGGTTCCCGGGGCCTCCTGGTGGGGGCAGGCCCGCCCGCACGGCGTGGTTGGCTGACCCAGAGAGCACAAGCAGCAAGGGGGGGGTGTAAATGAATAAATAAATTAAAAAAAAAAAAAAAAGGTTGGAACATATCTGGGGCAATCACAGCATAGAAGATTGGAATCAGTGCCGGCAGCACTGGCTAGAAAGCTAATTGCCATTTCACTTTTATTTTCCCTTGTACCTTCAATATACTTCTCATTTCAATACATCATTCAAGTCACATTTCAATAACCTTTCATTCATATGATATTTTCTAGAACTTTCACTCATTCTCTCTTTTTCCTTTTATAGTCACATCAGTAGAGTCAAATATTTGCCCTATCTTATAGATGAGAAAACCGAGGCTCCAGAGTCTTCCAATAAGTATGAGTAAGGACATCAGAACTGGAATGTGAATTCGGGTCTTCTGACTCCATGTCAAACATTGTTACTGTGCATGCAATCTGCCACGCAAAATCTTTTGGAGAGAATGATGATTGGAGAGGGTGGTTCAAAACAAATACAAATACTGAGTGTTTAGTTCCATTAGTGTCTTCAAAACCATCCAGTACATCAGTCATAAAGGTGGGAGCATTACTGAAGATGATATATCCATTATTCATTCAACAAACATTGACTGGGCACCTATCATGTGCCAGACCCTGTGATAGACCCTTGGGAAACATGACCAAGGCTCAGTCCTAGCCTACTGGACAGAAAGCTCCATAAGGGCAGGGACCATGATTGTCTTGTTCTCCCTGATTCCCTAGCACCTACCACAAGGAATGTGTCCCATACCAACACTAAACGGATGGATGGGTGGGTGGGTGAATGGAAGGATGAGTGTCCTCTAGCAGCTTAGAGCCTATTGGGCCTCTGAGTCAGAGAGCCAAGAGACCGGAAGTCACCTGGCCAGAGTATCATCCTAGCTCTGTGTCCTCCCATTTGACCTTCAACAAGCCCATCTGCCACTCTGGCTCTTAGTTGGCTCATCTTTAAATAGGAATGATGATTTGCCCCTCTCTGATCTCTTCCACTGCCATTCTGTGATTCTATGAAAAAGGGGTATTATATGTTCTTTGCCAGGGGGGCTATAGGAATAGCTTCTTGCTTCCTGGTAAAACTAGCTATAGGCAACATGATTAGGATTCTCGCCTAATTTCTTTCTTGATGAGGAGATGCATTGTAGCAAAGGAGATGGTGGAATTGGCTGTCAACATGGCTTTGGCTGGGAAAGGAAGATAAATGTTTACTTAATCATCACCACTCCCCATCCCCCCAAAATAAAAGAGGAGCAGGATCCCGTTAACAGCCCAAGAACTGCCCACCATCACTTGGCCTTTTAATGTTCCCCATTGGAGGTCATGCCTTCATGATTCCTAAACGAGGTAGGAGAGGAGAAAGATGCAACCAAATATTACACCTCAGTCCTGCTAGGTATTCTATAGACCTCACGTTATTTTGTCTTCTCAGCGATCCTGTAAGGTGAGCGATTTGTCCCCATTTTTAAGGTGGGCTATTTATCTTCATTTTACAGATGAAGATGCTGAGGCCCAGAGGCTGAATAGTTTGCTCAAGGTTGGTGGGCAGCTGGGACTCTAACTCCACGTGCCCCCTCTTTTCTGACCTATGCGTTCCACATTGGGTCTGGGGTGCCAGGCCACCAAAACAACGTCCTTATTTCTGGAGCAGCCATTTGGCTGGAGGATTTTTTTTGCCAGGAAGCATACAGTACCTGGGACAATCCTGGGTTCAGCCTATGAATTCTACTGTCTGAGATTTGTAGAGTGAGTGCTCATGATGTACTAGGAGCCGTGCTAAGTGTTTCACAGGAACTAGCAAATGGTTACCTCATGGCACCCCAGTGAGGTGGTACTCTTATCACTCCCCTTTTACAGATGAAGAAACTGATGCTCAGAGAAGGTAGGTGATTTGCACAAGCCACACAGCGCAGCAGCCATTTGCTAATTCACACACCCGGAGCCCTTAGCCGTGGAGCCTTACTGCCCCTCTGTTTTTAGGGCTGGAAGGGGTCTTTAAAAATGATTTAGTCCTAAAAGCTATCTGATATCCTAGAACAGAAAAAGGACATTAGTAGGAAAATTAATTAAATCTGAATGAAGACTGGGGTTTGGGTAGCAATAATGTACCAAAGTTAGTTTCTTAGTTGTGATAAATGTACAATGTCAACCTAAAATGCTAATATAAGGGGATACACCATCTGAAACAAGAGATATATGGGGACTCTGTAGTATCTTTACAAATTTTCTGTAAATCTAAAATTATTCCAAAATAACAGTTTATTTAAAAATATATTTATTTAGTCCACACTTGCCCAGTTTATCACCAGGGAAAGCCAAGTCTGAAACGGAGGAAGCAGTAGCCAATCAGCAGCAAGCTCGCACTTGAGCCTGTTCCCCCAGGCCCTCTAGCTTCCTGGGCGCCAGCTGGTGTGTTGTAAGTGACCTTCTGGAATGTGGCTAGTGGCTAGTGCCGAAGGAGGTGAGTGAGGGGAGCTTCCATGGAATGTGTCAGAAACTTTTCTTGACATACACACACGGCATTTTGAAAACTCAGCTCACAGGCCTGACCTTTGGATCAGTTGTTGGATGAGTGTCTCCTCGTCTAGTTATCCCTCTGGTCAGCCACAGCCACCTTGAGCCCTGAGCAGTCAGTCATGAATTTTAACCCCATGCCTCTTCTTTAGCTAGAAGGCAGGGGGAGCAGGTCAGGGAAAGTGTTCGGGTGAGGAGGACCAGGCCTCGGTTTGAAGAGGAAGGGATTTGGGGGTCAAAGCTCAAGGGCGCTTCAGACAGATTTTTTGTCCAAGTGGGTTGTTTTGCCTCCGTGGGTGGTGTAGACATCACAGAACCTGCTCCCTGCATTCTCCAGGAGGGCTCCATGCTCCATTCTCTGGGTTGGGACAGGGGCCACAGAATTCAGGAGCTGGGAAGCAGGTTAGCCACTCTCCCTGCCATTTTACAGATGGGGAAACCAGGGCAGAGAGAGGGGAAAGAACTGCCAATTCACAGCCGGTGCTCGTTTTGTGTCTGGAATTTTCTTCCTCCATAGCTGGAGCTTGAATTGATTTCTGAGTTCCTGATGGTCAGCATCTTTTTCACTTCTACAATGGGGCAGTGATTTTGTGGATGATGTTTCATGGACAGACCAGAACACTCAGTAAAGCTTAGACACACTGCTGGACAGCCAGTGCCTATTATGAGCACAGAAAATTAATAATTAGAATAATAAGAATGGTAGAAAGCCATCAGTATTGAGTGTTTACTATTTGCCCAACCATTGTCTTAAGCACTTTACAAACATTGTCCCAGTCAGTTCTCACAGCGATGCAGTGAGGAAGATACTCTCATTTGCCCCATTTTACAGGTGAGTAAATGGAGGTCCAGAGATTCAGTAACCTGCCCAAGATCACACAGCTAGTAAATGAGATCTGAACACACTCTTAACATGTGGCATGCGGTGCCACATTGGCACGCTTTTACCTTTGACATTTCCTCCCCCCACACCAAAGTACTGCTGTGTCAGTCTATCTATATGGAGTTCCTGACCTCTCCTGGGAGAAAACGCTTTATGTCTGTCACCTCTAAGAGCTGGCACTAAAGAGAAAAGAGACTGAACTTCAGGGTTAGAGAGACTTGACATCAAATCCTAACTAGCTAACCAGCTGTGTAATTCAAACAAGTCGCATGACCTTTTTGTGCCTCAATGGCTCCATCCGTGAAATGGTAGTAACATCTACCCCCTTCGGCTGCGGCTGTGAGGACAACTTGAAGCAATGCGAGTTGAGTGCCTAGAGCCCATGGGGCCGCAGAGCAGGCTCCACATTCTGTGGAAAGAACCCAGCCTGGGATCCCAGTCTAGTTCCTTATTTGCTCTGGGACCTTCAGCAAGTTGCAAATCCTTTCTCACCTCTGATGTCCTCATTCATAAAATGGGTACATAATAATAAGTGCAGGGCAGGAGGCAGGGTGAGTAATTAGCACAGGGCCAGGCTAGGAAGGGAGGCTCAGTCTGGGACAGGAGTCAAGGATTAATGTCCTATTGTTACTTTTATGCCTTTTCCCCTCCCTCTTTTGTCCTTCCTGCTCCTCCCCCATGGCTGGCAGGCCTGTGGGGACTGCTTGTGGGGGGGGGGCGGGGCAGGCCAGTGCAGGAGCAGGGCAGTGGGCAGGGGTAGGAGTGTGGGGAAGTGTGTGGGGGGGTGTAGGGAGTGGGTGGCCAGCCTTCCTGTCACCTGCGGCGGAGGGCTGAGCTTGGCCCCACTGGTGTCTGTCAGGTGAGTAGCCAGTGGTCTGGCTTCTCTGTTTCCAGCTGACCATCTCCAGGGTCTCAGAAACTTCCTCTACTCCCCCACCCCCCATTCCGGGGAGGAGAGGCTTGAAACTACCATCTCACCATCTCACAGATGCCACCTTTACCCTTACTGGGCAAAGGCCTCACTGGGTTCCCACAAAAGCAGGAATTGAAAAAAATCAACAAATGGCCAGCGTAGTTCCAGCGGGCGGGTGGTGGAGTGGTTATTGTGAGGGCCCCGGAGGCACAGGAGCTGGGATTTGAAGCGTGGGAGCCTGGGCAAGTTCCCTAAGCCCCTTGGCTCCGGCCGCCTTGTCTGTGAGATGGGCTAAGAGCTCCACCTCCCCAGATGGTCACACAGTTTGAAAATCATGCCTGTGCAGTATTTCCCACAATGCTTGACAGATACAAAATGCTCAACGAATGTTAGCTATCAATAACGGGAGTGAAAGATCAAAATCAAGCTAGCCCAGGAAAAACTGCCCAACACGGCTCTTCTCCTAGAGGTGGGGATCGGGTGGGGGATCTGGTTAAAAGCAGAGTCTATTCTTTAGAGCTGGGGGAAGGCCCAAGACTGCATTTCCAACCAGTTCCCGGGGAATGTCAATGGTGCTGGCCCAGGGGCCACTATTAGAGCAGGATGGGGTTGCCACCCATATGCAAACAGAGACCTGTTAAGTCTCAGTGAAGATGACCTAATTCCTGAAAATGGGTATATTTTGGGTAGACCTGGGAGGAGGGGAGTGGAGAGGAACTGGCATTGTTGAGTAGCTGCTTGGCATTGGGTTTGTTGAATGAATTATCTCTTGGAATTCTTACAGCATCTCCCAAGGGTGTTCTCGTCTCTGTTGGACCTAGGGGAACCAAGACCGGATGTTAAGTGACTTGTTCAAGTCATGCAGCTAGAAAAGGGCAGGGCTGGAATGGGGACAAAGGTCTCCCTGCCTCCAGTCCCATCGCCTTCCTCTGTGCCTCAGGCAATGGCAGGAGCCTCGCAGACAAGCTCTCTGGACCTGATTCCCCGCCGGCACTTTGGGTTTGGGTGTGTACATAAATGACCGTGGGGCTCCCTCCCGCC
>JAKSZT010054489.1:15696946-15841011 GCA_026826555.1 Tolypeutes matacus
TCTATCTATCTATCTATCTATCTATCTATCTATCTATCTATCTATCTATCTATCTATCATCTATCTACCCATCATCTACCTATCTTAGATTTCAGCCATTCTAGTACATGCATAGTGCTGTCTCATTTATGACTTTCATTTTCATTTCCCTAATGACTAATGAGGTTGAGAATTTTTTAAGTAGTTATTTACCACCCACATCTTTTCTTTGGTGATATATCTGTTCAGTATTTTCTCCATTTTTAAATGGAATGTTTGTCTTGAGTTGTAGGAGGATACATTCTAGATACAAGTTCTTTGCTGATAGCTCCTAGTTCTTCCCAGTCTATGACTTGTCTTTTCATGTTCTTAACAGTGTCTTTGCTAGAGCAGAAGTTTGAAATTTTGATGAAATCCAATTTATTAATTTTTCTTTTATGTTCTAAGATCTCTTTGCCTAACTCAAGTTTACAAACATTTTATCCTGTATTTTCTTCTAAAAGTTTTATGGTTTTAAGTTTTATATTTAGGTCAATATTCCATTTTGAGTCAACTTTTATATGTAGTTTGAAGCCTAATGGTTGAAATTATTTATTTTTATTTGTTTTCACATTGATCATCCAATTGTTCTAGCACCGTTTGATGAGGGGTTGACATTACAGAGAGCAAAACAGAAAGAAAGATATAAGGCTTGGGGGGCGCATGTGGCTCAAATGGTTGGGCATCCGTCTGCCATATGGAGGGAGCTGGGTTCGATCCCCGGGACCTCTCTCCCGGTAAAATAAAAAAAAAAAAAAAAATAAGATATAAGGCTTTGCCCACCATTCTGTGTAGCATGGAATTTCTAGTCCAGGGTGGAGGATATCAGAGCAGGGATGGAGGTCCAGGCTGGATGATGCTTCAGGTGAGAAAATGGGACTCCAAGCAACCTACCAGGGTGTCCTTGATGGGAAAGAACCATCTGCCCCTCTATGATGAAGGCGTCATCCTGAAAGCAGGGTGCAGGCTGGCTGGGAGGTGCCTGGTGGGGTGTCTCTCTGGTGTTCTCAGAGATTTGTATGGTCTTGCGTAAACTGCAGATTAGGAAAGCATTAGGTAACTGAGAGGGTGGCCGGAGCAGATTACACACCAGCCTGGCATGGGGCCGCGGAACGCAGCCTAGGGGGACGGCCTTGCCCAGCAAGTCAAATATAGCTCCAACCCGGCCGGTTCGGCTTCCTCTCCCCCTCCTGCAGCCAGAACGGAGATTCTGCTGGGTCGGGCTGGTCTCTGGCTCCAGACCAGGGTAGCGGCTGGAGCCTCCTTAATATCTCACAACCTCCTGAAGTGGAAGTGGGAAAGGAACCTGGGAGCCCCTGGGAACCGCATAATTGATTCCACTTTAAGAAGGAGGCATGTGGCAGAGTCTTTGCCCAGAGGAAAAGCTAAAAACAAGTACAAAGTCCTGCTAGTCCTGCTGGCCCCCCTCTTCCTCCAGGACCCCTGAGATGCTAGATCCCCACCACCCTGGAGGTCCTGCAAGTGGAAGGAGGAAGTGGTCCACTAACTGCTGTGGAGGGGGGAGTGTGGCCAGAGGCTGGGAGGGAGTCTCCCGAGGATGAGAGCAGAGGTCCTCCTGCTTCACCAGGTTGAAAAGGAAGTCTGGCCAGAAGGCAAAGCCCGCTGTTCCGGAAGAGAGGAGTCTTTTCCCTGTGTCACCCCCTCTTCTGAGAGCTTAAAACCCTACTTGGGGCTCATGACTCTCAAAGGTCTATCTTCAGTCCAAATCTTGCTCCCCAACTCCACATCTGTAATCCAGTCTTACCCAAGTGCATGCAGCCGGCTCACCTCAAAACCAAAAGCATCATCAGCAAACCTCACATTTTACCTGCTTCCATGTTTCCTATCATGATGAGACTCAGAATCAATCCAGTAAGTTGGTTGATCAACACAAAAAACCTGGGAGCTCTTTAAGAGTCTTCTTTTTCCATCATCCCTCACATTCCATGTCCACTAAATCCTATTGTTCTGTTTCTTAGTTATTGCTGACATTGGCCATTCAACAAATTTTTATTGGTCATTCAACAAATATCTATAAGAACGCACTGTGTACAAGGTAATGAGCATGTAGCAATGAACAAAACAGGCGAAAGTCCCTGTCCTTATGTAGTTGACATCCGGTCGTCCCTTTCTCTCCACCCCCCAGTTCACCCCCTGGGTCAGGTGTCCCTCATCTCTTGCCTGGGATTCAGCAATAGTCTTGTCTTTGAATTTTCCTGCCTCTGGCCTTGCCTCAATCAGAGGGATCTTTCCAAAACGCAAACCTGGTCATGCCACTCCCCTGCTTAATCCTTTAATGGCTCCTCATTGCCCATAAGAAGAAATTTAACATTCTTTAGCTTAACATATAGTGCCCCCCCATGTGGTCCCAGCAGACTTCTTGAATTCCCAAGTGTCTGACCTCACCTCAATGACTTGGATTCTTGACCATCTGTGCTCTCTTATCTCCGTGATTTTGTTACATTGTTCCCTCTCTATGGGATATATTCTTCCTGGAAAGCTCTTACTCCTGTTTCACGGCTCAGATCAAACGTCCTCTCTGCCCAGAAGCCCTCCCTGATATCCCCAGGCTGAGTTTAGGGCCTCCTCCTCTCTGAGCCTGTGGCTTCTTGTTCATATCTATTTCCCAGTGTTTTGCACACTGGAATTTCTGCTAGTCTGGGAGTCCTTGGAGAGCAGGGACTGGGTGCTGCTCATGGCTGGCATGTGGAGTGTAGGGCGGTGCCTGACACATAGTGGGTCTTCCAGTGATGTTTGCTAGACGAGTGAAGGAGTGAATTAATGGCATTGAGCATTATGTTCTACCCACTGAGAAGGAGTAGGACTGGGGAAGGGAGGTGTCCCATGCTCGGGATGTGGGGCAATTGTGAGTCAGGACGGCAGTGTGGGCAGGCTGATACAGAGATGGAGCTTTAATAGGGAGAGACCACGTGGTGCTGGAGAAAGAGCACTGCACTCAGAGTCCCAAGCCCTGACTCTACCTCTTCCTGGCTGAGTGCCCTTGGGCAAGTCAATTCTCTCTGCCTTGATGGCCTCATCTACCCACTGGGGATGCTGTTAACTGCCTGCCTCATAGGCTCACAGGGTTGTTTTGAGGACCAGGTGAAACAAGGCTTGTAAAGCACTTGAGGAATGATTGTTCTTGTGCCCCCAGACAAACGGGGCCTGGTCCTGGGGAGGAGCTGGCACCTGTGGGAGTTTCCTTATCTGCCAGCAGCCACACTACTTCTGGACACCTGGAAGAGGGCTGCCTAGCCCTCTAATGACAGCAGGCTCACTTCCCCTCCTGCAGGAGAGGTGAATGGAGGAGGAATTTCCACACTGGGACAGAGTAAAACTAGGTGCTCCAGGCCAGCTGAAAGAATCTCACCAAACCTTAAGGGCGCCGTGCCAGGCACGGGGGTGTGGCTGTGACTAGGGCCCAGGCCCTGCCTTCCAGAGGCTCACAGTTTAGTGGCAGATGCAGCCTAGTTGTGTGGGAGTATTACTGTTCACCAAACTTCACTTTTTCTGCCTTTAGGAGGATTGTACCTTGCTGCTGTTTTCAACACACACGTGGGCATGTAACTTGCTCTGGGCATGGAATGTGAGCAGAATTGATGTGTATTTCTTCTGGGTGACAGCTTTAATATGTTTAACATATTCTTTCTTCTCTCTCTCCTGACAAGCAGCAATGTCTCCAGAGACAGGCTGCTCTGTCCAACTCCATTCCAGAGCAAAGATGACGCTGAAAAGAATGGCTGCCAACCTGTGTTGCTCTTGTAAAGTGAGTGAGAAATAAGCCTTTGTTATTGAAAGCCACTGAGATTTTGGAGGATGTTTGTTACTGCTGTATAACTGAGTCCATCCTGACTAATATACCAGTAAACCTTTCACTCTGGCAGTGAGGAAAGTGCTAGAAAAGAAATGTGTAGTGTTCCATAGGAACACAGAGGAGGGGGGAAAGGTTAATCCTGTAGGGAGAGGTCTTTGATGTTTTCTACTTTTAATCTTGTATTCATTTATTCCTCCCAATAACTTTGTGAGGTAGGATTTTTTTTTTTTTAGGAGGTACCAGGACTTCGTACATGGGAAACAGGTGCTCAGCCACTGAGCTACATCTGCTCCCTTGAGGTAGAAATTTTTATTGCTACTTTTAGGTAGGGAACTTTCAGCTCAGTGTCATTCAGCTTGTCATGAATAGAGCTGGCATTCAAATTTAGATCTCCCTGTTACCTATACTCTGACTTTTAAAAAGCTATTATTATATATATAATATATATATAACATTTTTCTATGCCCCACTCCCCCGCTTGCTGTCTGTGTCCATTCACTGGGTGATCTTCTGTGTCTGTTTCTTGCCTCTCTTCTCATTTTCCTCCACCAGGTTTCAGTGGGATTCAATCCTAGGTACCTCCGATGTGGGAGAGAGGCACCCTGTCACTTGCACCACCTCAGTTCCTGGTTTCTGGCACATCTCGCCTTGACTCTCCACTGTGTCTCTCTTTCGTTGAGTTATCATCTTGCTGCGTGGCTCACGGCAAGGGCCCGGCTCGCCTGCTTGCCTTTTTACCAGGAGGTCCCGGGGACCGCACCCGGGTCCTCCATGTGGTAAACAGATGCCCAATCACTTGAGCCACATCCGCTTTCCTATTATTATATTAGTAATAGATAACACTTCCTATGTGCAGGAGCGAACTCATTTAACACTCATAACAATCCTATCAGGTACCTCATATTATTATTCCCATTTTACAGGTAAGGAAACAGACCAAGTCACTTGCCACATGTCACATAGCCAGCATTTGATGCTCAGAAATCTGTCTCCAGAGCCCAAGCTGTTACCACTGCACAGTCCATGGCCCGCTTTTCTCATGCTCATGGGGGAGACAGTTAAGTGCCCAAATAACTCTTCAGTCTGTGCACTTTGCCTGGGTGTCTCACCAACACACATGGCTTCAATCATCATGTACCAGCTCCCACATGTTCAGCACAGATCTCCTTCTACTTCCCATTAAACATCCCTACCTGGATTTTCCAGTCCTCAGCACATCGTCAGACTCCAACCTGCAGACTGGACCAAGCTGTCCTCTTGCTGAGACTCCTTCCATGTCTTCCCATTGCTTTCTTAAGCATCAGTGCCCTTGCTGTTACTTTTCCTCTTTCTTCAGCCTCATCTTCCTCCCCTCTCCTTTGCTGGTCTCTCTAGAACATTCCTCACATCCTTCTCTGATGGACTGTCCTTTAAGATTCAAGTCAATAGCAGCTTTATTCATTATAGTCCCAAACTTTAAACAACCCAAATGTCATTCGACTGGTAATTGGATAAACTGTGGTACTTCCATACAATGGGAATGCCACTTAGCAACAAACAGAAACACACTGATATACACAGGAGAATCTCAAAAGCATTAGGCTAAATGGAAAAAAAAGCCTGAAACAAAAGACTGTATACTGTATGATTCCAGAAGTTTCTAGGAAAGGCAAAACTGTAATAACAGGAAACAGATTGGTGGTTGCCAGAGATGGCTCAAGCGATTGGGATGGCTAGGGGGAGGGGATTGGTGGCAAAGATGCAAGGAAATCCTGGGGTGGTGGAAAAGTCTATATCATGATCATGGTGGTGGTTACACAGGTGTGTATGGATAAAATCATGGATGGATACATGCACTTCAAGCGATATGCTTTATGTTAATGATGCCTCAATGCAGTTGATTTTTTTTTTTTTTTAAGATTTATTTTTTTAATTTATTCTTTCCCGTCCCCTTGTTGTTTGTATTTGTTGTGTCTGTTCATTGTGTGCTCACCTTCCTTTTAGGAGGCACCGGGAACTAAGCCCAGGACCTCCCATGTGGGAGAGAGGCGCTCAATCCCTTGAGCCACCTCTGCTCCCTGCTTTGTTGTGTCCCTCATTATGTCTTCCTCCCTGTGTCTCCTGTTGCGTCATCTTGTTGCGTCAGCTCACCGTGCCAGCCTGTTGCATCAGCTTGCTGTTCGGCACGTCTTCTCTAGGAGGCATTGGGAACCAAACCCGGGACCGCCCATGTGGTAGGCGGGAGCCCAATCGATTGAGCCATATCCGCTTCCCGCAGTTGATTTTTTTTTTTTTTATGTGCATATATGTGTATTTGCTTACAAAAATGTTATTTATATATATATATATATACACATATATTTGAAGAGGTGCTTAGATTACCTAAAATATTACACGGAACCCACTGGGATTCCCATGTTGCCCACCTCCCACACCTCCCATCACATCCCACACAAACATCTCCCACAGTGTGGCCCACCACCCTCAATGAACTTACACATCCTGGAGCCTTGCCACCAACCATAGACCACAGTTCACACTGTAGACCACACTCTCTCCCACTCAGTTCTGAGTGGTGTGTGCTGATTTAAAATGGCCTACATCCATTGCCACAACAGTACTCAGGACAACCTCCAACTCCCAAAGAAGCCCCTGTATTTCAACTGCTCATCCCCTCCCTACCCAAAAACTGTCAAGTGGCCACTGGCTCCACCTCATTGTTATAATTTCTTGCACCCGCAGTTGATTTTTAATCAAGCTCCACCCATGGGTTCTGGCTCTGGGAAGCACTGCGATCCCCTCACCCCTACCATGGCACTCCCTTTTACACTGTGTTTTCTGGGTCTAGTTCCTTGCTCATGTCTAACACTGGACTTGGACTCCTGAGCCCGGCCTGGGCTTCTCCTTGCTGTTATCACCGGCACCTGGCGCAGCTGTTGGTCCTCAGTAGATGCTCAGGAAGTCTTTGTCCAACAAAGAGTGATAAACGACTGCCAAAGTAATGGGGCTGCCTTAAGAAGTCTATCCTCACCTTCAGGACAAAATCCAAGCCCCCAGTTACTTAGGCTGCAGAAATCTCTGACTAAAATGTCACAGGCTGGGAAGCGGCTGTGGCTCAATCAGTGGGGCTCCCGTTTGCCATGTGGGAGGTCCTGGGTTCGGTTCCCGGGGCCTCCTGGTGAAGGCGGGCCCGCCTGCACGGCGTGGTTAGCTGACCCAGCGAGCACAAGCGGCAAGGGGGAAATAAATGAATAAATAAATAAAATCTTAAAAAAAAAAAAAAAAAAAAAATGTCACAGGCTGTATGGAACCTCCATCAACCCTCTCTCTCTGTCCACAAACAGGTCAGGCCAGAGAATGTGGATGGTTCCTCGCCACCGCTCACTGCTCCTGGAGGGTATGTACTGCCATCAGAGGTCCTCTGGGACCCCGGCACACCCTCATCCTCTCTCTGTACCGCCGCCCGTCCTGTGTCCTAGACTGCCACCGTAAGTCTGAGCAGGGAAGACACCATGTCCATCTTCGTCCCCACTATTTTTCCAGTGTCTAGCACAGTGCTCCGTCCACAATAAAATCGCTACATGAAGAAACTGCCAAGTCTGGACACCTGGTATAAAAAAATTGGTAATTTGTAGCTAAAAATGTTAGTCATTTTTATTTTATTTTATTTTATTTTATTTTTTTTTTAAGATTTTATTTATTTATTCATTTATCCCCCCCTTGCTGCTTGTGCTCGCTGGGTCAGCCAACCACGCCGTGCGGGCGGGCTTGCCTTCACCAGGAGGCCCCGGGAACCGAACCCGGGGCCCCCCATATGGTAAACGGGAGCCCTACTGATTGAGCCACAGCCGCTTCCCAGTCATTTTTATTTTTGAAATAATGAAATGAAGGGCAGCCCAGGCCTGAGTCACTCTCCCATTCCCACCCCAGTGTTTTGAACCTTAAATGGTGGTCTGGTGCTTTGGGGTGAAGAAACCAAGACATGTGAACTCTCTAATGTGTTAAAATTTTGATGACTGGGTCCTTTTTTGGGGCAGTGGGGCAGGGGAAGGAATACAGACATTTTTGAGAATGCTCTGCAGCACTTTTTAATTTTTTTAAATAAACTTCATATTTTAGAACAGTTTTGACTTTACAGAAAAATTGCATAGGAATATAGAGAGCTCCTGTATACCCTGCACCTAGCTTTCTCTATCATTAACATCTTATATTCGTTTTTTACAATTAATGAACCAATACAGATACACAGTCATTAACTAAAGTCCAGACTTCATTTGGATCTCCTTATATTTTACTAACGTCCGTCTCCTGTCCCAGGATCCTATGCCGGCCACCACAGTCCATTTAGTTATCATGTTTTCTTGACCTCTGTAGGCTGTGAGTTTCTCAGACTCCGAGGCCATGGCAGTTTTGAGGAGTGCTGGTCAGGGATCTGGTAGGATGGCCCACAGTTGAGATGTCTGATGTTTTTCTCACGATTAGACTGGAGTTATGGGTGCTTGGAAGGAAGACCACAGAGGGAGAGAACTACACTTGTTTTTAAAGGACTAAATTCAGTTTGTTAATTTAGATTAAAATGTGTTGTGGTTGGGAGTGGATGTGGCTCAAACTGTTGGGCACTCGCCTCCCACATGGTAGGTTCCGGGTTTGGTTCCCGGTGTCTCCTAAAGAAGATGAGCGTACATATAGAGCAGACAATGAGCAGAGAGATGAGGGAGCCATCTCAGGGGTGGGGAGAAAATGTGTTGTGGTTGACGTTATATGCTTGTGCCAATGCTGTGCTGATCAGGGATCAAAGGACCTGAACCCTGAATGGAAAACAAACCAATGATACTAACATGTTTTCTGCACTCCACTTCATTGTCACCAATGGATAATCTCGCTACTTCTGGGTCTTGGTAACTCTTTCTAAACTGGGTTAAAATAACTCAGAAAAAGCCAGGGAGCTATTGCATTTCTGCTTCAGTGTTTGCTTCTTGAACAAATCTTGTTAGGGTCAGAAGGTAGGGACTTGATTCCGTTCTCAAGAATCTACCCAACCATGACGCCCCCTCCCTTCCCACTTCCTCCCTTCCTAATACATTTATTAAAGGCCCTGCTATGTTCCAGGAGATATGCTTGGTCTGAAAAGATGACTGAGAACTGGCTCCAGCAAGGAGCTGGAGTTTGGGAGGAGAGAGGCACAGTGATGAGAGTGGTCACCTGTGTAGGTCTCGGAGAGGTGGGTATCTACAGGGACTGTGTGGCCCCACGGAGGGGAGATCAATCTTTTGGAGTTTCACAAAGCTTGTCAATAAACATAATTAGGCACCTTATTAATGGATGGGATAGACCCCAACGAAATCAAGATTTAACAAGGCCGATCTTTTCTCAGATCCTACAACCCTTGAATGAACGAAAGTTACCTTTTCTCTTCCAACTTCTGCTTGTGTGTGGGCCAGCCAGGTGACTCCAGGTAACTGTTATGGCAAACAGTTTGCTTTGTATATAGGCTCACCAATGGGCAGTATCCCAGCTTCTCCAGGTTCTTCGCCAACCTAGTGCACCAACCACTAATCCTTAAATCCCTGTTTTGTTTTGTTTTTTTTAGGAGGTACCAGAGATTGAACCCAGGACCTTGTACATGGGAAGCAGGTGCTCAACCACTTGAGCTTCATCCACTCCCCTAAATCCCTGGCTCTTTTCCACAAGTTCATGGCAAACCAATGCCTAGGAGTGGGCAGGATGGTGCTTTGCACAGAGCTCTGCATCTCAAGCTGGAAGGTCTGAGTTGGATTTAATATTGATGAAAATTGCCTCTATTTGGGGGGCACCTATGAAGTTCCAGCCCTGGTACTAAGAGCTTTATGTGCATTGGCTCATCCAATCCTCAGAACACTGTCTGAGATAATGATCATACTAATGAGAGTCACTAATTATTGAGCATACATATGTGCCAGGGATATTTAAGGAACTTAAAACAGATTACCTTATTTAATTTTCACAATAGCCCTTTAAGTGCATGTGGAAGGTTGAATTATCCCAACAAACACCTGTTCTTAATCTTTTTTTTTTTTTTTTTAAAGATTTTATTTATTTATTTATTTATCGCCCCCCTGCTGCCCGTGCTCGCTGGGTCAGCCAACCATGCCATGCGGGCGGGCCTGCCCTCACCAGGAGGCCCCCCCGGAACCGAACCCGGGCCCTCCCATATGGTAAACGGGAGCCCACTGTTTGAGCCACAGCCGCTTCCCTGTTCTTAATCTTAATCTCAATCCACCTCCTTGTGGGTGTGAACCCACTGAAAGAGTACCCCTTGAAGATGTGATTTTTAGTTAAGGTGTGGCCAGCTGAATGAGGGTGGGTCTTCATTCAGATGGTTGGAGGCCTTATAAAGAGAAAGCCCCAGGAAGGAACCAGAAGCAGGAAGTCATGGACAGGGGGTGGGGCTGGGTCATGACCCAGGCCAGGTGATCCTGCGGTCTCAGTCCTGTGCTCTCCAGCAGAGGAGGAAACCAAGGCTCCAGGGAGTAAGGAAACAAGTAAAGGTAGCCAGCCCGGAGCTCCAGCCCAGAGTCCCCTGATTCCAGAACCTGTGCCGTTGAACATAAGACTATTTTCCCTTTGACCAGCTGGGTGATTTGGGGCCTCTTTCTGGGCTCAGTTTCCCCATCTCAGTAAAGCCTTCTGAACCATCCTTGCCAGGCTGTGGGAAGCTTAGGTGAGAGCCCTTGTAA
Organism: Tolypeutes matacus; assembly: GCA_026826555.1. NCBI lineage: Eukaryota > Metazoa > Chordata > Mammalia > Cingulata > Chlamyphoridae > Tolypeutes > Tolypeutes matacus. Next base: position 15,707,474 of record JAKSZT010054489.1, read on the forward strand.
ACCTTGGTGGCATGCCAACACCGTCTTTAGGATTTAAGGGACGCCGCAGTGTCGCAGATGTTTTGGGAGCTGTGCAGAGGCTGGGTGGGCTCTCAAGGAGAGCTGGCTCTGTGTGGGGGGAGGTGGGTGCCCAGCCGTCCCTGCTCTCTCTGAGGGTTTATAGAGCTTTAGTATCCCTGTGCTTCGTCCCCATCCCCAGGTCACCGGGTCAACCACCTAAAATCCAGGTCCCTGCATGCAAAGACGTTCACCTTCTGTGATGGTTACCTATGTCAACTTGGCCAGGTCATGGCGCCCAGTTTTTTGATGGGCAAGCGCTGGCCCGATTGTTAAATCAGTCGGTTGATTGCATCTACAGCTGATTACCTGTGTCTACAATCAAGAAAGGAGATTGGCCTCAGCCAATCCGTTGGCAGCCTAAAAGCGGGAACTGGGGATTTCGGTAGTCAGAAAGAATTTCTGTCTCTATTTTCGGCCAGCCCACTTCTCCTGGGGAAGTCAATGTCACCTTCATCAAGTTTCCAACTTCCACCTGCCCTACGGAATTTGGACTTGCCTATCTCCATGTTCACGTGAGCTAATTCCTATAATACATGTCTTCAAATATATCTATCCATATATAGATATCTCTCCAGTTTTGTTCCTCTGGAGAGTCCTAATCAATACACCTTTTGAAACAGCCCAGCCTGGCCTGGCACGTGCATCCTCTGAATGGCCCGTCCCAGTGAATGGCTTTGTTATCACACAAAATTCTTTATCTGCTGAGCCAGAAGTCAGATTAGGAGAAAAAAGAGTCTATTGGCAAGGGATGGGAGAAGGGTGCTGTATGAGGGGCAGGGTCTTTGTAGAAATGAGCCCCATTATTTATCCAGTGCCAGAAAGCTAGCATGTTATTATTTTCTACAAAGCTATACTTTCAGTTTCAATCCTCTGAATGAATGGGAAGTAACGTCATGTCCTGAAATGTCAAACCGCTTCGTTGCTATTTCCATCTCTGCTGGGCGCTGGGATTCCTGTGAAAGCCTTGAATATACTTCTTGATCCTATAGCTGTTGTGTGTGTGCTGGGAAAAATGGACTTGGGTTGTAGCGTCCTCCATAGCTCTGCTCTATGGTTCCCTCAGGCTTGAATTCTTCCCCTCTATCCTTGTTTAAATCCCAATTCCTCCCTTTCCAAATGGCTTCTAAGGGAAAAAATAAAAATAAAAGGAATGTTCCAGAATGCTGTGCTGGTCCTGGGATGATTTCCAGAGCAGTTTCCTGGATTACAATCCCTTCCCCCATCAGCAAATCATGTGAAACTACTCCTGTCAACCATAAACTCTGAATGTGGGAAAAAGAGCTGACACACAGGACCTGTTTTTATAAAGTTGACATTTCTCATGAATAGCAAATTCCTAAGTATGGGCAGTTGACCAAAACCAGGAATTCTCATTAGCTGGTGATACTCAGGCGTGGCTCGGACTGAGGAGGGCAGTTGGGGGGAGTGGTCATCAGTGTGGGCAGGGATGACCCACAGCTGGTAATTGGGCATGACTTACCCAGGGTGGTGCTAAAATTCTAAAATGCTTCTGTAAGGGTAAGTAATTCCCTCACCTCCCCAACACACCCCACAATCCAACCACGACAGGGTTTATTGTTGTGACACAGCAAACGCCTCTCAGACAAGCTCCAGCTGGGTGGGTACCTCTTCTGGATTGATTGGTGCCAAGCTGGTGGGTAATATAGCAAATGCCTCTCCATGATGTGGGGCAGCAGTCCCTTCCTGAGACCCTGGAGAAACCAGTGCTGTTTGTAGCCCCAAGACTCCAGTCTCTCCTCTTCCTCCTTCCTGAGACCATGTCCTCTGCTCTCACCTCTTTAGAGTTGAATGACATCTAGGAAATGAGTTTAGCTGATCATTTCCCATCCAGAAGCCCAATCCCTCCCCTTTCACAACTGTGCTTCCCAAACAGTCAACATTAGCTGTTTTCTTCCACCCTCATCTCTGTTTTTCTAAACAGAATTCGTCACTCCCTTCTCTGTGTTCCCATAATACAAGCCACATACTTCTATGATCCAATTTTATAAGCACTGTGATTTTCTCTTATGAACATATATAATTTTGTGACTATTTCTTTTTCCTTTTTGCTTTGGCTGCTGGGAATCTGAGAGTCCAATTTGTGGTTCCCCTCGATCAAGTGATTGATATGCATTTTGGGAAATAAATTTCTCTCTGGCTTCATCTTACACCCAATCTTTCTTTTCCTCTTTTCTTCATTTATGTATATTTGTATTATATTCATCTTTGTGACCCACTTTAAATTTAATAAATATCTTTTTTTGCATTATCAACGTTAATAAGCTAAAATGTACATAATTAAAATGGACTCACCTTAAGTATGCAGCTTGATGAATTTTGACAAATGCATACATCCCAGTAACCACCACCATGATGTCGATATAGAAAATATTTCTGGGAAGCGGCTGTGGCTCAATCAGTAGGGCTCCCGTTTACCATATGGGAGGCCCCGGGTTCGGTTCCCGGGGCCTCCTGGTGAAGGCAAGCCCGCCCGCGCGGCGTGGTTAGCTGACCCAGCGAGCACAAGCAGCAAGGGGGGGATAAATGAATAAATAAATAAAATCTTTAAAAAAAAAGAAAATATTTCTATCACCCCAAAGTTTTCCTCGTCTCCTTTCCCAGTCAGTTTGCCACCCCACTATGGTCCCAGGTGGCCACTGGTCTGCTTTCCACCATTGTCGATGAGATTTGTCTTTTTCTAGACTTTCATATAAATGGAGGCCTATGGTATGCAGTCTTCTGTGCCTGGCATCGTTCACTCTTGGCACAGTGCTTTTGAGGTGCAGCCACATTGCTGTGTGGTGGTTGCTTCTTACTGCTGAGTGCTGGTCCATTGTGTGGCTGCACCACAACTGGGTTCTTCATTCACCTGTTGGTGGACATGTGAGCTGTTTTTTTCCAGCTCTGGGCTATTATGAATAAAGCTGCTCTAACCGTCCATATACAAGTCTATGTGTGGAATTTTTTTTTTTTTGCATTTTAAAAATATAGACAGCATGTATCAGTAAATGAATGAAAAAATATATAATCTAATTGGATGGTGGTATTTGGTTGTCAAGGCTTGCCCTCATTACTGGAGTGGGCTGTTTACCAAACAGGAATGTGTTCATCCACAGGTCCTAGAAAGCCCAATACCAATGTCTCCAGGTGAGTGGAAGCTGGCAGTGGTCCAGCTGCTTGACAGTGCCATCAGGGACACGGGCTCTTCCTCTTTTCCTTTTTCATCAGCCTTCTGCTGTAGCCTCGTGATCGCAGGATGCAGGATTGCCGTCTCCAGCATCATGTCCACATGTCAGGGAAGTGGGGAGGACTGGGAAACTTGGCTGAGTCTGTCCCTTTTTATCAGGAAAGCAGAATCTTTCCCAGAAACTCTGGCAGATTTCTCCTTATGTCTCGTTCACCAGAACTGGCTCCTATTACCACCCCTAAATTGCAAGAACACCACTGCATAGGACTGTCATACCTGGCTTGGTCCAGTCAAGGGCACATTACTACCCCTAGTAAATCAAAGTTCTGTATGCAAAACAAAAACAGACAAACAGAAAGAAAAAGTCATCATTTGTTAAAAATGTTTCACAACAATGCAAGGTATTGGTGGTGGGGTGAGGTATGAGAGCCCTGTGTGATGTTATATATTTTTGTTTTGTAAGTTCATAACTTTTACTACATACTTATTGTTTCTGTATGTTTCTGTATGAGTGATATACTTCAATAAATTTTTTAAATGAAAAAATAAAAATAAATATAAAAAAATCAAGGTTCTGTAGCAACGAAGAAGAGCGGAGTGGGGGTTGGGCAAACAGCTAACAAGCTTCATTGTTGATGCTGTGTCGTGGCGCCTAGCACACAAGGGTGCTTGAGAAACGCGTGCTCGGTTGGGTTGATTTCAGCGTCTCCCTGGGTGGTGTGCTGTGGAGGACACAGATTTGGGCCTTGAACCACAGAAATGTGGGTTCAGTCCCAGCTCCACAACTCCTGGCTGTAGGATCTTGAAAAAGCTACTGCACATTTCAAAACCTCAGCTCCCTAATTCTATAAAACGGGACTGATATTATTCCTAAATTAAGGTAATGCAAACAAAAGCACGTAGTAAAAGACCAGACAGATATTAGTGAAAACTGCTATTCTCATGGAGCATCAAAAGAGTGGGCTTTCTCCTCAAATTCTCTGCCCCTCCTCCTAAGCTGCACTCCCGAAGGGCCGATGAGGTTTCCCAGTTTTTAGGAGAGAATGTAGCTACTCCTGCCAGGATGCCATCCTCACCTCTTCCCGAGCATCGTGGAAGTGATGTTTCTTCTACTCCAGGCCTGTGGTCAAAGGCTGCTACTCCTCAATGTTTTTTCTCTCTTCCCTAGGCACATTGGAAAGCACTGGGATGTGGGGTAGGATCCCTGTGTCACATCACTGCTCACTTGGCTTTGTCCAGTGCTGGGTCACAGTGCATGTGGCCAGGGCTATTGACGCCTGTGACTTTCCATGAAGTGTTTCACTGTGCACCACTGTGGCCTGGACATTGGCTTCCAACCATTGCCCCAGTAAAACTCCTGGTTCCCAACTTCTCTCTGTCCCTCTCTGGCTTCAACTTCTCCCTCTCCTTCCTGTGACTATTTTATTTTATTTTTTTAATATATAGTTTTTTATTTTTAAAAAGATACTTATATAAATGTTACACAACCTGTGACTCTTTAATGTTCTAAGATCTTCCCAGTCTTGGCATTATCACTTGGCCCCATTGGCTTGTTAATTGTAGTTCCTCTTCTTTTCCCACGCCAAACCCTCATTTCCAACACACTCATCCTCCCACCTCACTGTGGCTTCTATCCCTATCACTCCCCCCAAACTGATGACCACCCAAATGCCAAACACCCTGGACACGTGTGAGTCCTTCACTTCCTCGTGGTCTTTGGGGTGTCCTTATTCTGCCTGCACTCCTTGTGACCCCATGGCACCTCTCTCTTCTCTTCCTTTAGCCATTCTTTTTTGTCTTCATCCTCTGTCATCACCAGCCTCCAAAACCCTTGAGGGCTGGTGTGCTCATGGCTCTGACCTTGTTTCTTGTCTTGATTCTCTTTCCACTAAGAGAATCTTCTCTTCTTCTCCTTCCACTGGCTGGTGTTGCCCACTTGATGTTTCCAGTTCAGATCTCTCGCTTCAGAGAGTGACTTTAGCAAAGTGGAAGCTAAAGCTCATAGAGGTTAAGTAATACGTCCATGTTCACACAACTATCCAGGGAGAATCAATGTTAACTCCAGCTGTTTAACTCACTGACTTGTTCTCAAACTATCTTTAGCGGAACAGGGAGAAAATGTGCAGGAAGGAGACTAACATTTTTTTAGGAGGTACTGGGGATTGAACCTGGGACGTCGTACATGGGAAGCAGGCACTCAATCACTTGAACTACATACATCCACTGCCAGGAGACTAACATTTATTGAGAGCTTACTATGTGCCAGAAACTAACCCTGCTGTGTCCTTTGTGTCATTTTATTTAATCCTTTGTAATCTCATTAATCCCTGCTTTATAGCTGAGGAAGCTGAGGCTCAGGGAGGTGGAATAAATTGCCCCTTGTCACACAGCTAGTAAGGGTGCAGCTGGGTTTCAAGCTAAGGCTTTCTGACACTAAAGTTAGATACTTCTTTTTTTCATTACTCTGAGTACCTCTTTCTTTAAAAGTCCAGATTCAAATGGATGACCTTTTAAATCTACCTAGTTCAGACCATGTGATCTTTGATGCCAAGTTTTGTGGCAGGGCTCTGATGAGACTAGCTGTAGCCTGAGCCCATAAAACAGCAGCAGGCACGGACGCTGTCTCGAATTAGACTGGGTCAGCAGTTGCAGGCTTGGGTGCTAGCAGCAGAGTAATATCATGCAATGTCAACCCTGGAATACCTTGGACTAGCTCCAGTGAGATTCAGGGCCAGCAGGACACTGAGAAAGCCATGGAAAATTTGCTCTCTGCGGCTATCCCTTCCTGGTAGGCCAGGATACTCATTTGTCCGGAACTACCTGGGTGGTTGGATAGCAGCAAGGGAACCCCCAGGCTGTGGGTGATCAAGCACATGGCAGGGCTGGGGGGCCCTTGCTGTGCCTCTGTATTCCGCTGATTGCAGACTCCGGCCCTGGGAACACTCTTTCAGCCTCTCGGGCCTTTTTGGCCTTTCTGATCCTGGAGTCTTTTCTCACATGGCAGGGTAAAATGACAACTGTCTATTTCTATGTGTTTCTGCTTCCAGTTCTCAGTTTAGATAAGATCCCGGCAAGAAGGCAGAGACCCAACCTGGGTCACACTTCACTGACTTAGGCCAGTTAAAGGCCCTGAAGCTATCTAATCAAGTGATCTAACCAAAAGTTCCCTTAACTGAATCTAATGCAATAAAAGGGTCCCACACCCCCAGGAATGGATTAGTTCAAATAACATGGTCTTTTCTGGGATTCACAAAACTTCAAACTGTCACAAAAAGTCACAACACTCTAACTGAAAATCCACCAAAACAATTTTTTTTTTTGATGTATGAATTGAATCTTCTAAAGTCACTCAGTTTCTTCTTGCAAATAAAGCTTTCCAGATGAGGCATAAATATAATTTAAAATAAAAAAAAAAAATTACATGCAAATATTCTCGCTGTCGTGATTTTGTGATAATCAGGGTAGGCTAAACATTTGTACGTTAGAAACAATGCATGTGTCCCCAGATCTAGTTTTTCTCCCTAGGTCTGGTTTTTAGAATGCTGGTGATAAACTAAGCCTGATTTATTATATGACCATCCTGTATTGGAAAAGACTGTAACTTTGGGTATCTTTGGTCAACCTTAAGAGATATGGCAGGGGGCAGATGTGGCTCGGGTGGCTGGGTTTCCGTCTCCCTTACAGAGGGAACTGGGTTTGATCCCCAGGACCTCCCGGCAAAAATAAAAAAAGACAAATATAGAAGGTTCGTGGGACACCAGGTCCCATGCACAGGTGTGCCACCAGGCCCCGTGAAGAGGTGAGCCGCCAGGCCCTGGGTGAGCTGCCAGGCCCTGTGCGTGGGTGAGCCGCCAGGGCCCGTGAACCACGCAGCAAGATGATGACGTAACAGGACAGTGACACAAGGAAGAGCAAACATGAGATGCACCAAAAAAACAGGAACTAAGGTGGCACAGGTGGTAGGACGCCGCTCTCCCACACCAGAGGTTCTGAGGATCGAATCCCAGTGAAGACAGGAGGAGAAGGATGGGAAGAGAGGGCAGGAAATGGACACAGAGAGTTACCCAGTAAATTGACACAGAAACAGCAAAAACGGGGGTGGGGGGGTAAAAATGGGTAAAAGTAAATAAATAACTAAATAAATCCTTTAAAAAAATGTATAGGGGAGGAAGATATGGACTATAGTTGGTAGTAATACTTTGACAATGCTCTTTCATGATTTGTTAACAGATGTTTCACAACAATGAAGGGTGTTTGTGGTGGGGTGATGTGTGGGAGCCCTGCATGATGTTATGCATGTTTGTTTTGTAGGTTCACGATGTTTACTGAACACTTATAGTTTAAGTATGTTCATGTATGAATAAGATACTTCAATAAATTGTTTTTAAAAAAATCACAGCCCCCAAAGCACAATCCATTAAAGATAAAATGGACAAACTGAACTTCATCAAGATGAGAATTTCTGCTCTTTCAAAGACACTATTTTGAAATGACAAGTCACAGATTGGAAGAAAATATTTGCAATATAAACAATCCAATTAAAAATGGCCAAAAGATTTTTGCACACACTTTGCCAAAGAATATATATGAATGGCTTGTAAGTATGTGAAAAGACACTCAATGCTATTAGTCATCAGGGATTTGTAAATTAAAACCACAATAAAATACCAATAACATACTTAATAGAATGACTAAAATTAAAATGACTGGCAATGCCAATTGCTGGTAAGGATTGGAGCAACTGGAATTCTCACACACCGCTGGTGGGCATACAAAATGGGATAATCACTTTTTTTTCTAAGTTAGTGTGATGGTTAGGCTAATTGTAATTCAAGGTCATTTATGAACTTTAGTCACCAGTGAGTTTACTGCATAGATACCTGATTATATCTACATCAATCAGGGAGATTGCTGTCAGCATTGAGTGAGGCTTTATCCAATCAGTTGAATTCCTTAAAAGGGGAAGTGATTTCAGCATTCAGAAAGAATTTCCAGCTTGTCTTTGGACAGCCCACATCTCCTGGAAACTCATCAAGGACCTTCATTGGACTTTCATCGGAGCCCCTGGTTTGCAGCCTGCCTGTGGAACCTGGACTTGTGCATCCCCACGGTTGCATGAGAGACTTTTTATAAAATCTCATACTATTTACTGATACCTCCTGTTGATTCTGTTCCCCTAGAGAACCTTGACTAATACAGTTAGTAAATTTTTTTTTTTCACATTTAGAATTAGCCAACTGGACTTAGTTTAGATGATCCCAATTTTCTTGGCAATATCCAAAGCATCATGGTCAGGGGCAGGGGGCATGTGCACCTTCTCACCATCAGGCCTGATCAGGGCATTGACCTTGGCCAATCAAGGTCATAGATCTTCTTCACAGCCTGTTCCATCTGGGGCTTGTTGGCCTTGATGTCCAAGATGAACAGCAGAGTGACCAGTATGTTGTTGCCCTGTGTCATGGGCTCATGCTAAGCTTTTCCCATCACGGCCCTGCTGACATTATATTCATGCAGGAGCTGCCATGATTCCCAGGAGGAGGAATACAGCAAGCCTACATGCAATGATTAGCCATCATTCATCACTGCTGACCGTTGCACATGCAGCAAATTTATTTAATTCTCACAGTGAACCTTTGAGGGAGGTACAAGAGTGACCCCCCATTTTACAGAAGAGGAAGCTAAAGTGACCAGTTTAACCAAGGGCACAGAGCTCACAAGTGAGACGGTCTGGATTTGAATCCAGAACCACTGCCCCTTGCTGCTTTGCAGGGTAGAGTAAGGCCAGAGGTAGCATTTGGGAAAGAGAAAGGGTCAGAAGGAAGATGGGCGCAGGCAGGTGGCACCTAAGGAGAGGATGCCCTGCAAATCACTGGCATGAACTGATTTCATGTGGTAATCCATGACCGTGTCTGATATAATCTCTGGGAACAGGCCTGGAACATCCGTGAGAAATAGGGCACGATGGTTGAGCAACGCCGACTCATCTCTTAGGAAATGGAAAACTCTGAAAAGGAAGGCTCTGGGAATTTGAGAAGGAAGGTCTGAAGGTCCCTTCCATTATTTCACACTGCCCTGAATCCACCTGGCCTGTTTCTCCACCTCTGAACCTTCATTGTTGCCTAAACCTGAAAAACCCAATCTCTCCCCACCTCATCCCACCAACTCTGTCTGTCCTTTAAGCTCCCTCATTGCCTATGTCAGTTTTACACCACTCTCCCCCGCACTCCCCACTAAATATGGGTACCAGTACAGCATCACTCTTGAAGGGCAGGCAGAGGCCTGGTGATGTCTAGGCTCTGCAGGCAGAGCAACCTGGGGGAGAGCTGGTAGAATAATCATGACAGTGATTGGATTTTACCAGGCTAAGAGAGGTAAAGTTACTCCCCTCGGGCCACACAGGTATTACTTGAGCATTCTTGTCCTGGCCCTGCTTAACCAATCTGAGCCTTTAAAACAGGCTCAGCGACTCCTCTCAGGGCCAGGTGAGATCATGCTTTCTAAAGGCTGAGGGACAAGGGAAGTGCTCAGTCGCTGTAGACATGGGCCCTGGTCCCCACCTCATTTGTCTTTTCAGATGCACAGATCTTCTTTCCACAATGAAACAGTAGGAAAGTGGAGGTCAGAGGGATTTGGTAACCACTACAGTGCCTCACCCATTAAAAAAGGCATATGGGAGTGGGTGTAGCTCAAGTGGTTGAGTGCCTATTTCCTACATACAAGGTCCCAAGTTCAATTCCCGGTACCTCCTAAAAAAAAAAAAAAAAAAAGGCTCAAAAGATGTTGGTGAAGCAAACAACCTTCCAGAAAATGCCCAGAGCCCAAGGCAAGGGCCACAGACCCCAGGGCTGTTCTTGTCTCTCGGCTTCCTTGTCAAAAGAGTGTTCTTGTAGGGTCAGTGTTCTGGAAAAACTTGTCCGGGAGACAGAGCCCAGCCCAGGGGAGCAGGGTACAAGGCAGCCCTCCCAGAGCGAGACCCCCTTTCTCTCCACTCAGCTGGTTGGAAGGGAGCTGAACAATCATTCAGGCACTTGTCACAACACGCGGCCTCAGAGGGCCGGGTATTAATGCAGCTAATCACTCAGATTGCATCAGGGGAGGTGTCAGATATGATCGGCTGGGCCCATCCCTAGCTGTGCCCATCACTGTGCCATCCTTGAGAACCGAGGTGCCCCAGCCAGGGTTCCAGTGTGGGGGCATCTCCTGGATGATCTTGGCATGGCTGGGAGGGAGATATGGGCCCTCCAGGTAGGGGAAGCTCCAGGGTCAGGTAGAGTGGAGCTGACAGATGACTTGATAATAATCAAAAGGAGCACCTCCCAGGCAAGGAGGGAAATGCCACCCCTTGGAAATGTAGAAAAGAAAAGATAAACTGTCCTTGCAGGGCATTTGCTCCCAGAGAAGGGCAATTTTGGCTTGATATTGTTTCTGGCTTTGAAGGTGATAAAGGCTTAAGTTCTCTTTCCTCTTCCCTCTGGCGGGGATGGGACATACTGTCTTTTGTGTCTCTGTATGTAAAAGCTTTACTGAGGTATAATTTGTTTACCACAAAGTTAATCCATTGTAAGTGTACATTTCAGTGATTGCAGTAAATTTGTAGAGCTATGCAACCATTGCCATACTCTGAGAACATTTCCACCATCCTGAAAAGTTCCCTTGTGCCCTTTTACAGTTAATCCCTGCTCTCACCCCCCAGCCCTAGGCAACCACTGCTCTACTTTCTGTCACCATATATTTGTATTTCTGGACATTTCATATACATGGATTCATACAATATGTGGTCTTTAGAGCATGGCTTCTTTCATTTAGCATCTTTTTGAGGTTCATCCACGTTGTACCAGGTATCAGTTATTCACTCCTTTTTATTGTTGAATGGTATTCCATTGTAGGACTAAATCATATTTTGTTTAACCATTCACCACCAGTTGGTGGACCTTTGAGTTGTTTCCACCTTGGGGCTATTATGAATAATGCTGCTATGGCTACTCACATATGGGACGTACTATCTTATGTTGGAACTTTTGAAAATGAAAAAAAAACCCAAACAAACAAAAACAAAAAAATGCCAGAGCTGTTGACATCACTTTACAGAGGGTCAGCAACTACAAATGAGCAGAACAAACTTGGTACATTTCCCTATATCTCTGTCCTCATGGCAGGTACTCAAAACCTAGGTTAGGGAGCCGATGTGGCTCAAGCAGTTGAGCTCCCACCTCCCACATGGGAGGTCCTGGGTTCAGTTCCCAGTGCCTCCTGAAAAAAAACAAAAAAAGGAGACAACAAGCAAACCAAAAGAAAAAACCAACTCAGGGAAGCTGATGTGGCTCAGTGATTGAGCGCCAGCTTCCCATATAAGATGTTCTGGGTTCAATCCCTGGCCTTTGGTACTGGAAAACAAACAAACAAACAAACAACAACAACAAAAACCCAACCCAGGGTGTCTTCTATTTAAAGACATCTTGTTTGTGATTTGAGCAAATCCAGCTCAAAAGCAAGTCAGTGTGGCTTAGTTAGACTTGCAGAAATGAGTCAAAACTTTGGAAGGAGTCTCTAAGCCCTTTAGAAAACCAAGAGGTGGATCTCCCACCCATTTTCTTATTTGTCCCTTGATTTTTACAAACATCTATGATTTCGGGAAATACTTGCTATGTTTATCCATGTTAAAAGGTTTTTTACAAGTTTTGAGAAAGCACTAATTTTGTCAAACTGCCATTTCTTTGGTGGTGTTTTGGGGAGGTAGGAGTGAGGGTGAGGAATGTGCAAACCAAATTGAACTTGACTTTTCCTCTTTTCAAGCTGGTGAGCCTGTTGCTTTCAGGGTTGGGGAAAAAAACGAATAAGGCACTGATCCTTTACTTTAGTAAACTGGAAAATCTGGAAAATGTTTCTACTGCCCTTGTAAATATCTTCCCTGCACCGCCTGTCAGATGAGACAAAACGAGAAGCTTCAAGCATGATGCCTTGACTACAGAGATGCTTAATAAATGCTAGAGCCCTTCCCGCCCCTGCTTCTGTGCTTCCTCGCTCCTCCTCCTCAAGACAATGGATTGTTTCCCCACAATACGAGATGATGTATTGACTTAGTAATAGTCTTTACTTTTTTGGCAAGGTTTGTGCGTGTTGGGACAAATATTGATTGTATGGGGTACAGTGATGTCAGCAAAGTTAGAATTTGAAAACTAAAAGCACATTTCAGAATGGAGGACTTTAGCAGCTTATGTGAATGAACGTAGGAGCAACACCGCTCACAAAAGGCCTGGGGGTACTCAGTAAGTCCATTGAGGGTGGTGGGCCACACTGTGGGAGATGTTCGTGTGGGAGGTGGTGGGAGGTGTGGGAGGTGGGCAACATGGGAATCCCAGTGGGTTCCGTGTAATATTTTGGGTAATCTAAGCACCTTTTAAAACATATTTATATATATACATAAATAACATTTTTGTAAGCAAATGCACGTATATGCATATGCATTTATATATCATTTTGCAAATGTTGGTATATATTGTGAAAATTTTGATTTTTACCCACAATAAAAAAAAAAAAAAAAAAAAAAGGCCTGGGGGAAGCGGATGTGGCCCAAGCGATCGGGCTCCCGTCCACCATATAGGAGGTCCAGGGTTCAATTCCTGGGCCTCCTGGTGAAGGTGAGCTGGCCCGCGCAGCGAGCTGGCCCAAGTGGAGAGCTGGCCTGTGCGGAGTGCTGGCCCGCACTGAATGCTGGCCCGTGTGGAGAGCTGGCGCAGCAAGATGACGCAACAAAAAGAGGCACAAAGGAGAGACAATAAGAGATGTAGCAGACCAGGGAGCTGAGGTGGCACAAGAGACTGAACACCTCTCTCCCACTCCGGAAGGTCCTAGGATTGGTTCCTGGCGCTTCCTAAAGAGAAGACAAGCAGACACACAGCGAATGGACACACAGAGCAGACAGTGAGTGCAAAAACAATGGGGTGGGCAGGGGGAGATAGGAATAAACAAATAAATAGATCTTTTTTTTTTTTTTTTTTTTAAAAGGCCCAGGTCTGGGGACTGAGAAGCATTTGACAAAGCTGATCATGGCTGTCTGCTTAGGATGTTTCCTTCCTGTGGCTTCCAGGACACACTCCTCCCAAAGCAGAAAACTGAGGCCCGGAGAACAAAAACTGCTAATTCTAAACCACTAACACGATTTCATGATTTGCTAGTGGGTTGAGCCCTGCTATTTAAAAAACACTGTACAGCAGTGCAAGGCTCTGCTGATTGCTGAGCGTAGGTCTCTTGTTTCACAGATGAAGAAAGTGGTACCTGGTAGCTCTGGAGCCAAAGCCTACTCTTCCACGCTGTGCGATCTTGGGCTAGTCACGTATCCTTTCTGAGCCTCAGTTTCCTCACCTACAAGGTGTGGAGTCTAATACCCTTTCCTGGCTGGGATGATGGGAGGATTACAGCTGATGGGTGAGCACATCTAGCATTGTGCCTGGAGCGATAGCCTACCTTTCTTATGTGCTTAACTGTTACTGTGCTATGTGCTTTCTGGTATTATTCAGCCATTCTCAGTCCTTGTTGCATATTCGAACCATGTAGGAAAATATAAAAAAATATGGATGCCCTGGTTCCACCAGCCCAGACCAATTAAATCCAGTCTCTGGGGTTAGGGCCTGGACACTGGGATTCTTTAAAAGTTCCCCAGGGAACTCGTTCTGTTAACTCATTAAATTCTCAGCCAACACTGTGAGGTAGGTATTAATATTAGACCCATTTTTCGGGTAAGTAAAGTGAGGCACAGGGAGGCACGTTGTCCTGGCAAGGATTCAAACCCCGGCCACCTGGTCCTGCAGCACATGCTGCTCAGGGCACACAGTGTCTGGGACGAGGTGTTACTGTTGATATTATGTTGGTGAGGATGACGCAGGCCTGAGAAAGCGAGGGACTGGCCTGAGGTCCCCCAGTGAGGTATGGGCAGGGCTGGGACTCAGACTCTTGGTTCCCATCTGGGCAAACTGCTGCTCCGGTAGGCTACTCTGTTTCATCAGCTGGAAGACCCCATCGACTGTGAGATGCATCTTAGTGGTGGAGCTGTGAAAGTGTGATGGCATCCCATAATGAATGTTGGTGGACGGTCTCTGTCCACTCTGGGCTGGGGGATGGTGCCGGGGAGAGGAGGGTCTGTGCCCGGGAGGCAGGTGCAAGGAGAAGCAGGATCCTCTCGGACATGCACAGCCATTCCTGCCGCCTTCGTGGGGTGATGGTGTCTCAGGGTGCTTTCTCTTTCTTTAACTTTATTTGCTTCACTATTAGCTTTTTAAAACAACACATATGTATTACCTTTGTAATCATCATGTTGATATTTTTAAAAACGTTCCACCAACCCTGGAAAAGTTTTAGGAACAGAGGTAATGGAATAACTATATAAAGTGCTAATGCCAAGTGCAAGGGAAATTCTAGATCAATATCAAGATATTTCTAAAATAAGCTAATTCATAGAGACAGAAAGTAGATTGGAAGTTACCCGGGGCTGGGGTAGGGTGTAGGGGTGGCTATTACTTATAGGGTAAGAGTTTCCGTTTGGGGTGATGAAAAAGTGTTGTTTTTTTTTTTTTTTTTGAGGTAGTGGGGATTGAACCCAGGACCTCATAAATGGGAAGCAGGCACTCAACCACTGAGTTATATCTGCTCCTCAAGTTTTGATGATGGATGGTGGTGATTGTAGCACAACATTGTAAATGTACTTAATGCCACTGAATTATACACTTAAAAATGGTGAAAATGGCAAATTTGTGTGACATGCATGTTACTATAATTAAAAAAAAAAAAAAAGAAATTCTAGATCTCTCCTTCTTTTGTCTTCACAGCTAAGGAAGGAGGTCACCGTGGGACAAGGCAGGCAGCAGTCAATGAAAGGGCCCTGCACGATCTCATGTCCTTGTCTTGACTCAGGCCATGTCCCCTGCCTTTTCCAGGGGTAGTGAACTGAGGGCCTTAGGGATGGAGGCACCACTCAGGTGGGCTCTGGCTTTCCTACCTCCACACCTTGTTAACTCAGTTTCTTTCACCTAGAAGGTTCTTCCTGCACTTCTCTTGCTGCGATTTATTATTTTGTTCATTCAATCATTCATTCAACAAGCATTTATTAAGCACCTACAAAGGTCCAGATAATAACTATTAAGCCCAGGGATGAAAATAATCATATATGTTATGGTCCTTCCCTCAAGTTGCCCATAACCCAGAAGAGGACAAGAGATGTTTTAACCAGAGAGTGTGTTAAAGCTGAACAAGCGCTCAGATAGATGTGGAGAAGGTGTCAAGAGCCCCAAGGGAACGACAGGTTGACAGCTCAATTTAGGCATCTGTCTTTGACCATGTGGGCTCACCACTGCTGGAAGGTAGTAGCATTAGGAGTTGGGTCTGCTTCCATTTGTCTTTTTACCTGGCACCTCAGACAAGTTATTCATTCATTCATTTTTGGGTTCCCCCAATGTCTCTTCCCTAGGCCTCCATTTCCTCAACTGCAGAGTGGGGACGATACAGCATGCCCAACAAACCTTATGGAGCTCTTGTGAGAATAAATGAGAGAAGTGACCTCTTGGTGAGGGAAAAGGCTCAAGTGACACTTGTAAAGTATTATTAATTCTATGAAGCAGTGAGGGGCTAGAGCTATCTACTGAAGGGAAAAGCAATTCAGAGATGCTTAGAGACTTACCTAAGGTAAGCCTGAGATAGAAATATTTATCTAAACTTTGACCGGCAACCTCCCTTCCCCTCCCCACCGAAATCAACCAAAACCCAAAAAACCATGGACAACAAGACTGCTTTCTGGTCTCCTTTCCAATGACCCCTTTTTCTTCTCTGGGTCCAGGACTGGTCAGGAAGCTTTGGCTATGGGACTGGTGCTCAGGCATCCTTGCCAGAACTCAGAGGCCTTCTCCTGGCTCCCCACCCCCCATCTGATTGCTGAGGTTCCCCTGCCCCCGAAATGTCCTTGGATTTTTTTTTTTTTTTTTTGAAGCACATAGAAAAGGGTCAGAAAGATGGGTCCTCCTTGGGGCCACGGATGTTTGCCGGGTCAGGCTGACTGATTGCAAAACGGAGATTGGGAAAGGGTGCAGGAAGGCGGGGCCCGGGATCTTAGGGCTGCTGTTGGGTCCCCGCAGACCCTCCCGCCACAGCCAAGTGCCCTGCCAGCTTCGGGGTCAGGTGGGCCTCAGACCCCACCACCTCCTAGGACTGTGAACATCTGAGTACCCTGTAGAACCCATGGACCAGGGACTTGTGAGGCTTCAGCACTTAGAGTGATGCCTGGTGCACAGTTAGCACTCAGCTCATGTAGGTCATTTTATTACTGAGGTCCTCCTGGCCCTGCTGGGGTGCCAGCCCCACCCACCTCTGCGCCTTCTCCCCTGGGCTCCCTCCCTAAGGCACTGGTCCCATCATCCACCAAAGGGGATGGAACTGACCCTCCAGACATCCCAAGAGAAGCAGGAGGGACTCTCAGACCCTAAAATAGCTAATGGCAGGACTCGACTCCTTCCCTGGGGAGCAGGGTGCTCAGTGGGTCCTTTGGAGGCCCCGACTCTGTATGGAGCAGGTTTTAGCAGGTTAAAATGTGTTTGTTTCTTTACTTGAGGAGCCCAGATGCTGATATGACAGAGGACTGGCATAAACAAATGAGGAAAGCAGCAGGCAAAATGAAGAAGCACTCAGAAGGAAAGAGGCCTGGAGCCTCACACTGATCACAGGACTTTGTGCCTTCGTTTCCACATCTATAAAATGGTGGCCACAATTCCCGCCAAATCCTTCTGAGAACGAAATGGAGCGCCGGGCAAAAGCTGAGGGTCTATCTCCAAGTTCTGCCACTTATTAGCTTTGTGGTCTTCAGTATATCACTTGTGACCTCAGGTAGCCTTAGGTTTCTCACCTGTACAATGGAGGATTATGATGTCAACTGCCAGGGTGGGTGTGGGCTCTGTGCAGATACCAATCCTAGCAGTGAAGGAAGGTGGAAGGTGACAGCCAGGTCCTAAAATGAGTGTCAGCGTGGACCTGCACGAATCCTTCAGCAATCCCAGAAAATGGTTCTTTGCACTGCCTCCATCATAAATACCTTGTTCCCTATGTCTGGTCACCATCAGGTGGCATAGACAGGGAGAAAGTAGGTCTTTAATCCTCCTCCTCCTCAAATGATTAGACGGGAAGAAGGCAGGAAGGGAGAAATTGCTGCCTAGTTCAGGCCTGATCAAGAGTGAGAAGTGAGGTTTATTTTCTGCATCTACCACTGGTTCCAGGACTGGCTCTGGTCTTGGGACAAAGTCCTGACAGCTTTCTGAGCTTCAGTCTGACCTTTGGAGAAATGGGGATTGCCTTTACTACATTGTTGGAGATAATAAATGCAAAGGTGTTTTGCACACAGCAAAGCTTGGTGTGTTTGGACCAGTGGCTGAGGGGTGATCCTTTAGAATTTCCAGGGCACTGGGAAAATGTCCACTGTGAGATGATTGCAAAGCGCCAGGACGTAGCCCCACCCATGTCCTCAGGGTGTCCAAGCCTTCAGCCACAGTGTTGAGGCTCAGGAAAAGCTGGCATGCTGGAACTCAGTAGGCAGGTAGCAGCCACAGGCAGGCCTCTGGGAGTGGGGCCACATCTGACCTGCCACCAGGAGACCTGAACTCTTGTCTGGCCTCTGTTGCTGTGTGCCTTTGGGCAGTGACTTTCCTTCTTTGGGCCCCAGTTTTATCTTCTGTGAAATGAGTGGATAGTTGCAGGAAACAACAGTGTGGCAAGGTAACACACTAGGTAATGTGTGAAATTTTTTTGCAAACCATGAAGAGCTACAACATAAAAACAGTAGTGGCCAGGAGCTTTGGGCTCTAGTCCTGCCTCTGGAGCAAGCACGCTGTGTGACCTTGGGCAAGTCATTTCCCCCAGAGCTTTGTTTTCTTCACCTGTCAACTGAGAGTCTTGGGCTGGATCAGTGGTTCCTAAAATCAGGTGCACAACATGTTCAAGTGGGGGAGGTTTAAGAGGGACCAGTGCCCACCCCCTCCCCCTAAGCAATCCAATCAGAACCAATGCAACCAGGATCTTTTCCAAGCTACTCAGTTGTTGCCAATGTGCAGCCAGGGTGGGAACCTTTGGTCAGTTGATCCAGAAGATCCCTTTCAGCCCGAGCTTGTTTGATTTCTAAGGAAGTCCATGGGACATGGTGGTCACAGGCGCCCCCACCATGCTCCCTGCTAAGGATGCAGGATTCCTGCGTAGCCCCAAAGCCCTTGTGCCCACCTCTGGCTGAGCTCTGGAATTACCTGGGGAGCTTTTAAAACACATCGATGACCGGGCCCCCACCCAGATCAAGTAGGTGAGTCTTTGGGGGTGGGGCTTGGGCACCCCTGGTTTTAAAAAGCTCCCCAGATGATTCTAGTGTGCTCCGTGAGTTGAAAACCACTGGTTTAGGAAGGGCCAGTGAGCCAGGGAAAGCAAAGTTGCCCCCCTCCTGGCCCCTGGCTGCCCTGCCATGCTCAGTGCACTCACAGCTGGTGTGGTAGACGGTGGCCTCCGAGTGAGGCAGGATGGTCTAGAGCAGGGGTTCTTAACAAGGGGCCCGTGAGCTTGAATTGAAATTCAGAAAAAACATTATTGTGTTGGTGTGGGTATGATATATTTATTAAATAATACAGAGTATAGTGTGGACTTAGTAAGGGGTCTGTGGTTTTTACCTGACTGGAAAAGGCATCTGTGGAACAAAAAAGGTGAAGAACCCCTGGTCTAGTGGTTAGGAGCGGGGACTCTGAAGCCAGGCAGCCTGGATTTGAATTCCAACTCTATCCCCTGATTGGCTGTGTGACTTAAGACAAACCAGGTAACCTCTCCAAGCCTCAGTTTCCCTACTTGTAAAATGGGGCTTATAATAGAACCCCACCTCATGGAGCCATAAAGGTTGAATGAGTGAATGAATGGAATGTATTTAGAACAGGGCTTGATACATCATAAATATCAGCTATAATTTGAGAGCTTCTGGTTCACTCTCACACTCCAGTGTTGGACTCTGGTACCCCAGCAATGATTTGACAAATTGGGTTGGGGAGAAACCTATCTATGGGAGATGGGCACATGTTCCCTTTTTCTAGATTTTCTGCCTTGCTCTTATTTTCCATAAAGCTTGTTGTGCATCAGAGTCATTGGGGGCGCTGAGCGCTTCTGAAAATGCACATCACCAGCCTCAATGCCTGCCTCCCCCCACCCCACCACACTCCCAACTCCAGGTCTTATTCAGCCTTGAGTGGGTCCCAGGGACTCCAGATTTGGAAATGCTCCCCAAGTGCCTTTAATGTTCATTCAGGGCCAGGAAACACTGCACTCACTCTATAGCTTGACACGATTCCATTGGTTTGTTTTTGTGAATACATTGATGACTCATAGAAAAGTCTTTTGTCAGTCTTGGACTTTGGATTTTTGATTCAGAAAATACAGCTCTGCGAAACAGTTTTCTAGCATTGGGGCAAGCTTTTTATGCAGTTGTTTATTCACTCTTTCCTGGTGGTACATTGAAAAACGTATTTTGAAGCTCCCCCCCTCGAGAGGTAGAGTCTATTTTCCTACCCCTTGAATCTGGGATGTTCTTGGGAGTTGCTCTGAATCACTTTCAATCAATAGAATGTCAGGGAGGTGACACGTGTGAGTTTTGGGGCCCAGGGCTCCAGAGGCTTTGAGGCTTTCACTTTCACCTCTTGGAATGCTTTCCTGAGGCCTCCATGTAAGGAAGCCATTTAGTCAACCAGAGGAGGTTGTGGAGGGTGTTGATGGGAAGATGTTGTTGAGGACCCAGCGACGGCCAGAACCAACTGCCAGACTCTTGAGTGAGGCCATCTCAGACCTTCCAGAACGCAGCTGCCTGAGTTGTGATCCAGTAGAGGCACTGTCTACCTAACCCACAGAATTGTGAGAAATAATAAATCACTATTGTTTTAAGCTGGTTTGTTACATAGCAATAGATGCTTTAAATACACCTCATCCAGCTATTTCAACTCAGCATGAATATCATCAGGAAAGGCAGCCAGAATGAGAGGTGAAATCAATGGGACGGAGCAGCTCTAACCTCAAGCTTTGGGGGTTGAGCCTGTGTCCCATGCTTCTGTGTTTTTTTTTTTTTTTTTCACCCAACAAGCTCAAGAGCCTCAGAGGCCCACTCGGTGGACCCTGTCTGGCCTGTTAGCCTTCAGCAGGCTCATCCTACAGGTGACCTGAGGCTCCAACTGTCCCTATCATCTTCTGCTTGCATTTGTGGCAATAGCCATTGTGTGGCCCTGGAGCCTTTGGAAAACTTGGCACCATCATGAATGAGTTAAATGCTATCTGATCATATGCCAAAGTGCCTGTTTTCATTTTCAAAACTCCGTGTGTCAGTGGCTCTA
This sequence comes from Tolypeutes matacus, assembly GCA_026826555.1. Taxonomy (NCBI): domain Eukaryota; kingdom Metazoa; phylum Chordata; class Mammalia; order Cingulata; family Chlamyphoridae; genus Tolypeutes; species Tolypeutes matacus. Next base: position 15,728,096 of record JAKSZT010054489.1, read on the forward strand.
ATGCAATGTCCAGCAATGTCTTGAGCAAGTGACCGGCAGGGGACATAGGATGCTGTTTACTCAAGATAGCCCCATCACGCAAAAGCAGCTTGCCCAACCACGTTTGTAAGCAAGTGTTACGAGACCACCATTGCAACAGGGGTTGCCCTGGGTGATGGTCCCAGGATGGGGCTGGTCCCTCCAGGCTAAGTTTGAAGCCATCTCCTTTCTGGCACCGTGGGTAGCCTGGGTCTCTGGCAAGGAACAGAGAGAAGTCGTAGTTGGAGAAGCTCATGCAGATGTGGAGAGGTCCTCTTCAGGATGGGGAAACAGGTTCACATTTCCCTGGAAGGAGACACTCCTCATATCAGGAGAGGCTGGAGAGGGCCCTGGGGGCCTGAAGGAGGAGGAGATGTCGTCTGGCTCGTGGGCCAGGTCCTGAGCAAGAACGCAGTGGCCTGGGCTTTGAAAGGGTCAGTGTAGGGAAGAGTCTGTGAGATTGGGAGAGGGTGATAGTTCTCCAGCCCCAACCATAGAGGCTGTCTGCTCTTAGGGTTTGAGCCCTTCAGCCTTTCTAGCCCCTCCCTCCTCAGTTCTGACCCACCCACTCCCATCCCCTTCTGAACAGCTCTTTATGATTTAAAAGCACTTCCATATGCTCCCTCAATTAATTCTTGCAGCAATCCCGAGAGATGAGTATCACCACACCCATTTCCTAGCAGGGGAAATTGAGGCTCAGAGAGGTTAAATGTGTGGCACACGATTCTAAGTCAGTGCTTTATAAATAAGAAAACAAGAAGCTGTGGGGAAGGACTGAATAGGAAAACATAAATGCATATTTAAAAAACATAAAGTGTGCGGTGAATGTGAGCCAGTTACACAATTTAAAATTTTTTTGCAGCCACGTTTAAAAAATTAAAAAGAAAAGGTAAAATTAATTTTAATTTATTTTATGTCCAAAATGTGATCATTTCAACATGTAAGCAATATAAAAAATTACTGAGATACTTTATATTCTTTTTTCCCCTAAGTCGCTGAGAAACCCAGGGTGTATTTTATACTTACAGCACATCTTAGTTTGGACGGGCCACATTTCCAGGGCTCAGTATTGGAGAGCAGAAACAGAAGCTTTCCAGCTCCCCATCTCCTTCTTCACAGCGTCTCTGCCCTCCTGTGACTCGGCATCTTATTTCCCTATTTCTAAAAGGAGGTGCTTGGGCCAAGGTATTCCCAAGGTCTCTTCCAGCTCTGAGGCTTTCTGGTTTCAGGAGGAAGCCAGAATTCTGCCCAGGCTTCCCCGAGCCCCGTGACACAGAGGGTCCAGGAAACATGCAGAAAGAGCCCAGAAGACCTTCGAGCAGAGATATGTATTTCTTCCCGGGCGGCTTGCAGGAGTAAACAGCAACAGATCCACAGACGCAGGGCTACATGGACACACAGACACAGAAACAGACACAAGGACCTGGGGACCCCTAGACTCCCGGATACCAATCACGACCCACAGGCACCAAGACAGACAGACCAGAGACTCACAGCAGGTGGGAGGGCTGCTGGGGGAGTGTGGGAGGCAGGTGCTTTTGAGTGTGTTCTTTGTGCTCTTGCACACGTAACCAGGCGTCACTGGGGGCCGTCGTGCCCTTTAAGATCTTGATGAAATTGTACCCCGAAACCCAACCCCTCTCCTCCATTTCTCTCCGTATGTATGTGCACACACACACGTGTGTGTAAAAGGTCACCCATGTATGTGTGGATATGGGGTCACTGCATAAAAAGCATTTCTTGCCATTGCCGTGGTTAGGCAAAGCCTGACAGCCGCAGCTGGAGAGGTTGCCCTCATGGCATGGAGGCAACCCGCCCCTTCATTTTTGCCTCCTCAGTGACGGGATTCTGCCTCCATTTCCCAAACAAATGCTGCTTTCTTTGCTCAGACGCTGATCATATACTTCCCAGGCACAGATCCTCCATTTCTTTTGCCCTTGGAAGTATCAAGTGCTTCGAGGAATTTTACTACTCCCAGATGGAGCCTCTGCCCTGCACGGCCTCGCTCTCAGTCCTGCCTTTGGACTCTGCATGCCCCAAGTCCCCAAGCATTGAAACTTCAGGAGGTGTTCCTGAAGATGCGCTTGGGGTCTCAGCAAGGAGCCTCGACTTCTCCCTCCCTCTCCCATCACTGCTCCTCACCCCCACCCTTGCGGCGGGTGCTCCCAATCCCTCTTCCTTCCTACAGAGCCTGCCCCCACCTCCTCATAGACCTGCCCAAGCCCCTCCCAGTCTCCCCTGGTCTCCCAGGTCCTTATCAAGGTAGTTCTAATCCCCCCTCCTCACACACCCTAAACAAAAGCAGTTCTCTCCTTCAGAGGAATCCTGGTAACAGTTCTTAATTTATAGAAGTGTTTCTATCATAAATCAGTGCATTAAGATGATAATCGGGCAAGAGTTTTTAACCTGGAATCTCTGTCTCAGCAGCTATTTGCCTAGTTCAGCTTTCAGGCCAGTGAAGGCAGGTGTCTCCTGGAGAGGCAAGACTTTTTGCTGCTGAATGCCTGTCCCTTGTCACCATGCCTGTATACCTCTATGCCCCAGGCACTCTTCATAGGCTCTCATGAATTGTCGAAGTCATTTTGTACCATATGTCCTAGTATTACCCTAGTTTTACAGAAGACAATTTGCCCAATCTGCTCTCTTTATGGTGGGCTGTTATTTAATCTCAGAAATAAGTGTGCTGTGCCTGCAGGTCTGAACTCTTTCTCCAATTCCTCCACTCCCTGAGTGAGGCTGACTTGGCCACTTCAAAGCCATCTGCTACTCTGCATGGAGGGATGTCCCCTGAGTGTCTCTCTTGGCCCCTGGAGGCATTGCCCAATACCGTGTTTGTCAAATGATAAACATGGTCCAGTGTTTTGAAAGAAGCAAAGATTTTTTGTTTTGTTTTGTTTTGTTTTGTTTTTGTTTTTCCCACAGAACAAAATTTCTCTGCACCATGGGAGGGGTGTGTGATCTTAGGTAGATAAAGATATCTGTCCTACCTCAGAAAAGAGAAACGTGACTAGACTCTCATTGACCTTTGGGAGAAGTTGCTTTTCTTCCCCAAACAACTGCCTGATGTTGGAGGTAGTTTGTGAAGCCTGGGAGGTGGGAGAGAGGTTCCTGGGTCATGAAAGGAGGGGAACTGTATCAGGGTAGTAGATGATAGAACTAGTGTTTCAAGTCCCAGTGAAAAGAAAGGTTAGGGTTAAGGGTATGCCCATGCAGTGGGTGGTGGGGTTAGCATGGGCTGTTTGAGATGGGTGTGGGGAGTGGGAGAGTGAGTATATAGGTCAAGGGTATTAAATGATGATGCTAGAGTGGGGTTTGGAATGTGTATGTGCTTTAAATGGGGTGTAGGATTAGGATTCAAATAGTGTATTGAGTGCGTTCAGCAGCACATAAGAGAAAATTCAACCAATCATAGCTTAACTAATCAGGGGGGTGTCTTCCTCACAAATCAAGAAGTCTGGAGGTGGGCAGGCAAGGACTGGTGCAGAAACTCAGCAATGTCATCAAGACTCAGGCTTTTTTAATCTTTTTTTCTACCACCTTGGTGTGTTGTTTCATCCTTCTGGTTACAAAATGGCTGCTGAACTTCCACACATCATGTCCATATTCTAGGCAGGAGCAAAGGGCAAAAGATCCCACCAGCTGGGTCAGCTTGATTTTATTGGGAAAGGCATAAACTTTCCCAGATGCTCTGCCCCCGCCTCCACGGCTCAGCAGAGCATTTCCCTAATCAGAACTGTGCCACATGGTGACCCCGAGCTTCAAGGGAGATGGGGAAGTTGACTATTTAGTCTTCCAGCCTTTCTACTAGAGAAGGATGGGGGAGAAGAAGGTTGAGAGTGGGTGAGCATGGACCAAACTTCAGTGACTCCAAATGGGAGACTGAAATGTATAAGCAGATTTGCAGGGCAAGAGGGACTGGAGGGTGGTAGCAAGGTGGTTAAGAAGCTGGACTCACAGAAGAAACCTGGGTCTGCTTATTCAGACATCGTAGACATGAACCTTGTTGGCTGTGAAGTTCTGGGCAAGTTAGGTACCTTCTCTGAGCTTCGGTTTCTGTCTGAGTCTTCCTTGCAAGACAGATGCACTGGGGTGTGTAAATACTTAGCACAAGCCCTGATACTTGGGAGGGGCTGAGCAAAGGGTATTTTCATATTATTTGTGTGAACATGCATGGGGAGTAGAAGGTGCAACAAGGAGGGGGGCCATTCAAAATCTCACCCCACCCCATCTTGATCTGAAACTTGATCTTGTACCAGCTTCCAAGTCCTGGGCTCCTCTGTCTCTGTGTTTAAGGCAGGATTTCCTGAAAGTACTTGCAGAGAGTGAGCTGCTTGGCTTCCTCAGGGCAGCCAGAGGCCCTGGGTGCCTGGGCATGGGGGAGGCAGCTGGAAGGATGGGGCTCAGTGTGCGATGGAGGAGCTGAATGCATCCTTCCTTGAGATGGAGTGGGTGCCAGGCAGGCGGTCGCTGTTGCCATCAACCATGGGATGTAATGCTGTCAGCAACCGCCTTCTACAAATTAGGAAACTGAGGCTCAGAGAGGGGAAGTGGGTTGCCCAGGATGCCCCACTTTAGCATGTGTGTGATACCTGGGAGGGCAGGAGAGAGTTGAAGGGATGCCAGAGGGGCAGGGAAGCAGCCAGGACTGGGGCTCCTGGCATGGGCTGCATGTGGGAGAGTGTGGAGGAGGGTTCCTGGCCTCACAGCGGTGAAGAGACCAAGGAGACAGAAGCGAGCTTTCCTTCCCCTCAAAATCACCACCGCAAAGGGTGGTGATTCAACCTTTGTGACTCACTTCTACCTGACACACTGGCTTTTCCACCCAGAGAGTTCTGGAGCCCCAGCAGCCTGGGGGCCCTTGCTCAGAGTCTGTTTTCCTGGGCATCCCCAGGGCTGGTCTCTCTGGGTCTCAGTGAGCCATGTGCCATGTGCCATGTCAGCCCTCGGGGTGGTCTTCTCTCCTCTTCACTGACCTCTGCCTTCAAGATGTGGCACAACCCTCACCTCCTCCAGAGAGCTGTCCCTGATGACTGCCACCTGTCAGAATTTAGAGGGCACTGGGGTCCTGTAGGTGGTCCCTGCTTTACCAAATACAAAAGTGCAGATAGATGCTCAGACCAGACAAATGAAGGGGGCCATTTTTCACTTTACCACAAGATCTGGTACCTACTTTTGTTAAATACCGGCCAGGCACTAGAAATGACAAACATCTTATGCCTGGACCACTGCTGCAAGCACTTGAGTGCACATCAATCATTTACATATATATTTTTAAAAACCAAGTTGAATTTTCTCTCCTCCCTTTCTCCTTTTGATGAAGGAAAAACAGACAACAAAGTAAAAATAACATGAAAGATTTCTTTTTTTGGAAAAAAGAGAAAAAAAAATCTTTCCACCCACAAACCCGCCGAGTTTTGAACATTCCAGCCTGGGTTCACATGCATGTGTACTTAAATAGCCGCACTTGTGGAACTTTTACTTGGAGCGGAGCTGGGAGCTTTCTTAAAGGAAGCAGAGACCAGAGTCTTTTGCCTGGCAGTGAGCACGGAGCCGGCCGATGTCGGACACTGGATGCGGAGGGTCATTACCGTTAGTATTGCTTATTACTAGCTTGATCAGCACCTTCATGCATTCAGCAGGTGCTTAGCCAGGCACCCTCACACACCACCACCACCACCATCCAAATCATCCCATGTTGTCCTTACGGAAACCTTGTAAGGTGGTTACTATTCCCAGGAGAGAAAGCAAATTAAGTGACCTTCTCATATTTATAGAATTAGAAAGCAGCAGAGCTGGGGTTTGAACCCCGTACTTCCGGGGGTAAAACCCATGATCTTTCCATCCTGCCAGGGCTCCTCAACTTCGGCACCATTCACTTTTTGGACTGGACAATTCTTTGTCGTGGGGGGGGAGGTGGTGGTTTTACGAATTGCAGGGTGTTTAACAGCATCTCTGGCCTCTGCCCACTAGATGCCAGTAGCTTCACAATACCCTATACTGTCCCCATCCCAGTTGTGACAACCAAAATGTCTCCAGATGTTGTCAAATGTTTGCCGAGGGACAAAATATCCCCTGGTTGAGAATCACTGCACTATGCCAAAGAACAGCAGGCTGCGATGACAGTTTCCTTGGTACCTAACCAATACCTGGGTTCCTTTCGTATCCCTACCAGGTGCCTAGGGCTGCACACACAGTGGGGCTAGTAGATCCCTTGCTCTCTGGGATCATCTCAGCAGGTCGCAGGCTGCAGGTTTGTAGGTGGCCCAAAGGTCACCAGGGTCTGGCTCAGCAGGGAGGTGGCTGCAGCATCTCTTGGCACCTAGAAGCTTGGGATTTGCCCGTCCCTCATTGCCCCCAGGTAGGTTAGATGGATTCACACCTATGCTTGAGGCCTTGGCTGCTGCTGGCACATGCAGCAGCTCTGTGCAAATGAGGAAATGGCACTTCCTCAGGGCTGGCCCTGGCCTGCTCCAGGGCACAAGGCTTGGTGAGCAGAATCTGGGCTGGATTCCTTCCTTCCCCCATCAGCCCGAAGTTCTTGCTGAATCTACAACCTGCACAACAATTCAGAGAGCCACTTTTGCTGAATCTCCCTCTCTCCCTCTACCCTATGGCCAGGATGGGCCCGGGTGATTGAAGACCACAGACCAAGTCCAAACCTCCATTTAGAGCTAAGACTCAACTTCTTTTCCCTCACCCAGCTTTGCCCTGGGTTTGCTCACTTATCCATTCAACAAACCTTATTAAGCATCTACTTTGTGCAGGCACATCTTAGGAATTTGGGTTTGGGGCATCGGCATTGAGGTAGCATGTTGTAATAAAGTGATTCTGGTTCAGGGATACTTTCAGGGCATCTATGAGGGTCTAGTGTTTTGTTCATGTACTTTAACCTAAACTGCATGTTGCATGTAAACACAGGCATGAAAATACAGCAGTCTTCTATTAAGCCTGATGCAAAAGAGGCTTGAGAATGTAAAACAATTCCACTCTTCTCACTAAAGTTTTGTTTTTTGTTTTGGAAAATAGCTTTGTTTTTCATGAAAATATATTATTTATGTTAATATGTAATGGGTTCCTTATTGTTATTTTAAATGAACTAATCAAAAAGATTTAAACAATTCTTAACTTTAATATCTAATACAGTAAATATCAGTAGCCATAATCCACTTAAATAAAACTCTGGGCGGGGGGGGGGAGTGCACAATAATTTTTAAGTGTGTAAAGATGTCCTACAACCCACAGTTTGAGAACTGCTAATGTGGGAAGAGTATTGGGTTGGAGGCCAGCTAGGCTGTGCTGGTGCCAGCTCTGCTCTTTACTAGCTGGTTGTGAGCCTTGGGCAAGTTCCTTCACTTTTTTTTTTTTAAGATTTTATTTATTCATTCATTTATCCCCCCCTTGCTGCTTGTGCTCGCTGGGTCAGCTAACTACGCCGTGCGGGCAGGCTTGCCTTCACCAGGAGGCCCCGGGAACCGAACCCGGGGCCTCCCATATGGTAAACGGGAGCCCTACTGATTGAGCCACAGCCGCTTCCCTAGTTCCTTCACTTTAATGAGCCTCAGTTTTCTCATCTGTAAAGTGGGAGCCTAATGTCCACCTCAGAGTGTGCTCATGAGACTTTCGCCCCCACGTTGGAATCTGTGCTGCTGCCATGGGGTGGCTGATTCTGGCGAAGGTAGCGGTGGCTTTAAGGCATAAGTGTCGCATGGAACACTGCAGAGGTGGGTGGGGCCCCAGGCGGGCTGCAGCCTCCCCCGCAAGGTAAATATGTGAGGATTGGGAAAGTTGGTCAAAGGAAAGGAATTTAGTTTGTGAAATAGTTTCAAAAGGGGAATTGGAGGCAACGTGTTTTGTCCTTGATTATTTTGATTGTAACATCTTTAGAAATTTTGTAAAACCCTGCTTGCTTACCGTCTCTCCCTGTCTTTGTAATGGACAAAGAGGTCTTCTCAGGTGCAAAGGTCCCTCGCTGAGGTCCCTTGGGGGAGATGGCAGCTACGTCCACTGGGCACGCAGCCCTGGGAGGGGCTTTGGAGAAGTCCGAAGGCCCAGGTGAGGGTCCAATAGCTAAGGAAGGCCCAGGCGTTGGATCTGATCGGGGCAGCTGAGTCGGCGCCTTTGTCATCTAGGTGTGGTCCTAGGGCAGCAGACTGGCTCCCCCATCAGCCTCCCACGGCGCCCATGTTTCCACCACGTGAGATTTATTCTGCTCCTCAGGGCCTCCCCATGAGCTCTTTCCTGTCTGGACCATTCTCCCGGGCATCCCTCAGATTTCAGATCCAGTGTGACTTCCTCCGGGAAGCCTTCCCTGACACCCCCAAATCCAGCCAGGCTCTGAGTGATGGGGTCCTCTCAAGCGCGGCTCACGTGCCTCGGGCTTCTGTGTGGGCCTGGGAAATGAATGACGGGTTGATTCTCACGAGGGCTCCGAAGCCTGGCAGGTGAAGTGAAGGCAGCTTTCTGCACTCCAGGGGTGCCGAGTGGAACGTGCCAGGCTGAGTGGGAATGCCCACCCAGGGAAGACACTGCTGGCATTTGCTGCCAGAGTAGATGGCGGAGTGCTAAGGGTCTGGGTGGAGTCGGGAGGGCTCTCTTATCGAAACCGAGCTCTAGTTTACATCCAGGTGGAGCTGTGGCAGGGTGGGAGCATGCGGGGTGGCACCAGGCAGACCTGGGTTCGACCTCCTGTTCTGCCGACTTCCAGCTCTGTGGCCTTGGGCAAATCGCTTCACCTCTCTGAGCCTCATTTACATCTTCTATTAAATGGGCCTAAGGAGACCTATTTGGCAGGGTTGCAATTCAGTTAATGACAAGGTATATAAAAAGCCTGGCACTTTACTTTGTGCTCAGTAAGTGGATAAATGGAAGCTGTTATTGGAACTTAATGCACTGGGGAGCCGGGGGAGGCACGCTTCTCTCCCCTGCCCCAGGGCTCCTTCAGATGCTGGGGTGGGGGTCGGGGTTTGAAGGGCTCCAATGGCAGTAGGCTCTTCCCCTGGGGTGGGCAGAGCTCATCCTGACAGTTCTGCGGCCCTGCCTGCTTAGGTTCAAGGGCATCTCACCCCAGGTGGTTGGGAGTGGTTTGGGTTTTTCACAATGACAGTTTCCTAAAAGTCACCCCAAGCTCTGGGCTGGGGATAGCTGGGTACAGGCCAAGGGGGGAAACATAGAAAGAGGAAGGAACTTCCTGTTAGAAAGCAAAGGGCTGGGAGGTGGGGCTGAGGGGCACAGTGCATTCCTGGGCCACAGAACTGGAGGAGCCATGGAGGGGCCTCAGCAGAGCCCCCCAACCCCCTACCCCATATTCCCACAGGCAGAGGGACTGGCATGGCCTCCACAGCTGGGTCTGGCTGGGTCTGCTAAGAGCAGCCCGCCAGGCCCCTCTGCTCTTCCTCTCCTGGTCCTATCCTCTGTCCACCTTGGCTGGGGTTGCTGCCCCTCCTAGTAGTAACCCCTGGTCCTCAGACCCCAGACTGGCTGCTTTCGAGCCTGCTTAGAAAAAAAAGAAGGAAGGAAACCAAGGGCTTCCCTCTTAGGCCATCGCCCAGGGAGGCCAAACCACGTGCAGCGGCTCCTTCTAGTTCCTTTCTAGCTCCAGGATTGAGGGGCCTTCCTGTCATGTAAGACCCTCTTCCCTGTTCCCTGAATCCCTCTGCTCCCCTGGGCTGCCCATGGCTGTCTTTCTCCAAGGGTAACATTAAAATGATTTAATAGTTGAGGACACCACCAGCCATAACCCCTTCCCTAAGTGGAATTGACTATTTGCCCTGTTTCCTTCTTTCTCCCATCAGAACCCGGGTTCTAGCCACTCACTCTTAGCTTTGGGATCTTGGGCATGTTTTATGACCTCCCTGAGCCTCAGTTTCTATATCCTTCTCAGGGTTGGCGGGGCGATTCAGTGACATGGGAAGCTCCTCTCGTCACAGGCTCCTGCTGTGACCATGTGCCCTGGTTTGCCTGCGACAGCCTACTTTATGCCTGGTGTCCTAGTGTAACTCTTAAGAATGTGCCCTTTCATCTTCAACAGTGTCCTCGTTTAGGCATAAGCCACGCAGTCCCCGTCTGCTGCCGCTGTTTGTTGCTCGAGTTCCTCTTCTCCTGGCCAGCAGTGCCCGTGTGGAGAGGACTGGCTCTGCATTCCTGTCTCAGCTCTGCCATGGAGCACAGCAAGACCATGGACGAGTCACCTTCCTGGGCTGCTGTGTGTGGAACGTCTCGTCCACCTTGCCTGAAGGGCTCGGCCCCTGTCCCCAGGCCTGGCCACAGGAGCCGGTTAGCTGGGTGTGTGACTCACTCCCGCAGCATTTGTGTACTGAAGAAGCCACTCCTGCCACTGCTTGACACTCCTGGGGGTTCTGCTGCCCCCGGGACCCTGGGTCAGCGGACCAGAGTGTGCCTGTGGTCAGGGTGCCTGCGGCCCCGCCCACTCCTTCCCCAAGCCGCCCCCACCCGGGCGGGTGAGGGGGCCTGGGGCGCCGGCCCTGGCTTGACTTCAGCTGCCCCAGACTCTTACCTGACTTCTCTGTGCACCCGTTTCTTCCGCCTTCAGCCGAGACATTGGGCAAGTTGGTCTCTCAAGCTGCTGCCAACTTGAGCCCGGTTTCAGCCTCAGGGGCCACTCAATGTCATGGGTTTTGGGGTCACAAGACTTCTGTTTGAATCCTGGCCCTGCCACTCAGTAACTGTGACCTTGAGCAAGTCACTGAACCTCTCTGGGTGACCCTTTCCTCAAAGGAACCCTGGGAAACCTTCCAGCCTGGTCAGGGGAAGTCAGCGAGAGGGTGTGCGAAGCCTTTGCACGGTCTGGGGGCTGGGTGGGCACTTCACTGACATGTCGCCTGCCAGGCTTTGCTTATGATGGGAGGGCAGCTCTCCCTCCCCTCCCACCTCCTCCTGGGTTAGTGAAGGCAGGTCTCCCCAGGAGGACGCTGGACCCTCGTCACCCAGAGACACCCCATTTTCTGAATCCAGAGTTGCAGAACGTGTGGCTTGACAGAGTTGTAAAACGCAGTTACTTAGAGGAAAAGATTTGAGCAGCCAGTTTCAGGACAAGAAGTCAGGCAGTCCCAGGTGACTGGCTCCTTCCTTCTTACGGGAGGAGGGTGGAGGCTCCCGGCTGGTGTTAATGGAGCTCCTAGCAGGGGCCTGTGCTGCATGACTTCATTTCATCTTCACCACAAGGAAGTGTTATTCTCACTTGTGGATGAAGCTGGGAGAGGTGGGCTTGCCCAAGTCCCTCGAACTTACCCGAGGCAGAGGGGAGATTTGAACCCTGGTGTGCCTATTGCCCAAGGCTGAGTTCCTTCCACCAGCCCTCACCAGCTGGCCAGGGTCACCTGGCACTCGTCTCCACCCCTCTCTCTGCCACAAAGGCGGTTGCCTCTTGAGACTGCTTCAGTTTTCTCCCTCCCAGAAACCTGAGCCTTGCCTCCCACCTATTTCCCAGGGATGCTTTGAAGGTAAATAAGAATGTCTTTTTCCCAAAGCTCACAGGCCCTCTGGGCCTCAGCAGGGCAGCACATTATTAGGTAAAGCTCCATGACACCAACCCCAGCAGCAGTAATGAATGTTCTCCAAACAGGACAGTAGCAGGGATCATTAACCCCATTTGAGAGATGGGAAAGTCGAGGCCCAGGAGCACCTGTGACCTGCTCACAGTGCCACGATGAGCCAGTGGCAGTCCCATGCAACCTCACCCTCCCTTTATTCTCCTCCTTCCCTCCCCAGAAAAGGTTGGTAAAGAAGAATTGCAACCCTTGGGAAGCTCTGGGCCTTCCTTGGAGAGGGAAGAGGTATAGCCAGACTTGGTGGCTACAGCCTGGCAGAGCTGCCCTGAAGTGGGGGTGGAAGCAAATGGAATGGGGAGTCCAGGGCCCTCTCCCTCACCCCACCCCCACCTCAGGAGGCAAGGCCGGAGCCGCATTCCCCAGGCTTCTCCAGCTGTTGCTATGAGGCTAAGGCCAAGGCCAAGGCAGTGGTGGTGGTGAGGGGGGAGGGGAGCAGAGAGGGTTGGGGCTTTGTTTCTCAGGCTGGAAGCCCAGGACACTGATACGATGGCAGGAGGTGGGGTGGGAGGGCGAGGACCTCACATGCGCTCAGCATCGTTCAAATGCCAAGTGATGTACATGCAGTTTGCCATTCATATCCACTTTGCAGATGAGGAAACTGAGGCCCAGAGGGGTTCGGTAACTCAGATCAGATTTATGTAGCAGCTAAAACGCAAGGTTGGGATTCCAGCCTGGGCTCATTTGGCTCAAAAGCTGTTGCTTTTGAAGTAACCCATCCCACCACTTTGGATATTCTTTGGGCAGCGAGGCGCAGTCTCCTGGGCTCCACACTCAGGAGAGACCTGGGCTTGGTTTAATATTCTGCTGGCGTCTTGGAATTCTTTAGCTGTTTTTTTTTTTTTTTTACCAGGAGGTCCCGGGGATCGAACCTGGGTCCCTCCATATGGGAGACGGACGCCCAACCAGTTGAGCCACATCCGACCCCTGTTTTTTTTTTTTTTTAATTGTGGTAACATATGTACGCCATAACATTCCCCATTTAAGCCCTTCCAAGTGTCCGGTGGTAATGACTTTCACAATGCTGTGCTCCCATCTTAATAGTTTTTGAACAAGGGCCTGCAGTTTCACTGTGTGTGAGGTCCTGCAAAGTGCATGGTTAGTCCTGGGTCTCCACCCAAGAGGCCACAGGACCAGGGCCTTTACCTTTGGAGGGCTTTGGGCGAGTCACTTCCCCTTGGTCTCCCCCTCCTCTGTAAAATGAGTGGGGGTGAAAGGAGTGGGCCTCGTGGGACCTGACGATGAGGGGCTGGTGAGGGCCAGCTGTGGAAAGAGAGATCATCATGGAGATAGAGCCTGGGGCTCCCCAGGATGGACCTGGGACCTGATGGAGCTTCAGAGTCACTCGGAGGTTCTGGAGAGCCAAGAAAGAGGTCACAGGTGCCCTCTGGGCTGTTGTAGGTCGTGTGCTCCTCACTTCAGCTATTAGTCACAGGAAGTTGCTGAGAATGGTTGACACATATAATCATGGCTCTTTGATGGTCATAACTGGATAGAAAATGCAATCAGCCTTTTCTTTTAAACCAACCCTCTTGGACAAGTTTCAAAGTCATCACCAAGGGAGACAGTATACTCATTCCAATGATGCTGTTGTAGGAGACACTTGGGGGCTCTGGGTCACATCCCTCGACCCATCTCTGGTTTTAGCTGCCCCTGTGGTGTGGACGGTTCCATGTGCATTCACGCTCCTGCTCACAGCCTCCCACCTCAGGCGCTGGACTCGTGACTGATTTTCTGCCTCAGGCCCAGATGGTAGAGCCCACTTAGTCCGGTACAAGGGCAGCCTGGGAGTCAGAGGTTCTGGAAGAATCTCGCTCCCACGCCTACAAGGGTGAATTTGAAAGCACACTCTCCATTAACTTTTCTTCTTCCCCCAATTCACTCTCCCCAACCCCTTACCACTGCATCATGGAGTCACCTCCTAGATAATTTGCTTGGCCCCTAGTCCTGGCCTCAAGCTCTGTTTTTTTTTGTTGTTGTTGTTTTGTTGTTTTCATTAATTTCTTTTTTAATTTGAGAAGTTGTGAGTTAACAAAACAATCAGGCATACCATACAGGATTCCCATGCATTGCCCCACTACCAACACTTTACATTGTTGTGACACATCTGCTACAAATGATGAAATAACACCATCATAATGTTAGTGTTACCTGTAGTCCATAGCTTACATTTGGTGTATTTTTCCCACAAACCATTCTGTTATCAAGACCACGTATTAGTATTGTATATTTGTTTTAATTCATGAGAGAACGTTCTCATATTTGTACTGTTAACCACAGTTCTCCATGGGGTTCACTGTGTTTACAGCCCCCTGCCTTGTACAGTCTACCCAAAGTGTACCCTCAGTGGTCTCAGTTTGATCACAGAGCTGTGCTGTCATCAGCTCAGTCTGTTTCAGAACATTTTCATTATTCCAAAAGGAAAAATCCCCCCATTATTTAGCAATTATGAATAATGCTACTAAGAACATCGGTGTACAAATGTCTGTTTGAGTCCTTACTTTCAACTCTTTTGAATATCTTCCTAGTAGTGGGATAGCCAGATCATATGGCAGTTCTATATTTAGCTTCCCGAGGAACCACCAAACTGTTCTCCACCATTTTACACTCCCACCAGCAGTGAAAGAGTGTTCTCGTTTCTCCACATCCTCTCCAACACTTATAGTTTTCTACTTTTTAAATAATGGCCATTCTGTAAGGCATGAAATGATATCTCATTGTTTTGACCTGCATTTTCCTAATAGCTAGTGTTGTTGAGCATCTTTTCACGTGTTTTTTGGCCATTTGTATTTCCTCTTTGGAAAAATGTCTATTCAAGTCTTTTTCCAATTTTTTAAATGGGTTGCTTTTTTTTTTTTTTTATCATTGAGTTGTATGGTCTCTTTATATAATGTGGAGATCAAACTCTTATCAGATATGTGGTTTCCAAAAATTTTCTCCTAGTAAGTAGGCTGCTTTTTCACCTTCTTAACAAAGTCATTTGAAGCACAAGAGTTCTTAATTTTGAGAAGGTCCCATTTATCTATTTTCTTTTGTTGCTTGTGCTTTGGGTGTAAAGTTTAAGAAACCACCACCTACCACAAGATCTTGAAGCTGTTTCTCTACATTTTCTTCTAGGAGTTTTATGTTTCTACCTTTTATATTTATGTCCTTGATCCAATTTGAATTAATTTTTGTATAAGGTGTGAGATAGGGGTCCTCCTTCTTTCTTTTAGCTATAGATATCCAGTTCTCCCAGCACCACTATTTGAGTAACTGTTTTGATCCAGCTGGGTGGGTTTGATAGCCTTATCAAAAATCACTTGAACATAGATCAGGTTCTGGTTGTGGGAACCCAGATGAAATCGATGGTGTTGCTTAGAGCATCTTCAACACCTCCTCTGGACTGACTTTCAGAAGCTGAGGCTCAATCTTTTGCCTCTCTTCAAACGTGATAAACTTTCTGTCTTCCAGAAGGGATGCAATTTCTGGCAACAGCCAAAGGTGATCGCAAACAAAGTCAGGTACTGAGGTATATGATAAATCACCCTTGGATTGGGGCAGCAGTTGGGGTGGGGACCAGAGGAGAGGACTGGCCTTTGCCACCTTGGCTTCAAGTTTGATCTTGGTCATAGCCTTAGCTGTGCAATCTTCAGCAAGTGACTTGACTTTTCTGGGTCTCAGGGGAAAATAAGACCCAGCTGTCAAGTTTGCTGTGAGGATCAAGCATATCTTAAAATCATTTGGTGAATGACAAACAGTTATATACATGGGAGTTACAATGGCTTGAAAACAAGATGGTGGCTGCAAAGTCATGGGTTAGCACGCTGAGAAAGTCAGTTCTTCACAAGTTTGAACATATTTGATGAGGGGTGACATCATCAGAGGGGCCACCCCAAGAAGTTTCAGGGTCTGGGGCAGCTCTTTTCTGGCTGTGATCTCCCTGCTATGCTTGCTACTAATCAACCCTCTGTCCTCCATGGCTCTGCCTTAGAGATATTGTTTGTACAGAGGAATGATCTGGGTTCTGGATTGTTTTGTAGGCATTGATGAGTTGGTCCTTGAAGAGAAATATGTGACACTGGGGACTTGGGGTCAGCTGGTAAGTTGGTGCACTGGCCTGGTGGCATGTGGGTTGGGGGTTTATGGTGTCAGTGTGAACACTGCACTGTACTCACCCATCCACTCGACAGGCAGCTGGTGAGCAATTGCCATGAGCCAGGCACCGTGCTAGTGCTGGGAAGCCAGTGGAAGACAAAATCACAGCCCTTCCGGAATTCATGTGTTAATGGGGAAACAAGGCAATAAACAAATTAGATATAATATAAAGTCAGGTCATGCTATGAAGTTAAATAAAGTCAGGTGAGGGAATGGAGAGATAGAGGGCCACTGACTTAGAAGAGTGGGCAAGGAAGGTGGTTTGAAGAGTGGATATTAGAGTAGAGAAAGGAATGATGGGAGGATATGAGTCACAAGACTATTTCGGGTCAAAGCAGGGATAATTGTCAGTGCAAAGGCCCTGAGGTGGGAGAGTACTTGGTGTGTTTGAGCAAAGTGGCTAGCATGGAGAAGAAGAAGAAGAGGAGGAGGAGGAGGAGGAGGAGGAGGAGGAAGAAGAAGAAGAAGAAGGAGAAGAAGAAAGAGAGAGAGAGAGAGAGAAAGAGAGAGAGAGAGAGAAAGGAGGTGAAGTCAGAAAAGGTAATGAATTAATGGGAAGGCCAGATCATGTGAGGCTTTGTAGGCCAAGTTAAAGTTCAAATCCGATTTTTGCCACTAGCTACTGAAACTTTGGGTATGTCCCTTCCACTCTCTGGGTCTGGTTTCTTCATATGCAAAGTGAGGGGCTGGACTAAACAAGCTGGCCTCTAAAATGTCTGCTTTTTAAAAACACCGATGCCCAGGCTCCACCCCAATCAACTGAATCCAAATCTCTGGAGAGGGGACCTGCACATCTGTGGTCTTTAAGTGCGGCCCCAGGACAGTTGGGTGCCCTGTGCGCACCCAGGACTGAAAGCACTGGACCGGCTGGCCTTCAGGGCCAGCAGAGGGTCCCAAGAGGAACATCTGCATCCCCTCCGCCCATCTCTACCTCCTCCTGGGTGCAGACTAGCCTCACCTGCAGCCTGACCACTATCAAGCTCCCATACCCCACCGAAAGGGCACAGCAATCCCTGGGGCCCTTCTTCCTACCCACAGACCCTGGGACCAAAGGGCATGGGGCAGCGGCCACCCTGGGCCCTGGGAGATTTTGTTTACGGCGCACTTTTCACTTCTACAAGAGCAGCACAGCTGCGATCTTGCCTCATCGCAGTCGCCAACAACGAGGGACGGCCTTCATTCCATTTGCTAATTTCCCAAGTTCCTCTTTTGGGCATGTGCCTGTCCCTCCACGTTCCCGTGGCCGCGTGGAGGAGGACCGAGGCCCAGGGGGTGACTAAGAGGGGAAGCCCCTGAACGGCGAGGCTCCCAGTGGCTCCGGGATTGCGTAAGGGCTATTTTTGAGGCGATTGCAGACAATCTGATGAATCATAGCAAACACACATGGCTCTGGCAGGGGACAGTCTTTCCCCATGCTGCTGTGGAACACGGAGCTTCTCCAAATGAATCAGCAACGCCCAAGACCGGGCTCTGTGGGAGGAGGATGAAGGCGCGAATTACGCATTTTCAAAGTATTGGGGTGGGGCCTGAGGGGCCTGGGAGTGGGGCTGCAGGGACCCAGGTCCAAGGGCCTCCCTCACGCACCTGAGCCCCCCACTGACCACTGCTGGCCATCAGGAACTTGCAGACTTGATCGTGGAGCCAAGAGTCCCTTATACTTCCCAGGGAACTGACGACTGGGGAAAGAAAGTCTGAGAAAATGAGGCCCAGTGGGGCTGTGTTGTGGCCACACCTGGGGTCTGAATTCCGGAGCCCCAGAGACTCCTCTTGATTGGGTGCCTGGGAGAGAAATCCCTGACCATGAGGAGAAGGCTGAAACCACCTCTACGAGGGAGAGGGGGAGGGACGCCCTGCTCCCCAAGCTCAGGGGTGCGACTGCTGAGGGGCAGAGCTGCGTGGCAGTTGGGAGCCTTGGAATTGGGCTACGCTGGGTTTGAAGTCCAAATCCAACATGGTGACTTGGAGCAAGTCCCAGGACATGACTGAGCTCCTCTCTCTCATGTGCACAATCGGGACATCAGGAAGAATATGTGAGGACCGCAAGAGGCAGCACAGTGCAGACGCTAAGGAGCCAGCCACGTTCCTCTGGGCAGGTCACTGCCCCAGTTTTCTCATCTGTAAAACTCACCTTCCTCATGGAGCTGATAAAGAACAGCATCTGGTCCGGGAGCTCAATAAGTGCTAGCTTCTGTTGTGTAAAGCCGGTATGGTATCTTAGCATACTATCTTAGCACAGATTTATCACAGCCAGAGCTCAGGAAAGGGTAGGTGTCATCATCAGCATCATCTTTTTCTTTCTTTCTTTTTTTCTGGAGAGCTGGAGTTGATGTGGATAAAAGTTGGGCCTGAAAGGGGCACTGGGTGAGGAAAATCTGAATTCAGGTGGAAGTAGGTGGGCATTAGACTTTGGCTCTCTATAATAATTCTGGTTGGTTTGGTTCAAAGCAGAGGGAGACCTTGCGATTACTTGGACAATGGGAGAAAGACAAGGGGGACAGTCTGCCTTGGAGAAGATTGGAGTTCCAGGGTGACTCTGTTTATCTCTCTGCAAAGATGGACTGACCCTGCAGATTGCCCAGTCTAAAACTGGGTAGAGAAGACCCCAGAGATACCCCACTGGACAGCCTGATCTGGCAGCAGAATCAGGCCATGGAGAGGCTAGGGGTCCATCTAAGATTGAGAGATGAGAGTTTCCACTCATGTATTTGTCAGAGCAATGTGCTCTGTTGGGCGATAGCTGAATATTCGAGAGATTTTCTGTGGTTGCTGACGATGGCCAGTATGTTCTCTTGAAAACATGCAGTTAGCAGGGTTCTAGGTTCTTCTGGCATCTGTTGTGTGCATGACACAGCTGGGCTTGAGGTTAACCTGATTTCTGTAAACAGAACATTCTAATACAGTGGTTCTGACCCCTGGCTGCAAATCTCACGGGAAGCTTTTCAACAATGCTGGTGTTTGGGTTCCACCCCAGACGAAGTGAATCTGAATGTCCCTGGGTGGGCCTGGGCACCCATGCTGGGTAAAAGCCCCCAGAGGATTCTAATGTGCATCCAGTGTTTAAAAGCCACGGCTCCAATCCATTCCTTTGCTCTGAATTGATGTGTTTCCCCACTTCATTCCTTCTTCACCCTACCCATCCCATTCCATTCTAAGTTTCCCCTTTTCTGTTCCACTCTGTTTTATTGGGATCCATTCCATTTGGGTACATTCTAATGAGATTGATTGGTTGGATGATTGAGTTACTAGAAATATTTCTGTTAAAGCAGGAAGTAGGAAAAGACAAAGTTTCTGCTCTCAGGGAGTTTATATTCTCTTGTGGGGAAAACAGGAAATAAGCAAACAAATAGAGAATGTTTGCAGGTGGAGATTAGAAAAACGCATCTGGGATGGGGGTTTGAGTTTGAAGGGTGGTCAGGGCAGGCCTTTCTGAGGAGATGACATTTGAGCAGAGATCTGCATGAGTGAGGGAGCCAACACACGAATGTCTGGGGGAAGAATGTTCCAGAAAGAGAAGAGAATTTATGAAGGCCTGGAGGAGTGAGCCTGCTGGGCACATTCCCTTCTAGTCCATGCCATACCTCTCCACCACATCCCTTTACCTCTTTTTATATATTTTTATATACCCTCCATTCCATTCCAATCCTTTAAATGTCCTGCCACTTTATTAGTTTCAGATCTAACTGGTTTCTTTTGATGTGGCTTAAAGAACTAGGCTACTCGTTTAATATCAGGTAGCAGGTGGGTATATCATAAATGCTAGCTCAGTTTGTCATCTGGTGTGGCTTGGCTCAAATCTGGTCTGATGTTCCTCCTGACAACCACGTCTTTAAACCATGTACATGTTTAGAGAGAAATTATAAATCACTTGTGAGAGGCCTATTTTCCCACATTGCCTGTTGATTATAGACTCTAAATACAGAACCTCAGTGGACACCAGAAACCCATCATGATTCAAAGCGTGGGCTCTTATCTCCTTTTCTTACCTGCCACAGTGTCTGCAATTGTCTTATTTGTGTCCCTCGAAGAGAGGCCTTCTAGAGATGCGCACGTGGGGTCCAAGTGTCCGTTAACCTAGTTGAGATCTTGCTTAGAGCAGGGTCTTAAGGGAAGAGGATGTAGCACAGGACAGGTTTGATTGGCAAAGAGAAGAGGGACCTGGCAGGAGAAGTGTACGTATCCCAGGGTAGCACCAAGGAAGAGGCAGGGAAGGCCCAGGCCACACACGACCACGTCAGTGCTCTGCCGAGGGCCAGGCTGACGCCTTGTGTGGCAGTTTTAAGACAGGCCTGAGAATTCACTGACACACGTCCCCTCCCTTTGATTCTGAGCTGGTCTTAGTGCCTCTCTTGCCACCAACAGAAGATAGCAGAGGTGTTGCCGCCTGACTTCTGAGGCTGGGTCATGACTGGCCCGTGGAGCTGCTGCCTGATTCTCTTGGGACGCTCACTCTGGGAGAAGCCACCCTCCAGGTAAGTAGCCTAACTACTCCAAGACGGCCAGGCTGGAGGGGTCCATCTGAGTACACAGCCAAGAGTCAGCCTCAACTGCCAGAAACCTTGGACGTCCAGCCCAGCCGAGCCAGGTGGCTGCAGCCCCAGCATCGGCGGCAACCTCGTGAGTGACTTCAAGCCACAACTGCCCAGGCAAGCCCTTTCTGAATTCCGGACCCACAAAATTGTGGGCAAAACAAAACAGGGGTTGTTTTACACCGTGACACCGTAAGTTCTGAGACAATTGCTTCTGTAGCAATAGTAACCAGAACAACTTGTACCAGCCAGTTTTTTTTTAGTTTGCTTTTTTTTTTTTTTTGTGGCCCAGGCTTAGTGGCCAAATATCCAGAAACACAATAACAATGGTTCAGAATGGGATGCCCCTGAGTAGTGGGAAGAGAGAGAGGGGAAGAAAAAGGAGCTTACAGAACCACAAATGTTAGACTTGGAAATGATTTTAGAGATCATCTTGTCCAATATCCTTTGAGAGTTTGAAGGACAATGACTTGCTCAAGGTCACCAGACTTGCATGCAAGAGATGCAGGACTGGGACCTCAGATCCCACACCTGGACTCCCAATTTTCCTTCTCCACTTTTTTTTTGGCCAATACAGGGCTGTGGTGATAAGGGGGTGGTAGGGTGGTGAGTCCTGGTTTCCCTGGGATGGGTTTGGATTTCATTGAACTAAATGCCATCTTGAATCTTCCTGGGAGTGAGTCCTTGTGGAATTCTTTGCTTAAAATACTCTTTCACTGTCCATCCCTGCATCTGTATCCTCCCCAGGCCGTCTTTTTGATGCATTCAATGACTTAATCCATCAATATTTAGAAAGCACTTCCTATGTGCCAGGACCTATTCTGAGGCCCTGGGGCTCCCTTGTTGAGCAAGATAGACATGAATCCTGTTCTTAGGAGCCTCCCTTATTGCCCCACTTGGAAGAAACATCTCTCATTTCTGAACTCCAGGCCTGTTGTCTTTACTCTGCACAGGATACCATCCTTTTGTGTAACAGGTGGGGGATTTGTGACTCAGCTCTGGAATCTAAGCTGCTCCAGGGTGGGATTCGTGCTGACTTGTAGATGTCTCTTCTAAAGTATGTGGCCCAGCACCTGACCAGCTGCCTTGGCTGCTTTGTATGGTAGTGAGTTCCCCGTAGTTGTCAGCCATTGCAGGGAAGAATGCGTGTGTGATGATTGTGGATGGGGAGGACTAAGGTATCAGAGATTAGTCAGGGGACCTCATTCTTCCCAGCTGAGATTCTCAGTTCCTCTTGTGATGCTGTATTGACAGCTACAGTTTATGTGGGTGCTTACTGTCCCCTGTATGATGATTCTTCTTCTTCCCCTTCCTCTTCTTCTTCCTCTTCCTCTTCTTGCAAGGCAACAAAGGCATTTATTTAGGGTAAAAATATGGATGGCGTCACAAATTTGCATGTCGTCCTTGCACAGGTGTCATGCCAATCTTTGTATTGTTTCAATTTTAGTATATGTGCCAGTGAAGCGAGTACTACAGTTTATTTTTATTTTTAATTAGAGAAGTTGTAAGTTTACAGAAAAATCATGCATAAAATACAGAGTTCCCTTATACCCCCTTATTATTAACACTTTGCATTAATGTGGTACATTTGTTACAATTTATGAAACAATATTTTTATAATTGTACTATTAGCTGTAGTCCATTGTTTACAATAGGATTCACTGTTTATGTTGCGAAGTCCTATGTTTTTTTTAAATTGTTCTAGTAACATATAGGTGACCTACAATTTCCCCTTTTAACCACATTCACATATATAATTCAGTGCTGTTAGATACACTCACAATAATGTGCTTCCATCACCACCATCCAGCATCAAAACTTTATGATCTACGCAAATAGAAATTCGGTACAATTTAAGCAGTACACAGTTAATTCTTACATCTACCTTCACTGGCAGGTGGTATTAAAACCTCCAGGGGGACGGATGTGGCTTAAATGGTTGGGCGTCCGTCTCCCATATGGAGGGACCTGGGTTCGATCCCCGGGACCTCCTGGTAAAAAAAAAAAAAAAAAAAAAAAAATAGTATTTGGGAAGCGGCTGTGGCTCAATCAGTAGGGCTCCCGTTTACCATATGGGAGGCCCCGGGTTCGGTTCCCGGGGCCTCCTGGTGAAGGCAAGCCTGCCCGCACGGCGTGGTTAGCTGACCCAGCGAGCACGAGCAGCAAGGGGGGGATAAATGAATAAATAAAAAAAAATAAAAATAAAAAAAAATAAAATCTCCAGGTACAGAAGAGGAATCAGAGGCTGGGACATTAAGACTTTGTTCAATGACACCCAGCTTGGAAGTAGCATAAAATGGATTCAAACGCAGGTCAACTGCTATGTCTATATTTTTCAAACTGAAGATTAACCATTAGTGGGTTATGAATTCAATTTGGTGGGTCATGACAAGCATGAGAAAGGAATAAAATAGGACAAAAATACCACAGTGCATTGCTTATAGCAAGCCTTAAGGATTGGTTTCTGAAAATTCTGTTCTCTGAAAATTCTATTATTTCTATACACATACACATACAATGCATGTTTGTGTGTGTGTGTTGTATAGTGTGTTCTGTGTCATGATGTAAAATGTATCTTTTGGTCAAAAAGCTTTGAAAGCCATTGCTCTAGCCTATACTGCCCCAAACACACTGATAATAAATGACATTTTACTGAGCACCTACTATGTGCAGGAAAATACTCTTGTAACTTTGAGTAGTTCCTTTTCCAGAGAGGAAGCAAAGTCACTTGAACAAACAGACAAGTCCTTGCCCTCCACAGCTGCCCTCCCCTCCCAGTGCGTTGGCATCCCAGTATCCCCACCATTCCCGAGCCTTGTGGTGAGGGGCTCCTTCTCAGTCTCCCAGGCAGGCTGCAGCAGAAACTATTGGGCTGAGTGCAAAGAGCTGTCTCTCTCTCCAGAACGTGTCCTGTCTGGACAACCTTTGCTGAGTAGCACGGCAGGATGAGACCACCAGGTTGCTTGAGGGTCTGGGCTGCATTCACAGCTGCCCTGGCTGGAAAGCTGCTCAGTCTACCAGGCACCAAGACTCCCATTAGTTTAGGATGTGTCTATTCCTTTATTTCCGTTCTTGGAGCACAGACACGATGACACATTTCTAAATTTCTAAAACTGGATGAAGGACAAGTAGTTGCAATAGGAGTTGCAAGAGGAGGGAAGAGAAAAAGAAGAATGAGAGGAGAGGGGGGAGGGAGAGGAGGGGCCGGAGAGGAGAAGAGAGGAGAGGGGAGGGGAGGGGAGGGGAAGGAAGAGGACAGGAGGGGAGCATCTCTTCTTTAACTGCATTTTCAAGTTGTGGGTCTCAGAACATCAGAGCAGGCAGGGTCTCCTTACATATCACCTGATCTAGTCCCCTCATTTTATCAGTGGGGAAACTGAGGCCCAGAGAAGGGAAGGGACTCTATCGGAAAACCCCAGCCTGCCTTAATAGCCTCCAAGTCCATCCTTCTCCCCACACCTGCAGGCTCAGCACTGGCTACCTACTAGGGCCCACCTGAGTTTTGAAGCCTTCAGGGTACCCCCTGAAGTATGGCAGGTCCAAGTCCGAAGACTTCTTAGATGGGTGCCTGGCCCTGCCTAGGTCCTCAGCCCTAATGCCTGGGACACTGCTTTTTCTGGGTTCCTCTGAGTACCTAGGCCTTGCCTTGCTCTTCCACCCCATCTGGAGCTAGAGAGTACTATTCAAATATTAAGCAACCTATTTGGCTCAGATAGTGACAAATGCCAGGATAGGCATCCTTTAGATGTTGAATGTGGGTGGTTTGGTGGTCAGGGACCAGCGTGGCTGGGTGGAGACAGTGGCAAGTAACCAATTGGCATTAGAGTATTTCATCATTGTAACACTGAGTAAGTGCCTCCTGGTGTGAATATCAGCTGGAATCCTATGCCTGAGCCCACATGGGCCACTGAAGCCTTGGCATTGCAGAAGACCTTCCTGATGCCACCTGCCACCATAGATTTCTAATGTTTGTCCCCATCAGATTCTCTACTGCCAGCTTTGCCTGGAAGAGGGATGGAAAAAGGGGCACATATTTGTCTTATGACTTCTCAGTGCCAGGCTTTGGGATAGAGGTGGGAGCAGGGAAGACTTGATTTATATTATCTCATTGCAAACTCTGGGTGTGAGAGAATTTTATCATTTCAGTCTGACGTCCTTGGATGAAGGATTGTAGCTTTGCAGGCCTGTGTTTTCCTCCTTTCTTTCTTCCTCTTGAGTCTCTGCTCCCCTTTCAGCTCTGAGCAGAGACTGTGTTATCGGCTCCTTGTGTGTAGCATCAGTGCTTTCTAGGTCTCACCTACCCCTTCTCTTAAATAGAGGCATTGGACGATATCAGGAATTTTCAAGCCCTTTTCCTTCTTCCCTTCTTCCCTTCCTCCCTTCCTTCTTTTTTTTTTTTTATTAGAGAAGTTGTACATTTATAGAAAAATCATGCATAAAATACAGAGTTCCCAAATACAAAGCACCCTGTTATTAACATTTTGACTTTCTTTTATTTTTTTTGCAGGAAAAAACCCTATTTTGTTCAGATGACATGCTTCATAGAAGCTGATGGGTTAAATACGTGAAGGCAGATCTGCCTGGTTGAAAGGGATGGGAACCCCCTAAAGTGCCGTGGAACACAGTTAGGGAATACCCAAGTACAGTGCTGTCAAGGCTTTCTCCAGCTCAGCTCGTCTATGGATAATTCTCACCCTGAGTTTGGCTCTCAAGCCCGGTCTTATTTCTTTTGAGGCCAATTCTGCCCAAGACTTACTCATAAGCTTGCCAACAGCTGCCCAGCAAAAGGCTCCCTACTTCTCTTATCCCTGAAGTTCTGGCTCAAAATGGGCTGTTTGCGGGTGCCAGCCAGGGGCATTGCCAAAATGCTTCTAGTCAGGAAAAGAGCTGTGGATCTTTTCCCTGACTCTGCCCTTTGCTTTGGCTCCAGAAGCCTGGCTTGCACTGGTTTGGAAAGTTCAGCATTGTTCCTTCTTGTTTGCAGCTGTGGTGTGTGGATCCCAAACTGAAACTTGGTTGCCTTGCCCAGAACTGCCTCCTCTAGAGGTGAGGCTGAGGGAGAAGACCTGGCTTGGTCAGTCCTGCTGCTGTGGAGGGAGCTTTGTGTAACAGGCAGCTTTACTTGACAACTCAACAGCCTTTCCCCCTTCTGCTTGCCAACAGAGCCCAGCTGAAGCAGAGTGGTTTAAAACTATCATGGCTTTCCTACTCTCCTTTTCTAGGTAGTTCACTTCTGAGCTTCCCTTGCAGCTAGGGAGGCCACTTCTGTGATTAGATTATAAATGACTGCGACTTCCATCTTGTTAACACTCCATTTCTTGCTGGCCTTCTCTCTCGCTCACTGTCCCTCATTCACTCCAATGAAGTCAGCTGTCATGTTGTGAGCTGCCTCATGGAGAGGCTCCCACGGCGAAGAACAGCCAGCGAGGAAAGAACTGATGTCCTGGGCTCAGCAGTCCAGGAGGAACTGAATCCTGCCAGCAATCTCTGAACCTTGGAGATGACTGTGTCTCCAGCTGACCTCTTGATTGCAGCCTGTGAGAGACCCTGAGCCAGAGTGCCCAGTTAAGCCATGATGGATTCCTGACCTACAGAGTCTGTGAGATTAAAAATGTTTTTAATCCACTAAGTTTGGAGTAATTTGTTAAGCAGCAACAGATAACTAATGCAGAGGGCTCTTGCTTTCCTGAAAAAGGGGGTAGAGGAAGCTGGCACCCTGGCTTTCCTGCCGACACAGTGGCCATCTTGGGATCATGAGGTAAAAGGCATGACGAGGACCTTCCAGGTTAAATATGGCAGAGCAGACAGATAGAATAACCCAGGATCCCCAACAGCACCTGTAAGCAGCTGAATCTATGCCAGCCACCTCCTGCCTCTAGACTTCTTATATGAGGAAAATATATTCTTCTTTGGTGAAGTCTCTGTTGATTAGATTCTGTTACTTGCAGCCAAAAACCTTCCTAAAAGTAAGTCACTTCCTCTCTCTTGCCTCAGATGCTTGGTCTATCAACTGAGGAGGTTGGTCCAGATGATCACTAACAGTCCACTCTTTGGGTGGGCTGTCCTCATGGATCTCAGCCCACAGAGTGAGTGATTCTAAAAGAGAAAGGTAAAATTTCCCCAAGGTTGTGATGGCTTTGTGTGCTGTCCACAAACTCCAGCAAATGTGGATTTGTTTTTTTCTGTTGCAATTGTCAAAAATCTTTTAGTGTCCTGGCATGGAAAAAAGTAGTAGCAAAAATAATTTGTTAGTGCTAATTAAGAGTCAGACATTGTGACAAACATTTCCATGCAGTGTCCCAAATAATCCTAACAACTTTATGAGCCATGCTTGGTCATTATTTTTGTTTCACTAATGAGGAAACTGAGGCACAGTTAAGTGACTTGCCCAGTGGTGGAGTCATGATTTGAACATAGTCATGATTTGAATATAGGCTTGAGATCTTGCACTCACAATTGCATTTCCTTATTCTGATAAATTACAACTGAACCCCCAGAAGCTTTTCTCATAAAGACTTAGGGGAGTCTCCTCTGCTCTGGACTTCAGGGTACTCACTTTGGCCAAATTCACTGGTCATTTGAAGCTTTGGACTATCTATAAAAACACCTGAAAATAATGGAAGAAAAAGGGATCACTGTAGGGGAAAATCAATCTAACTTTGGACTTTCCACAAAGAAGACAACCACAGACTGATTGAATTTTCCACTTTTCAGATGCTTTCTTGGGGGTGCCACAGAATGTAGTCTTGGCTTCCAATAGTCAAATTGACTGAATCTTATGGTGCTATTGCTTGGCTTAACAGGTGAATTTCAGCATGTGTGTGCAAGCATATGTGTGAGGGGGGCAGGGTACCCCTGTTAACTAGATCTTGAGATCCTCGGGGAGAGACACTATGCCTTACTCGTCTTGTTAGGATTTACTTATTGATGAATGTAAGGGATGGACCAGTGTAGAGTGAGTGGAGGTTGTAAATACCTAAGTACAAAGAGTATAACCACAGAATGTGGGCTGTAGAGGCTACCATCAAGTTTAGGTACAATGAGCACAAGGAGAAGATATAATGCATGTACAATATAGATGTAATTCCACATGTTGAATGTAAAGTAAATGAGTCTAGAGGAACAAGGAAAGTGGGCTGTCAATTCAGCTGTCAAAGGCTCTTAACACAGCCAGTGCAAGCTAGTTGTGGTAAAACTAGTGTAGCTGTCAGTTGTAGGTACAAGATATCTAAGCTGTAGTGGGGGTTGGAAAGAAAGCTACTGGAAAAGGAAGGTTCCTCAGACTCTAGGAAGAAAGAAGGCTGGTTGTCATTAAGTTGAGTGCAATAGAAGGAAACTGTCATGGACCAGACAGGCTGCTCCATGAGTGTTGGAAAACAGGTGAGTTAGTCTGCTAACTAAGCCAGACCTGTAGTAAGGTGGATTTCTGCCATCAGCTGAGGAGTGTGTGTATCTGTATATGAGTGCAAGTGTTTGCAGGTGTG
Organism: Tolypeutes matacus; assembly: GCA_026826555.1. NCBI lineage: Eukaryota > Metazoa > Chordata > Mammalia > Cingulata > Chlamyphoridae > Tolypeutes > Tolypeutes matacus. The sequence goes on from JAKSZT010054489.1 coordinate 15,755,825, forward strand.
TGCAGCTGTGTGCATGTCTGTCCATGCATGTGTGTGTGTATGCACATATGCTGGGAGTAATTTGGGATGTCCAGATTCTCATCAAGATAGCCTTGCCAGGGAAGCGGCTGTGGCTCAATCAGTAGGGCTCCCGTTTACCATATGGGAGGCCCCGGGTTCGGTTCCTGGGGCCTCCTGGTGAAGGCAGGCCCGCCCGCATGGCATGGTTAGCTGACCCAGCGAGCACAAGCAGCAAGGGGGGGATAAATGAATAAATAAATAAAATCTTAAAAAAAAAAAAAAAAAAAAAAAAAAAAAAGATAGCCTTGCCAGAGGACAGAGCTTCTGCTCAAACAAGATGGCAATGTAAAGCATTCCAGTGTGCCATTCCCCAACAGAATCTTTGAAAAATAGTAAAAACTGGCAAATCCATCTTCCTCAAAACTCTGGAAAAGAGTTAAAGGGGTTGTAGTAACTGATTAAGGGCCGAATCAAGAAAATGCAACTTTAAAAATGGTGGGAGAAGCTTGTGGTGCTATTGCTAAACTCTCTCCACCCCCTCTCTGGCACAGTTGTGGAGCTAGCCTGTCCTGTTGTGGGCCTCTGGCCCAGTTCTGGAGGGAGCAGAATAACCCTTATGTGCATACTGGGGTGCCTGTACATAGGTGGCAATTTATTGAATGACAGCTTGAGATATTGAAACAGGAAACTCTTTCCAGGCTTGTCCTCCGAGAACTTGTCCTGCAAGCAGAGGCAATTTGCAGACAGCTGAAGCAGTGTAAGAAACAATTAAGTCAAAGCGACTTGGTGGCAAAGGATTACCTGTTTTAAGTCATACAGTAGAACACCCTGGGGGAGAGAAAGTCTATTTCATAAAGAGTAGAGGGGAATTTGAATTTCTGCAGACAGGAGAATTCCTAAGGCCATGAGCAAGCACAAACCCAGAACAAGACACAGGGAGAGGACTTTGCATTTTGCATTCATATCAGGGTGAGCTTCTTGATAGAAGGGCTAAACTCTGAAGGAGATGCCAGTCAATGCAAGGCCAATTTACAATATCTGTGAAAGGTGCTTTTTTTTTTTTTTTTCGGTTTGTTTGTTTTTTGTTAGCGCCTGGCACTCAAAGAAATTTCTATAATATCACTAGCTGAATATAAACTTAAGAAACAGACAGCTCAGGGACTAAATCCCAGAGTTAACACATTAAAATATTAAAATGTACAGTGTGCAACAAAAGATTACAAGACAAACAAAGAAACAGGAAATGATGGCACATCTAAAGGAACAAAATTAAAATCCAGAAACCACCAATAAAGACCAGACTTTGGACATACAGGACAAAGAATAATGTTCAATATGCTCACAGAGATAAAAGAAAATGCAGAAAAAGAACTTAAGGATATCAGGAAAACAATAAATGGACGATATGAGTAACTCAATAAAGAGATGGATTTTAAAAAGAAACTAAACAGAAATACGGGAGTTGAAGATCACAATAACTGACATGAAAAAAAAATCCCTGGAGGGTTTCAACAGCAGATTGGAGCTGGCAGAAGAAAGAATCAGTGAACTTAAAGACAAAACAATTGAAAAGATTCAGGCTGAGGAGCAGAAAGAAAAATGAATAAAAAAGCAAACAGAGCCTAAGAGGCCTGTGACCATCATTGAGTGTATCAATATATGCATTATGGGAGTTCCAGAAGGAGAAGAAAGAAAAAAAGAGACAGGAGGAATATTCAAAGAAATAATGGCAGAAAATGCCCAAAATTTAATGAAAAAACATGAACATGCACATTCAAGAAGCCCAACACACCCAAACAGGATACACTTGAAGAGAACCATGGCAAGACACATAGTAGTCAAACTGTTGAATGCCAAGGACAAGGATAGAAGACTGAAAGCTGCAAGCGAAAAGCAACATGTCATGTACAAGGGATCTCAATAAGATGAAATGCTGATTTCTCATCAGAAACTATGGAGGCAAGAAGGCAGTGGGATGAAATATTTAAAGGGTTGAAAGAAATCAATTGTCAACCAAGAATTTTATATCTGGTGAGACTGTATTCAAAAATGAAAAAATGAGGGGGAAATTAAGACATTCCCAGATATAAAAAAGCTGAGGGAGTTTGTCACCACTAGACCTGACCTACAAACAATGCTAAAAGGAGTTTTTCAGACTGAAAGGAAAGAACACTAGACAGTGGCTTGACATAGCATGAAGAAATAAAGATTTCTGGTAAAGGTAACCATATTATAAATGCCAGTGCTATTGTCTTATATGCTTTGGTGTATAACTCCACTTTTTATTTCTTACAAATTCTAAAATGCAAATGTATAAAAACGAATGACAAGTCTACGGTTTTGAACATATAAAGTATAAAGATATAATTTTTAACAAGCACAACAAAAAGGTAATGGGAAACAACTATCAAGTATGTCCATTCCAGGTCTAGTCACATGGACTGATGAATGACCACTGGGTGAGTTCAGGGATCTACATCTGTACATCTACTGTGAGCTGGACCTGAGCCTGAACTTCATTTATTCCCTGGCCCTTTACATTCTCATTTCAACAGGGGTCAAGATAATGTTTTGGTTTCCCATGTATCAACTCAGACTCTGTGTCCAACAGTCTTCAAAATATTGGGATTGTTTCCTTTCCCTAGTTTAAGTACCTGAGTAAAAGGCTGTGAGTCACTTTGACATGGTGTTTCAGGGTCTTTATTCTTGGGAGTGGGGTGTTGGCCTTTGATTTAGTCAAGGGGTTCTATGTTTGACAATGGACTCAGGTTTGGAAAAGTGGCAAGAAATCCTGCTCCTTGATTTATTTTGATTGCATAGATTGAGCAATTCCCTTGGCTGTTCATCTCATTTGCCCTCAGAAATGTCATGTTCTACTAACTATCTCCATGGCTGTGTGGGTCAGATTCCCAGATGCCTCTGTGACTTTGCTGCTCATTACAATATTTGCATGCATCTTGTTTTTGATGGTTAAGTGCCCCCTGGCATTATTTCAGGATCTTATCATCCCCATCGTTGTCAGGGAAGCCAGCATTTTTCAATGAGTAATGTTATAACTTGGCCCTACTTATGCATCTGGCAGTCAGGAGGGGAAGTGAGCATCTAAACTGAGGGCTGTCATGTGTTTTCTTGCAACATAGAGACCTTTTGCATCATCTTTAAGGTAGGGGAGAGTGATAGCATTTACTAGGAGTCATGGGCCACTTTTGCAGGCTCAAAGGATTCTGGAGCATCTGGAAGCTCAAGGTTTTTGAGTGCATCCACACTAATGTCCTGACCCCAAGTCTCAGTGTTATACTCCTTTCTTATCAAAGCCCTGGCCTTGGCATAACAGAATTGCTGGGATTGAGGACCCTCAGGTGCTCTCTTATCCTTATAATTAAGACCTGAACCTGATTCTCAGCCTTTTCTATCCTCTGGCTGTCATCTGGAGGAGCTGAGACCTCTTTACATATTGCCAAAGAGGCCTCTGACTTTCAGGCTTTGCCTTAAATTGGTGATTTTTGTTGTCTTTACAGTCCATTGATAGCACTCAGTAAGGGCCATCCAATTCTATTTTCATTATAATTACCGCTTTATCTAATCCTCTTAAAAGCCTGAGATGTTGCACCCATCAATGCATTCCCTTCCACAGGTATCCCACCCCAGTTCTCCACCAATGAACTGTTTCACATTTACACCACTGCACTACTCCAGCTATGCATACTCCATCAGTACTCATGATGGCCAGCCTGCCAGTGGGTGGGTGAACCAGTCCAAGACCCCATTTGAGTCTGCTTCCTCAGTCCACCCCATTTCTGGTACCAACTCTCTTAAGTCAGATACCCTGAGAAATAGACTCTGAGACAGAAATTTGAATTCAGGGTGTTTATTGGGGAGTCCTTTGGGGAAAAACATCAGTAAGGAAATGGAGACTTTAGGACTGAACAGCAAGAGGGGTTGAACTTGGCGGCAGTTGCAACAAAGGCCTTAGCCAATCCCATGGGGAGCTCTGGAACTGAGATGAGCTCTCAGAGGGATCACCTCCCTGAACCTTTAATGGACCAGGGGTGGGTGTGCTCCCAGGGAGGGGGAATAACTTTGGGTGAAGCAGTGACCTTCAGTTAAGGGCAATTGCCAGCACTCCTGGTAGCTGGGAGAATGAATGGCTCAGTCCAGGAGAATGTGCCCCAGCATCCACTACAGTGGCTCTCCCAGGGAGATCCCCAGACCAGCAGCATCAGCAGCACCTGGAAATTTGTTAGAAATGCAAAATCTCAGGCTCCACCCCAGACCTACTGAATCAGAAACTGTGGATCTGAGAGACAGCGACTTGTAATTCAACAAACCCTCTTAGTTATTGTGTTGCAGCAAAAGTTTTATATCCACCGGAGTACAGGGAGCCAGATCTAGTGGATAATTTACAAAGAAAAATGCTTCTGCTCAAGGTGACTTTCAACATATATTCATGGAAGACACATTTGATCAAGGCAAGTGTGTGTAGAGTGAAATCTACTTACAAAGGATTTCCTTGATCTATTTTTAAAAATGTGTTCATTTGTTTCTCTAAAGGCTGATGCCTGAGGGCAACAGGCTCATTTGCTTCACATATTTGGGCCCTGAGGTGTTTCCAGAAGACGGTGTGAGCAACTTCCAGGAAGTGACTGGGTCTCCAGGATTATCTAGATAAATCCAGAAGATGCCAGTGGAACGGGCTTGAGTGTGGCTGTGGAATGCGGGAATCACTTTCCCCCTATGGACTTCCATTTCTCATCTTAAAAAAAATGGGGTTGAGGTGAAGATTCAAAGGAAATCACACATAGTAACTGCGGAACACTCTGGGCTTTACTTTTATGTTCACTGTCCTGGGTTTTAATTTGTGCCCTGCCACAGACGCACAGTGTGATCCCGGGCACAGCTCTGCCCATCTCTGGGCTGTTACCACGTCTACCAGGTGGAAGGGCCTTGATTTTTACAGATTCCGAGGTTCCCTCCATCCCGCCCTCTGAGTGCCTGCGGGTAGGAGTCATGCTGGTCACACTTGTCCCCAGAACCTCACTTGACATTTGAGACTACAGACCTCAGGAAGGGAAGAGTTATCCTGAGGGTTTAAGATTCTTCCCAGATGCAAATATTCTCACTGTCCTGATTTTGTGATAATCAGGGTAGGCTAAACATTCGCTATATTAGAGACCATGCATGTGTCCCCAGATCTAGTTTTTCTCCCTAGGTCTGGTTTTTGGAATGCTGGTGATAAACTAAGCCTTACTTATTATATGACCATCCTGTATGGGAAAGACTGTAACTTTGGGTATCTTTGGTCAACCTTAAGAGATATAACAGGGGGATGGATGTGGCTCAGGTGGTTGGACATCCGTCTCCCATATGGAGGGACCTGGGTTCAACCCCCGGGACCTCCCAATAAAAATAAAAAAAAGAAAAATATAGAAGACGCGTGGGCCACCAGGCCCCGTGTGCAGGTGTGCCGCCAGGCCCCGGGAGCGGGTGAGCCACTAGGCCTCGTCCACGGGCGAGCCACCAGGCCCTGTGCACAGTTGTGCCGCCAGACCCTGCAAGCCACGCAGCAAGATAACGATGTAACAGGAGAGTGACACAAGGGAGAGTCAAGACGAGACGCACAGAAAAACCAGGAACTAAGGTGGCTCAGGCGGAAGTAGGACATCTCTCTCCCACATTGGAGGTTCCGAGGATCGAATCCCAGTGAAGACAGGTGGAGAAGGATGAGAAGAGACGGCAGGAGACAGACACAGAGAGTTGCCCAATGAATGGAAACAGCAAAAACGGGGGCGGGCGGTAAAAATGGATAAAAATAAATAAATAAATAAACAAATAGATAAATAAATAAATCCTTAAAAAATTGTATAGGGGAGGAAGATTTGGACTATAGTTAGTAGCAACACTTTGGCGATGCTCTTTGATGATTTGTTAACAAATGTTTCACATCAATGCAGGATGTTTGTGGGGGGGGTGATGTGTGGGAGCCCTGTGTGATGTTATGCATGTTTGTTTTGTAAGATCATGATGTTTACTGAAAACTTATAGTTTATGTATGTTCATGAATGAATGATATACTTCAATAAATTGTTTAAAAAAAAAAAAAGATTCTCCCCAGGCTTCCAGTCTCCCATTGAATGACGTCCAACTCCTTCCATGGCCTCTGAGGCCCTGCCTGTGTGATCTGCCTGGAGACACCTCAGACCTCAGCCTCCTCCTCACCCTCTGTACTCAGCCACTCTGGTGCCTTCTAGTCTTTGAGCAAATTGAGGCAGGCTAGTAAAATAGGCAATCAATAGACGGATCTGGAACCTGGCAGGAAAATCCACGTGGCTGTGGATACCCCACAGGATGGCTGCTGGAAGAACCTGCAAGATCCCCCATTCGAAACGAGATTTCCTCCGGAAGCCAGGAGAAGTCTGGGATATTCTCCAGGGTCTTTATCATTGGGCCCTCCCGGAGGATTGATGGGTGTGGTAATCAATCAAAACAGCAAATAGCTGGGACTCCTCCCCTGTCATTAGCAAAGGGGTAGAATAATTAACGGTTTAAAAAGCAAGTGCAGGGAAGCGGCTGTGGCTCAATCAGTGGGGCTCCCGTTTACCATGTGGGAGGCCCCGGGTTCGGTTCCCGGGGCCTCCTGGTGAGGGCAGGCTCTCCCGCACGGCGTGGTTAGCTGACCCAGCGAGCACAAGCAGCAAGGGGGGGATAAATGAATAAATAAATAAAATCTTTAAAAAAAAAAAAAAAAAGCAAGTGCAAAGGCTGAACAGCCCCCTGTTCTTGCCTTCCTTCCCCCTGTCTGGAAAAACCTGGGCATTTTGTAATCTATAATGGGGAATTATAGTCTGTATATCAGCCCTCTTTATCTCTCTTCGGCCTCTTTCCTCTCTACCCAGGACCCCTGGTGTGTGATTTTCTCCCGTTTCTCTTCTCACCATTCCTTAATAAATTACTGGCCTAACTAGCCTGGCTTGCTCTTGAAATTCATTGCTTGTAGCTTAGCCAAGAACTTGGAGAAAATCCGGCTACAAAACCAGCCTGTTTCCCCACCTCCCGGCCTTTGAGTTTGTGATATCCTTTCCTGGAGCATTCCCTCCCTCCCTTTGTATGCCTGGCACGTTCTCATCTTCTGGGTCTTGGCTCAGTGTCACCCACTCAGAGAGGCCTTTCTTAAGCACCCGCCTAAATTAGCACCCACCCCACTGCCCAGTTACTATCCCGCTGGTTTCCTTCAAAGAACCCCTCACCATCGGAAGAGCTTTTGCTTGCTTGGTTTCTGTCTGTGCTGTCCACTGGAAGGGGCAGCTCCCTGAGCCTGGAACCTCTGATGTGGCCTTTGTCATGACAGTGGGGGGGATACATAATTCAAACAAAATCCCCTTTCCACCCAGAACAGAAGAAGAGAAAGAAAAATGATTTTATTATTGAGTAAGCATTAAACCAGCTTTTTACATAGCTAAGGGGATACAACCCGTTACATGTGTATTCTCAAGATATTTCTCATATCTTTAGGCTCACAGGTAGATCTACACTTTGGAGGCAGGAATATCTCCTGAAATCATGCTCATCTCTTCCTAGGAAACTGGGAGGTAGGGGCAATATCTTCTTAGTTTACATTTAAAAAAAAATGACTTCCTTCCTTGAGGAAATTCTTGAGTGATGAAATTTGCAAGGGGCTTATTTAACCTTTAAAGAAAATATTTTTATACACTTCTAAGGGGACAGAGAAAGAACTTGCAACTAATTACAAATTTCTAAAGGAAATGCTGGAAAGAAAAGGAGAAAAGACATCTCTTTCCCATTTTGCACCAAGGAAAATTATTATTATTTTGATTGGCATTTACCTTCACAGAGTGTCCCCAGCCAGGGACCTCAGCATGAAGCTGGTGCTCACAGAACGTGTCTGAATGGGTGAGCGAGCAGAGCCAGCTCCTGGGAACTGAGGCCAGCTCTGCCCCTCTGGTTGTCGGGGCCCCTTTGGCGCGCGTCACTGAGAAGTGGGCTTCAGCAGGCAGGCCCGTTCCCTCAGTGGCGCCTCAGTGGCTCCTGCCATCCAGCCTTGGGAACCAACTGGGCATGCCCGGTGGGCTGGGCCTGTCTCTGTTTCCATGGGTGCACACACCCAGCTCCCGGCAGGCCAGGAGAGAGAGCAAAGAGAAAAGGGAGCTGGACTTGGCTTTGCCCTTCGAAACACCAACAGGCAGACAAACACGGGGCATCTGGTTTTAAATTTCAGCAAAGATGTGTCAGTGGAGCCTGGGTTACTCAGTCACCCCGGGGTGGGGGCTACAACAGGGTGAGGTGTGGTGATGTAATGTAGGCCCGGAAGTGAGTCAGTGAACACCTCCCCAGCCAGACCCGGACTCTCTGGGCTGCAGGCTGCGGACACGGGGGTTGGGGTGACCCCTCAGGGAAGGGAAACGTACGTCCCTAGCAGCGTGTCTGTCAGGCGCTTTCACACGAGGATTCCGTGAGGAATTCTCACACTCGTCAGACTGGGCCCGTATTATTGATTCACTTTTATATGTGGGGAAATCGAGTCTAAGAGTTGAAATAACTTGCCCAAGATCATGTGGTCTAGGTATAGAGGCGGGATTCAGATGCCGTTCCCCCAGAACCCTGAACCGTTTTGTTCCTTTCTTCTTAGAGACTCTGGGTTTGTGTTGTGGGCCAACTGCCTCCTTGCTTTGTGAATTGGTCAAGTTTTTCAACCTTTCAGTCTCAGTTTCCTCAGCTACAAAATGGGGGTTTAGAGCTACTTCCACCCCTCTGATTGAGGGGAAGATTGAATGCATGCTTGTAAAGTACTTAGCCCAGGGCCTGGCACTCTGTGCTCAATACCTCTTAGCTAAAGAGATATTATTAATCTTTTTTTTTCAGGCGGTACCGGGGATGGAACCTGGGAGCTTGTATGTAGGAAGCAGGGGCTCAACCACTTGAGCTACATCTGTTTCCAATATTAATCATTACGACAACTTCTTTATTGGGTTGGCAGAGCTGCTCTCTCTCTCGGATTGGGATGGGGGGTCAGGAATGGGGGCAAGCTCTTGGCACTGAGGCTTCACATTCTTCCTGGACTTGAAAACCATGAGATTCCTAAATTCAAACAGTCACAGACTATAGGGTGTTAGGGTAGGAGAAGGGGCTTTGGAGTTCATTTAGTCCAGTCTCTTCATTTCCCAGAGGAGGAAACTGACTCTAAGAGAAGGGGAGGGTCTCTTCATGGGCACCCAGTCATGCTATTGTTTGCAAATTGCCTTCCGGGTCAGACTTAGAGACTAAGGTTGAATATTAAAATCAAAGGATAGTTTTGAGGGAAAAAGATGATTCAGTTGTAAAACCTGTTCCAAAACTTACCTTGTCTGAGTTCAGATATCAGCAATAGAAATATTGCAGGGGGGCGGATGTGGCTCAAATGGTTGGGTGTCCGTTTGCCATATGAAGGGACCTGGGTTCGATCCCCGGGACCTCCCAGTAAAATAAAAAATATATTTATAGAAGGCGCATGGGCTGCCAGGCTCTATGTGCTGGTGAGCCGCCAGGCCCTGGGAGCCATGCAGCAAGATGATGACGTAACAGGAGAGAGACGTAGGGGAGAGACAAGACGAGATGCTCTGAAAGCCAAGAACCGAGGTGGTGCAGGTGGCAGAACACCTCTCTCCTACACTGGAGGTCTCCAGGATCGAATCCTGGTGAAGACTGGAGGAGGAGGATGAGAAGAGATGGCAGGAAACAGATACAGAGAATTGCCCAGTGAGTGGACACAAAACAGCAAAATGGGGAAAGGGGGGTCTAAAATGGATAAAGTAAATAAATAAATCTTAAAAAAAAAAAAAAAAAGAAATATTGCAGGTGTTTGAGTTAGAGTAACAGGCTGCTAACCTCTTTCCCTGTAGAAAAGACAGTATTTAATCCCAGAGAATAATCCAACCTCAAATCTAACCTAACAGTGCAAACCTCAATTGCATCATTTATTTACAGTTCCATATAATATTAATCTGGTCCAGTGAGCAGAGGCTAAAGAAATGCTATTGGGGAAGATTACTCTAAATTTGTGATTCAACCTGTTTATAATCAATTTGATGGAGGCCAGTTTATATATGCCGAGTGCTTGCAGACAGAGGAGGGAACAGTAGGCTGGCAGCCTGAGACCTGGGTTTTAGACTTAACATGTAGTGGGTGGTTCCAGAAGGTTGCTTCTCCTCTCCCAGCTCTGAGGTTCCCCGAGCCGCCATCCTGGCATTTCAGAGCCACTGCCTGCTTTGCAAAGCTGTGTATTTACTTGTCTCTCTTTTGCTGCAGAGCTGGGAGCTCTCTCAGTCAGAGCCGAATGTCAGCAGCTTGGACCAGTCTAGCTGGGATAAAGGTGTAGCTTCATCTGCGGTGTCTGGGTCTGAGAAGCTCTCCCAGAATCCTCACTTCACAGAGCATACGGCATCTTTTTCAGCCTTCCCACTGACTGGAGAGGGAACTTGTGGTCTTTGTGTGTGTGTGTGTGGTGGTCTCTTACACCAAGACTCCATAATGCTCAAGTGTTGAAGCCAATCACTCCTCTGCAAGGTTTGTAATTTGACTAATTTCTGAAGAGTAAAGAAGATTCTTAAGCATAGGGTAGGGAGTGTGTGTGTTAGGCTTTGTGGTCTGAGTAGTAGCATAGCCTCATGGTCTCAAAATATCTCTATCCCCAAGATATGTCAGTGTTTAAAGCTGCACTCTTAGTCTTCATTTATTTTCCTTTCCCTGAGGTCTTTCACAAAGTCTCTCATCCCTTCTGATCCTTAGCTCTTGGGAGCGGAAGCATGGCTGGTGTTCTGAGAAGTATGTTAGCCTGCGGGTCAGGAGACCTGCTTTCTGGTTCTGGCCCTGTCCCTGACTATATGATCTTGAGCAAGTAGCATGACCCCTGTGAGCCTCAGGGAGTCAAGTAGGGGGAGGATATTCTCATCTGTTAAGTGGGGGAAGGACATCAACTATTCCAAGGTTGTGAGGACCAAGTGAGGTACCTTGTGTAAAGGGGTAAAGCGGAGTTCATATAAAAAGGACAATAGATTCTAACTCTGTGGCTAACCTACTGCCTTCTTCCCATCTCAGGGAAGATGCTCTGGGGAAGGTGGGGTAGAAACCTCTTACCCTTATGACCATGGGAGGCTCCAAAGCCCACAGCTCTGGAGATGACTCGGGGGAAGGTTCCCAAAGGTCAGAGCTGGTTGTTAACTTGCCTTTGTTTGCGTCTTCTCCATGGGTTTGGGAGTTTGCCAATTCTAGGCAACATTTTCCTTATGCCTTTGAGGTAGTAGATGCCTCACTGAGCCTTGAAACCCACAGGTCTTTTAGGGGCAGTGAGAAGAGCCCTATTCTATGTCAAACATGAGGCTTAGCGAAATGGAGTTGGGTGTTACTGTTTATAGTGTTTCTTAGGTACACCCTTAATCAAGGGTGTAAGTTATAGGGAGGCTGAGTTTCCACTCCTCTTCCCCATGTAAAACAGGCATGTATTAGTTATCTATTGCTGCCTAACAAATTATCCCCAAACTTAGTTTCTTAAAACAGCAAACACTTGTTATTTCACAGTTTCTGTGGATCAGGAAACCGGATGCAGCTTAGCTGGGATCTCTGACTCAAGGTTTCTCACATGCTGCAATCAAGGTACAGTCGTCCCAAGGCTCAACTGGAGGGACGCTTTTCTTCTAAGCTCACCCATGTGGTGGTTAGAAGGATTTGATTCTTTGTGGGTTGTTGGGCTGAAGTCTGGCTGTGGGATGGAAGCCATGTGGGCCCCTCCATTGGTGCCTCACGATATGGCAGCTACCTCCATCAGAGTGAGCAAGTAAGAGGGCACGAGAGCGAGTGTGTTCAAGGGAGAAGCCACGATCCTTTACAATCTAATCTCAGGAGTGACTTCCCATCACTCTTGCCATAATCTGTTTGTGAGAAGCAAGTCACCAGGTCCAGCCTGCACTCAAGGGAATAGGATTACGCAAGGGCATGAACCCCAGGAGGTGGGGCTCACTGAAGGCCATGTTCAAGGCTGCCGTCCGTAGGGGATGGCAGTAGCTCCTGCCTCGAAGGATTGTTGTGAGCTTCCAACATGACAGTGAGAAAGCAATGATCACACATTTCTGGCATACTGATTATGCCAAAGCACTGTCAAAATGCTAGTTAGTTTTGTATTATGAATTATCTATTATGCATTATATTAAAGATAAAATCTAATATCTCAGTAATAATGACACTGTTTAGACAAAACATCCTAGACCCTCAAAGTTATAAAGAATATCAGGAACCAACTATTCTGACCTCTCATCTTGTGGGTGGTGGAAAGCACATATAGTCACTCTGGGATTTAGTGCCAGAATTGTAAGCAGAAGGCAAGTGGCCACACTCCTCCAGTGCACTTTCCATCTTACCACATTGCCTCTGGGCAAGGTACGAAAAGGAAAATTGGACACATAATTTTTATGAGAAAGGAGGCTTTAGGGTAAAGCTCAACACTTTTCCTGTGGGATGATATAAGTTCAGACAATTAGAGGCTGCCTGTAAAATCAGTAAATAGAACGAGGACTGGAGTATTTCAAGCTGGGAAGGGCAAGAGAGTCCAGTGGTTCTCGAACTTCACTGCACATCAGAATGACTTGTGAAGCTTCAAAAAAAAAATACAGACACTTGGGGTCTACTTCCTGAAATTCTCCATTAATTGGTTCAGCACAGCCTGGGCATCAGAAGTTTTAAAAGTTTCCCAGGTGATTCCAATGTACAGCCAAGTTTGGGGACCCACTGGTTTGATTTTCATTCAGATAGGTCAGTGCCCACTTAACATAACAGCTAGGTCTCTTTTGGATGTGGAAGAAGAACAGGCCAAATGTGACCTACTGCTTGGTTTTGTAAATAATGTTTTATTGGAACACAGCCATGCTCATTCAGTGACTACTGTCTATAGCTTCTTTTTGCTACAACGGCAGAGTTGAGTAGTTGCAATTGAGACTGTATGGCCTGCAAGCCTAAAAATGGACTCTCTGGCTCTTTAGAGAAAAAGTTTGCTGACTCATGTCAAATGGTGGAATGGTTGGAACTGTGTAAGCAGCAGTACTTTGGAATGTGGGTTTGGAGCTCAGAAGAGTGGTCTGGCCAGGGATAAAAAATTTGGGAATCATTTCCATAGAAATGGCAGCAGAAACCAAATCAAGTCATCCTTTAATAAATTTGAGATTCACTTGAGGGAGAGTCCAATGTGGTAGCACAAGCACAGGCAGTGTTGGGAGAGGGTGGAAAAGATACTCAGAGAGAGAGAGAGAGAGAGAGAGAGGTCAGAGAGGTAGCAGAAGACCATGGAGAAAGTGGTGTCAGGAAGTCAAGGAAAGAGAAAGTTGGAGTGGTGGTGGCGGGGGAGGTGGTGCTCAACAGGACCTGATATGGTAGAGGCCAAGGAGGTAAAGGCTGGAGAAGGAGCTTCCAGCTTTGGCCATTGGGAGGTGAGGGCTGGACTTGCAGAAAACAATATCCTGGTAAAGGTGGTGGAGGCATGACCTCAATTTTCAAATAACTGAGCTACCATTTTCACAAAATCCTTTTATTTGTGAGGGAGTTGTTGTTATTTATATTTTTCTGATGCAGTCAACCAAATTGAAACTATCTGTTCTCTTCTTGCTCTTCATCTTTTTCTCTTCTCTACCATCTTTCTCTGGATCCATAGATACACATGTGTGCACCTGATTATACATATTACTTCTGTAGACTTTCTAAAGGTGATTTCATAGTTTCAATTTGTCTCTCACTGAAACAGGTCTCTTCGGGAGTAATCTGATTGTACATAAATCACTCACTACAGAGGCGATTGAGCAAATGCTGGTTGATTCAGTCACCATCTCTTTTATTCTTCCTCTGTTACTCCCACCTTCTCTTGATAGTTCTAACCCTTGTTCTAAGGCTGACCTGTGAAATGACCTTGGATGAATAACCTCCTTTCTTCCTGGGCCAGTTTGGTGCCAGAAGTCAGGCAGCAGTGTGCTCACACATAGGCCAGAGGGCTTGTGAGGAAGTGGGAGAAGTACTGATTCCATTGTGGCCATGGGCACACCCTTTACTGAATGGGAATTCTGATTTTCCATAGCTTCAAAAGGAGCACAGGCATGGACAGACTTTAGAGAAAGATGAGAAAAGAGTATTTATAATGGGGACCACTTGGAAAATGCCGGGTACATGGTCATAATCATGTTGATGGAGAGGGCCAATGTATTAAAGAAGATCTGATTTCCCTCTGTGTAGAAGTGGCTGTTTTCTTTGAGATATTTCATTTGTTATTACTAGTATTACCTTTGAGCACATTTTGCACCATGCACTGTATTAGAGTTTTATATTCTGATCTCGTTTAATACTCTTGATAGCCCCATGATACTGGAAACTGAAGAACAGAGAAGTTAAATCACTTGCTGGAGGTCATTGGCTGGGAAGTGGTGGAGTTGGAATTTGAAGTCAGTTCTGCCCGTGTTGTTTCTGAGCATTACTCCATAGTATCCCCAAATAGGGCAGGGACGTCCATAGTCATGGTTGTATTACAGTGCCTTCCACCATGCTTATATTTTACAGGCACTCAATAAGTCTTTGATGAATAAAGGAATGAATACCTACTGCATTTGTCACCTATAACCACAACAATGCTGCAGAAAAAACAACCCCAAATCTCAGTGGCATGCAACAGCATTCATTCATTTTTTTGTTCATGGGTCTGTAGGTCAGTTGTGGTTCAGCTTATCTAGGTTTGTCTTGGTCAGGCCAGACTGGACTCCAGGAATCTAGTCAAATTTCTTTCTGTTCCACATGTCTTTATTCTAAACTTGGCCTAAAGGGTCAGCACCTGCTAGGGAAATTCTTCTCTCATGTTAGATCACAGAAGTGTAAGATGCCAGGTAAGACCATGAAAGCCAGTAAAGGGCCTGGTTAAGGCCCATCTGCTGTAATTTCTTTGGCCATAGCTAGTCACGTGGCTGAGTGGGCCATCAGTTGGGCAGGAGACATACTCTACCTACTGTAGCGGGAGGTACTGCAAGTCCCACGGTAGGGGTTAGTATGTTTAGTTCTAAGGATTGGGAACCATAATTCAATCCACCACACTCACTCTCCATTTGGATTAGCTCAGCTATGTATAATGGTGAAACCCCAGTGGCAGTGGCTTAAACAAGCTGGGAATTTCTCTCTCATACTATTCTGGATGTAAGTAGGTCAGCCAGATAGGGCATCTCTGATTCATGGAATCCTTAGGGGCTGTATTAGTCAGCCAAAGGGGTGCTGATGCAAAATACCAGAAATCTGTTGGGTTTTATAAAGGGTATTTATTTGGGGTAGAAGCTTACAGTTACCAGGCCATTAAGTGTAAGTTACTTGCCTCAACAAAGTCTGTTGCCACATGATGAAGCAAGATGGCTGCCAATGCTCAGCCTTCCTCTTCCTCTTAAGGCTTTGTGGTCCCAGCTTCTTCCAATATATTGTTGTAGGCTGGGATAAGTCTCATCTCTCTTCCAGGGCTCGTTTCTCTCTGGGCTCAGCTGCTCTGCTCTTTTCACAGGGCTAGCTATAGACTATCAGGCGAACGTCTCGTCTCTCTTCCCAGGGCTTGTGCTGTGTCTAATGGAGCCTTCTCTCTTTCCTCATGTGTCTGCTTCTCTGAGTATTTACTTCCTGGGGCTCTAGCATTAAAACTCTAACTTTCTCCTCTGCCATGTTGTTTTCTCTGTGAGTCCCTTCCCCCTTGGTGGGCGGGGACTCAACGTCCTTACTGACATGGCCCAATCAAAGCCTTAATCATTATTTAATCAAGTAAAAGTGAAACCTCTGAATCCAATCCAATCTAATATGCCCAGAGGAACAGACCAGTTCACAAACATAATCCAATATCTATTTTTGGAATTCATAAACAATATCAAACTGCTACAGGGGCCCAGGCTAAAATTTCTAATTTTATGGAAGAAGGAGAGCTTGGATACTGAACCACCAGCAGCCTCTACCATACCCACTCTCCTTCTCAGACCTCATTGTCCTCTTAACTGGAATGTGCTGCTTTTCACCCACTACAGTAACATTTTGCTCACCATATAAAATTGGGGGGCTGCTCAGCATCTTCTGTGTCTGGAGAAGTTTTATACTTCATGGGGCATGGAGAAGGCAGAGCCCCATCCCTCCACAGGAGCTGAAAAGGCTATTCATGTACCCAGCCTCATTGCTGACTTGTCACTTACCCTTTACCAATTGATGAATCTGCCCTAGTCTGTGAATTTGTGTCACAAAGAAGCAGGGAGACAGAGAATCCTCTTGGGTGGTGGTGGCAATGGCTATGACTGTCCTTTTCCAAGGTGGCACGGATAGTGGTGACTGCAGGGGCGTAGGGGTCCAGGTTGATGCTATCTTCAGTGCCATCAAAGGGTCCAGTCACTGACCTCAATCTGTGGTGACTTTGGCTCTGACTGTATGACCTGCCATGTCCCCTTCTGTGTTTCCGAGCGTGATTCTTCAGTCTTTTAAGCAAGTCACCAAGCTTTCCGTGTCCTTCTAAGAAACACCTTTATTGCTTAAAATAGTAGGATGTGTTGCACTTGCTTGTCATCAAGTTTCTCAACTGATTGAGTAACATCCAAATTCCACCATTTTTTTTTTTCTTCCAGATTTCTTTGACCTTCTTTAGAATGGATGCTTTGGTCCTCTCTTTGTGCTCTCATAGTGCATTACTTCTATTTCCAGCTGCTATAGTTGAATCAGTGAGAGTGCTGATTTTTTGGGTAAAAAAGGACTGAATCATTGCTCTTAGTCTAGCCTAATGCTTTCATCACTCTACTTCCTAGCAGAGTTCTTTCCTCCTGCATCTGTCCCTCTAAAATGACTGTGAACTCACTGAGGGCAGGACTTCAAAGAGCACTGGAACTGGGTGGGCTTTGGATAAATAGGGGGAAGAAGATGCATTTAGCAGAGAGAGAAAGGAAATGTTCCCTTATCTGGTGTCTTCCATGTGCCAGGTGCTTGCTGGGTGCATACACATTCTTCTTTAATCCCTCCTACAGTACTATGATGTAGGGATGATTTTCCCCATTTTATAAAGGAGGAAACTGAAATTCTGAGAGTCTAAGTGCTTTTCTTAGTCCACATAGCTTAGGAAATGGCAAAGCTGGGGTTTAAAACCAGGCCTATCTAACTCAAAAGTCAAAGTTCTTTTCATATGAAGAACTTTAATATTTGAACTTCTCCATCAAGTGAAGATTGTAGTACCATGTCTTGTAAGCAGGAGGATATCTACTCATCCATCCATTTATTCATTCAACAACTACCTATTAGAATTCTTTCCATGTGCAGGACACTGTATTAGGGACTGGGGATAGTGCAAGGACTAAAATAGACTTTGTTCTTGGCCTGGCAAAGTTCAGAGCTTAGCTCACTACTCTTCCTCTAAGAAGTTGTGCATTTATTCATCATTCATTCACTCATCCATCCATCCATCCATCCATCCATCCATCCATCCATCCATCCATCCATCCACATATTTGTTCAATTCACTCACTCACCTATCCATGCATTAAGTTTTTAAAAATATATTTAAAAAAATTTTTAAAGATACTTAGATAACACAAATGTTACACAAAAAATATAGGGATTCCAATATGCCCCACTCCCCACACCTCCCACACGCTCCCATATAAACAACATTCTTCATTAGTGTGGCACATTCATTGCAATTGATAAACGCATCCTGGGGCATTGCCACTGAGCATGGACCATAGTTCACATTGTAGTCTACACTCTCTCCCACACCATTCTGCAGGCTATGGGAAGCTATATAATGGCCTATATCTGTCATTGCAATGCTATTCAGGACTATTCCCAAGTCTGAAAAAGCCCCTGCATTACACCTGTCTTTCCCTCCCCCTTCCCCCAGAGCCTCCAGTGGCCACTGCCTCCACATCAATGCTGTAATTTGTTCCATTGCTAGAATCACAACAAGTCAATTGTAGAACACCAGAAAGTCCTCTCTAGTCCATAGTTCATTCCCCAATCCTGAAGATTCTGGGATGGTGATGTCCACTCCACCTCTAACTGAGAGGGGGCTTCGATCCCATACAGCCGAGTGATGGGACTATCTTGCTTACAGTTGTAGACTCTCTCATTCCCTTGGTATGGTGGTTGTCAATCCTCACCTCCTTGTTAGCTGTCCTGGTGAATCCAAAGAACTGGAGAGTAGGTGTTGCAACTCTGCTGAGGCTCAGGGCCCAGCTGGCACATGAGCAGCCCAAAGATTCAAGTCTCTTAGACATACACATACCAAATCCAGCACCAACTATAGGTTCAAATAGAAGGGACAGATGAGCCATGTGTAGGGAAGCCATAACTGAGTCCAACTCTGTCACTCTCAGGAGCATAAACTTCAAAGTAGGGCCCACTGGCAAGGCAGCAAACTCCAGAGCTATCTGCCCTGACCATAGGACTTGGGTGTTTCCAGCGCCCTCAGGAGCCCCACTATTTGGGGTAGTATCCACTTTGGAAGTCTATGAGATCCTGCTGAGATGTGCATAAACATTACCTCTGGGATGACCTCCCGACTTACTCTGAAGTCTCTTAGCCATATAGACTCATTTGTCTTTACCTTTCCCCCCCTTTTGTTCAAGGTCTTTTTCCAGTTGCACATGCATTAATTTCTTTCACACATTCACTTAATCATTTAATAAATTTAGTTACACTTACTCTTATTCATTCAATCTATCACTTAGAAGTTTATTCTTTTATTCCCTCACTCATTTTTATTCATTCTGACTCATTCTTCTATTCACTCACTCACTGCATCCATCTATTTGATCACATGCTAATTCACTCACTCACTCTCTCTTTTGTATTTTCAAATACGTGCCTGTACTATGTTCCATGGGGCTCAGACACAGTCATATACAAGTTCCGTAGGAAGGCTGCTGCTCTCCCTGTCTCCTTTGATAAACCATTGAAGAATTCTCTCTGGTATCCATTTAGGGGAGCCCCCAGGGAGGTGTGGAGGGCAAGGCCAGGGACTGCAGCCTGTCAGTACTGTTTTCCTAATCTGAGGAACCTCTTGGGTACGGCAACACATCATCCTACAACATGTCACCTGCTGCCGCTTCCCAAGAAGTGATCAACTGAGAGAAGCTGCCAGCATTCAGCTTTTTCCGTCTTTCCTCCCTTCTCCTCAGAGCAGATTCCCCTGCAGCTATTGGTCTTCCCTGACTCTGGGCAGAGGCTGAGGAGTGACATGCTGGGAGGAGGCACCGCCCAGGAAGACATGAAGCCTGTTCCTTGGGACTTATCTTGGGTCTGTGAGGCAACTGAACACAGAAGCCGCAAGAGAGGAGTAACTTGGTGATCTTATCAGCAACTGTTGTTTTTGTACTTATCTGGGGATGGGGGTGGGGTGGGGGTGCTGGTGGGAAAGAGTTTGAGTTACAGCAGAAGGAATTTAGATTAGACACAAGGAAGAACTTCCCAACATTCAGTACTCTAAGGCCAAAAGGACTGTGTAGTCACCTTTTATCCTAAATTCACGATATTCATTATGTACAGGAGGTTAACAAATGCTTATTGCACACACAGGACTAGGGGGCTGGACACTTGGGTCAAAAGCCTCTGTCTGTCACTCATTTCCACTGGGGATCATTTCTTCTATTTCACTCCTCTGAACCTTGGAGCCTTGTATAAGTGACCTATTCTCCTCACCTTCATCTGAAAAATAGAGATAATAATTTTATGCATCTCATAGGACTGCTGGGAGGAGAAAATGAGTTCATATATATAAAGGTCTTAAAACAGTACCTGGCACATAGTAAGCACTTTGTAAAGTTAATCATATAATTACCTGCCTCTTAGAGAAGATGGGGTAATACAACACACATAAGGTGTATGTTTAGCACAGTGCCTGGGATGTTCTAATACTTCAATACCTGTCGGCTCTCATGCTTATTCAATATTTTATCAATTTAAATGCACATTTCTCTTCTCTTTGTCATCTCTGAAAATGGGATGCAGCTAACGGTCACATTTGGAATGGAGGTATTTATGGTATGGTTTTCATTGGCTGCACATCAAACCTTATAGAATAATGTCTGGAGCTGGGGAAAAATCCCAGAGACAATGGTGGAGGATTCTGAAGAGGTGCTGCAGCAGTCTGTGATTACCCCTGTGCTCCTGATGGCACAGAGCATGAGGTTCTGGGGAAAGCCATGGACACAGACAACTCTGAGTTAAAAAGTGATTCCAAGGAGTTGGATTCTAAATGTGGTCACGTCTTAGGAATACCTTAAGAAATTTATTTTACTTGTATTTTTCTTTTCATGTATGCATGGTATTGGTATATATCAAAGACCCATTCTAAATAAATCTGAAAATCTTTCAATAAGTAGAAAATATACATTTAAAGTAATAAAAATCCATTGTGGGGGAGTGGTTGTAGCTCAGTGGTTGAGTACCTGCTTCTCACATAGGAGGTCCCAGGTTTGACTCCCGGTACCTCCTAAAAAAAGAAAAGAAAAGAAAAACAAAAAGCAAAAATCCGTTGTGTCCTGATTTAATAGGTAGTATTTTTTCTTTCTTTCTTTTTTTTTTTTTACCGGGAGGTCCCGGGGAGCGAACCCGGGTCCCTCCATATGGGAGACGGACGCCCAACCAGTTGAGCCACATCCAACCCCGTATTTTTTCTTTCTTAGCGATACATAAAGTCATGGTGCATCTTAGAATTGACGGCATCTTAGATGGGTGAATTATGGCACTGTGCATATCTAACCCGAGAAGCCAGCCCCCTGCAGGTAGTGCTGTGGGCTAGGAGGGAGAAGTGGGAAGAGGAGAAGTAGGTGCTGAGGTCCCTGTCTGGAGCTAGCCACAGCTTGTTCCTGTGGACTGGGGCATTGCCTGGGGCAGCCCAGGCTTTGGGCTTTGCTGTGTGGCCTGCTCTTGGCACACTCCCAGCTTTCAGGTGAGTCAGTTTGCTTAACCTGAGTAAGTTGCAACTGTCTGGGGAAAGCCTCACCTATGACTGTGCAAGGGACAGGTCTGAGTCAGGCAGACAAGTAGGTCTGATAAGGAGGATGGGGCAATTTCTGGCCAGCACCACCTTGTAGGGAATCTGGGTTTGCCCTCCAGGGTTCAGGGCATTTCTTTCAAGGGAAAGAAAGGTGGGGACTTGTACCCAGTGAAAGTGTCAGGCTTCTCTATGAACATCCTTGAGAGAGAGCAGGACAGACTCTCAAATGGAGGCACGTGCTCCTGTCTCCATGTGCCCAGGGCTTACAAAGAAGCAGTAGTGGCCCCTGTCCCTCATCTCTGTAACATGGCTTTCCCCTTTGGTTTCTAGAGGATTCTGTTGGAAGAGACATTTTCATTGGTTAAGAACAGTAGGTGATGATTACTTAGTTGGGTGATTTTGGGTGCAGGTGACAACTTGTGGTTGTCAGCGAGGGAAGAGCCCAGGATGGGGTAAGAGGATGAATGAAGTGGTTGATTATAACTGGAAGGGCCATGCCTTCATCGGGGGAGAACTTATGAGCATCTACTCCTTTCTGAAAAATCACTCCCAGGGTGTGGCTATGTATGTGTGTGTTTGTACACCCAAGTCTAAGCTCTCTAGCTAATAAATGAAATTTTGAACACAACATGCACTGTGATTTCACTTCCCAGGAAAGAAAGCAAAGAGATAGGTGATTTGAACTCAGGTTTGGTTTGGCCCTTTCTAGTTTGAAACACTGAAGAAGAAGAAGGAGGAAGAGGAGAAGAAGAAGACAGAAGAAAGATAATCTCGCAAAGACTATTCCTTTGTATATTACAACTACAGGATATTGCTATCATTATTTACTTATTTGTTAATTGGTTTTTTGATTGACCAATCCATTGAGCAAACATATATTGAATCCCTACTTTGTGTCAGGTGCTGTGTTAGAACAAGGGACACATAGTAAAGAACCAAAAAGGATCCCTGGCCTCTAGAAACTTCCAGGGTAGTAAATAAGCAAATACTTGTGAGATGAGGCATTTATTTGCTTGAGTCACTTGATTTTCGCAACCTCCTTTTGAAGTAAGTATTGTTATCTATTTTACAGATAATGAAACTGAAACTCCAAGAGGTGAAGAAACAAGGGTAGATAAAGCACTATGGGAGTTCAGAGTGGAGACATGATTTCCATTTGGGAGTAGTCTGGAAAAACTTTCTGAAGGAAGTGGCCTCTGAGCCTTGAGAGGAAGGCAGGGCTAATCCACAGCAGGTGGAGAGCAGGGATGGTTGCTCAGGACCGTGGGGCTCGGCCAGGGCTGATGGTGAGGGGAGGTTTAGCTGCTCAGAGAAGAGCCAGTGAGGCTGCCAGCTCCGATCCACGCAAACAGGTCAACACCCCAGCTAGTCAAGGAGTAGTACTTGCAAAGCTGCATCACCTGGAGTTGCACAACTCCGTTGGGATGAATGGCTGGGTTTGGAGGGACAGTTCAGCTGGCAACAGCACAAACAAGTCTCCTCAGCCTCGTGAGGATCTCCAATGAGCAACTGGCTCAGTCCCTATGGGCTCTGAGCATGTGGAAACCAAGGGGGGTGGCAGAGAAAGTCCACTGTAGGCAGGGGCTTCAACAGAGGCGTGTGGCCTCCATTCCTCTTTTACTTGTTCTGCAAATATTTACTGAGTACCTCCTATGTGCCAGATGCTGTGCTAGGAGGTAATCAAGAACCACTTCTGCAATCAAGAGCTCAGTCTCATTCAGACCAGAAAACAGTTGATTACCGTAATAATAAAGCTATGTGCCAAGCATCATTTTAAGTGCTTTGCATGTATTAACTCTTGGAATCTTCACAACAATTTAGTCCTCATTTTACAGAGGAGGGAGGGACAGAGAGAGATGAAGCAACTTGCTCAAGGTCCCAGAGCTTGATTTAAAGCCAAGCAGACAGGCTCCGGAGTTCCTGCCTTCAACCACGGGACCACACAGCCTCCTGTTCAGGCGCCCAAATAAATGATTCAGTGTAGTGTGATTGGAGGCAGCACAGGATGCAACTGGAGCACGAAGAACAGATCCCTAGGCCAGAAGGGGAGAGGGCAGGGAGGAGATCGGGAAGAAATGAGACTATGGGGAGGCCTGAAGGTGGGGTGGAGGTCACCCAGGCTGGGGGAAGGAGTAGGATTCCTGGGCCAATAAAATGAACTGGAAAGAGTACAGACCCTTTCAGGAACTGTGAGTAGCTGGCCATGGCTGGAGAGGAGGTGAGGGGAAAGGTGAGGGCACAGGAGATAGGCAGGTGTACTGGTTTGGGGGAGCCGGAAGCAGTTCCCTTTGGTCCCCATGTGAAAATGTGGCCTGTTCTTCCTCTGTGTTCCCAAGAATTCCAGGGCCAGTGGACACGCTAATCACACACGGGCCCACTCGGAGGACTGATTGCCTCTGTGGAAATAAACAACCCCTAGCATAAATCCCTACACATGCGGTGACAGAGACACCTCCTGAGGCCATTCCCTTAGGGGGACTTGGGAAACCAGGGGTGTAGTGACTTGGCCTTTCAAACTGTAGTTTCATCATCTATAAAGCAGGGATTTTGTAATGGTCCCTTGTACACAGCAAGGTGGAACCTGAATTGGATGTCTGGGGGGCCCATGTTCCTTTTCTTTGTTACTGGTAGATTTCCAGATGAGGGGACTTTGACTAAGCAAGTGAGGCATTTTATGAGACATTTTAGACCAACAGCTTTCAACTGGGGTTTTCAAAGATTTTACATAAGCAGGGATATGAATGAAATTAACATAAACAACCTGATAACTTCTATTATGTCACCATCCTTTCCCAGGATTATTGTCAGGATAGCTTAGAGTTCAGAGTTGGACTGTCAGCCGTGACAATATACCAACCAGAGTAGGTAATTCTGATAGATGAGATCGGATCAGTAAAACACTCAGACAGACAGGTGGATAGATGGACAGATAAAATGAAACAGCAAATGTGGCAAAATGTTAAAATTGGTGGATCTGGATATCTAGGGGAATGGGATATGCTGGAAGTGGCATTCTTTTTGTAACTGTCTTGTATATAAAAACAAAAAGTTTAAAATTAAAACGAAACAAAACAAAATACTATCTGCCTCTCATTCTGCCTGGTCAACTTCTCCAAAGACGGTCGATCTCTTCCGTCGGGGTCTATCAATTTGCTTACCAAGTTCTTCTGAATAGCCGTCAAAGGCAAAAGCCCAGCGCACTATGTTTTTAGAGGCTGCAGAACAGGAGCAAGCATCCCTGCTTGAAGACCACGTGGAATAACCCAAAACTGCTTACACTGAGGTAACAGCAAGGGCACCTTAGGAAAAACAGATAGGTTTCTTTCCTTCGGAAAATGAACTTATGGGACCTCCATCATCACATATACATCTATATTCTTGAAAATATTTGCCTGTTGCTTCATTTAAAGGTTTGTTATATATAGACATACCCATTTATCTTTACATACAAAATATCAGAATTTGAAATTTTTTTTTTGGTACTCATACTCTTAAAATGTAGATTTAAATTTAGTAAATGAAAATCCAATCCTTAGTACTAAACAGTACTGTTACATTGTTTTTCTGGAAATGATAACTCCCAAGATCTTTTCTTTACTCATTTGAAGGGATGATTTCTTAACTGAGACCGTCAGTGTTTATCTTTTGGCATGGTTTTTCTACTCCATCTTAAATAGTTTTGAAATGTTTAGTGTTTTATTCAGATGATTAATTAAGAAGGAAAACAGGAAGTGATTATAGATCATTTCATTTTGAAGCTCTTTAGCAAGCATTCTTGGAATACTTAATACATGATCCATTTTAAACAAAAGATATATTCAAATTTGGAAATTAGAGTCAGTACTCTCCTGAATTTATGAGACACTTGATCTTTTAAGAGTCATTTCACACAATTTCCTATGTTCCTTTATCTCGAAGCACTTTAGCCCAAGCAAATAACATACCATAATATACAGTCTAAAATATTTTCAACAAACGGCACAGCTTTCTTTCTGCACCTTCAGTCTGCACAGAGATGCTTTGGAAAACTATCAGCCCTTCTTCAGACGCATGGGTTGATACCATTGAAAGCTTTTTTGGAGTTCTTTTACTTCTGTGCTCACGAACCAAAACTTATTAGCACTGATTCCCAAATCTGTGTTTAGCCATGTGAGTATGAAATGCTTAGCTTTTTTTCTTCAATTTTGCTGCAAATCCATTCAATTTTCTGCCCCTGTTGGCAACACTCTGATATGCCTGGCCAAGAATTTTATTCAAATCAACTCCGTACTGCAGATACATTTTTGCAACTCTGTGCAAATTGGTTCCAGTCTTCCCTTCAACCTTGATGAAACCTAACAGACTTTCTTTGTTTATGCTGGTCCCTTCCAGGTCTCCTAGCTCAAGTTGACAAGAGTTCTTTCGTTGCTCTGTCAGCTAGCTCATCGTGTATTACTGACTAAGCCAAGGAAACACTGAGCTCATTCTTAATTCCTTGAAACATTTCATTCTTCATTGTTCCTTTGACGATTTCATTTAAAAAATATGTGTACTTTTATAGTGATCAGCTATAAAATAAACTCCTTAGTTCAAGTAAGTTCTATGAAGGCAGGGATTTTGTCTGCTTTTTTTTTTAAACTCACTGTTCCCAGCACCCAGACAGTGCCTGGCACACAGTAGGTGCTCATTAAATATTTGTGACATGAACAAATAAAGTTGTTCTTTTCTTTCATTGTTCACCCTGGTTTCAAATATACTATTTAATATTGTTTTGTTTTTTAGATAGCATAGACTCATGTTTTAAACTAGAGGTTGGCAAAATTTCTGTAATGGGACTGATAGTAAATATTTTAGGCTTTGTGGGCCGTAAAGTCTCTGTCACAAGTACTCACCTCTGCCACGGGAGCGCGAAAGCAGGAGAAGGCAATATGTAAATGAATGAGCTCAGCTGTGTTCCAATAAAACTTTATTTATAAGAGCAGGTAGCTGGCTGGATTTGGCTTGTGGGTCATAATGTTTGACCCCTGTTTTAAAATATGTATTAGAAAAATTTCCCATTAGAGAAATGCAAATCAAAACTTATTGAGGGTTTACTATGTGCCAGGTACCATTTCATACCCACTAGAATGGCTACTATTAAAAAACCCCCAGAAAATTACAAGTGTTGGAGAGGATGCAGAGAAATAGGACCACTCATTCATTGCTGGTGGGAATGTAAAATGGTGCAGGCGTTGTGGAAGAGAGTTTGACCATTCCTCAGAAAGTTAAGTCTAGAATTTACCATATGACCCAGCCATCCCACTTTTAGGTATCTACCCCAAAGAACTGAAAGTAGGCACTCAGACATTTGGACACCAATGTTTATAGTGTCCATTCACAATTGCCCAAAGATGGAAGCAATCCAAGTATCCATGACCTGACAATAGAGAAACAAAATGTGGTATATACACACAACGGAAGATTATTCAGCCATACAGAGGAAGGACTTTCTGATACATGTGACAACATGGATGAACCTTGAAGACATCATATTGAGTGAAATAAGCCAGACAGAAAAGGACAAATATTGTATGATCCAACTGATATAAAACAATTAGAAAAAGCAAATTCATAGAGTCAGAAACTAGAATGTAAGTTACCAGGGTCCAGAGAGGGGTGGGGAATGGTGAATTAATTCTTAAATTGTACTGAATTTCTCTTTGGGTTGATGGAAAGTTTTGGTAATGGATGGTGGTGATGGCAATACAACACTGTGATGTAATTACCAGCAATGAATTATATATCTGAATGTAATTAAAAGGGGGAAATTTTAGGTGTATGGATTTTACTTGGATAAAAAGTTTAAAAAGAACCATAGGAATATACAGCATGAACAGTGAACCCCAAAGTAAACCACGGACTATAGTTAATAGTACAATTATAAAAATGTCCATCAATTGTAACAAATGTGCCATACTAATGCAAAGTGTTAATAGTAGAGTGGTATCTGGGAACTCTGTATTTTATGCCTGATTTTTCTGAAAACCTTCAAGTTCTCTAATTTAAAAAAAAGGAAGAAAACAATCTATTCCTATTCTTCAACTTATTTTGGGAGAACAGGTGATATATTTTTTCCCAGTGGTTTCACCACGAATCAATACTAACTCAGTAACTGCAATTTTATTTCACTCATATTTCAGAAAATTTTTATGGAAATTTCCAGAATATTTTTTTCCCTAGTAGAAATAGAAAGTCCTCTTTCCTACTGGTAAATTTTTTCCTGGCAGCACAATCAATCCAAGGAACAGAATGCTATTGAATTCCAGCCTTTAAAACTCTGTTATCCAGAAGCTTTCTAGTTTGTAATTTGTCCTGAACTTTCTGTACTTTGAAGGCCCATTTTGGTAGATACAATGTAGCTTCTTCTTACGTTATGAATTGTGAATCATGTGCATGCTCTCCACCTGACACCGGAACATATTCTGCCTTCCTGTTGGCACCTGAAGTCCACTGATGAAGTATCCGTGGGGTTGAAGTATTCTGTCAGCCACCACTACCATTCTCTGCCCTACCATTTGACTAGTCAGGTAAGCTCTTAGAAATTTTTGTGAAGAATGATTACACAGGCTTTCAAATAATTACAGGTATCAGGGAAGAAACCACAATTTCTCACATCTAAAATAGCAAAGGTCTATAGAGAGCAGGTTACTTATTTTTTTAAAAATTTTGCCCATAATGCAAAGTACCGCTGACAGGAAGCAAAAAGAAACATGATGGGACAGCAGCAGTGCAGATCAGGTAGGGGCAGCCCATCGAAATGTCATCATCAGATGGCATATCAGTGTGCGCATGGGTTTTCTTTGCTATGGTGATGAAAAAGTAGATTAATACTGTCATGGAGCAAATGAAACTGTGATGTACATCTCACAATTTGGAAATGATTTCACTAATAATGAGAATAATAAAATAGCTACGTTTATTGAGGGTTTACTATGTGCCAGGAACTGTACTAGGCTCTTTGCTGGATTACCTCCCCTAATCATCACTATGGCCTTATCAGATTGCCACTTCAGCTGTGCTTTAGAGAGGCCATGCGCTGCGGGCTGAGCAGTGCTCCCAAAGAGATATGCTGAAGCCCTAGCCCCCAGATACGGTCAGAATGGGACCTTCTTTGGGAATAGGGCCATTGTAGGTGGAATTAGTTAAGATGAGGTCATACTGGAATCCTTGTAAGAAGAGACATGGAGAAAAGAAGGCCACGTGAAGACGGAGGCAAAGGTTGGAGTTATGCTGCTACACACCAAGGAATGCTTGAAGCCCCCGGAAGCTAGGAACAGGCGAGGAAGAATTCTTCCCAGAACCTTCTGACAGAGCGTGGCCCTGCCGACACCTTGATTTCAGACTTCTGGCCTCCAGAACAGAAAAAGAACACATTTCTGTTGTTTCAGGCCACCCTGTTTGTGGTACCTTATGGCAGCCATAGGAAACTAACAGACAGACCTTGCTCAAGGTTAAAAAGATAGCATGTGGAGCTGGGATGTATGTTTCTGATGGGTACATCAGAAGGCATGTGGTTGGGGTGAGAGCTGGGGTGGGGAATGGGGTACCTTCCACCAGAATGGACTCTCCACCCCATCCTGTGACCTAGCCCCTCTTTAGACCCTGGATCTGCTCCTTCTTCTGCAAAGATTCAAAAGCCAGAGAAGAAAGTTCCAACTTGGTTGTGGGGATGAAGGAAAGGTGGGGACAGGAGTGGAGTCCAAAGGCCACCAGTTACACCCAGGGGCAGACCAGCCAGCCCTATGGGAAAGGGAGGCAGAGGGTGAGGAAGACAAAGGAATGTTGGGAAACTCACCAAGATTTGTGCAACCTGAGAGAATTTTAAAGATGATTAAGAAGTTAGTTTATTTAGGATATATCAGTAACTACCCACTTATATTTCCAGGAAGGTGGTGCATCTTCAGTGGGAAGAGTACAGCCAGAGAAGATGTTCAGGGGTTAAGACGTTGGTGGGGAGATTGCTGCTTTAGAGGAACCAGCATGTAGGAGGGCTTTTCTAAGCATCACACCTACTGCCACTTGGTGACTAACTTGCCAGGTACCCTACAACCACTTTGCAACACAATCGTCATCACTTTGTAGATGAGAAACTCAAGACTCAGAAAGATGCAGTGATTTGCCCAAGGCCACACAGCTAAGAGGTTGCAGAATCAGGATGTGCAGGGGAAATCCTGGTGATTCACAGGATGCAACTTCATTCATTCTTCACTGACCAGTGGCTGACCGGGGTGGGCCTTGGGCGAGATTGAAGAGAAAGGAGTAAGGTGTAATGTCCTGTGTTTCCTTAGCACAGGATTTAACAAGCTTTAGTTTCATCATCAGTAATTAGTGGAAATAACTGCTTAGACCTGCGGATTGTTAAAAAGCACTTTGACGTGTGTTATGATGTTTAATCCAGGCAAGTCTGTGATGTGGCTCCATTTATTGCTCCCATTTTACAGATGAAGAAGCTGAGGGGAGAGTTCCTTCGAGGTCCCTGTCTCTGTGAGTTGAGGCATCCAAGTGAGCAAACTGGGCCCAAACAAGGAGAGGAAATAAACTGACTACAGCTAAGAGCACAGAAGCTGAAGCCTGACTTCCTGGGTTGAAATCCAGGTCCAACTACTTCTGTGCTCTGGGATGGAGGAGAAGTGCGGGGAGGAGACTGGGTTTGGGGAGAAGAGAGAGGGCATTCCAGCAGGAGAAGGAGGGCCTGCCTGAAACAGGAGGTGGGCAGTGGGGGCCCATAGCTAGGAACAAGGGTATTGGAATCCTTTATTTGCATTCATGCCTTATCAACTGGTGAACTTGGGCCTCTTGGAGTCCCAGATGCCTAAAATGGGGACAATAAGAGCTCACTCACAGGGCGGGGGTTATGAGCATCAGCTGAGATGAAAGCGCTCGGCACAGCACTCCACCTGCCACGCAAGCTCCACCGCATGGAGGCCTCATCAGGAGGATGATGGAAATGCTGGAGCCCCAGCTGGCAGAGGTGCTGGCCTGGGTCAGGGCTGGAAGGTGCTGGAGTCTGGGGAGTCCAGGGGGCCTCAGACTCAGCTCTTGATGGGAGTGGGTGGTAGGGGGGATCCAAATGACCTTTCACGAGCCATGCTCTGGCTGGAGTTGCCAGGACAAGGCTTCACTCCAGGCCTCCAAGGACAGAGCCATCCTGGAGTCCTTTCCCTCTCCTCCTGAAGCCATCTTTTCAGGCTTTTATTCACTTTGAGCAGCCCTGGCTACATAACTTGTGGGGCCTAGTGTAAAATAAAAATGGGGGACCCTTTGTTGGAAAATTCCTAGAATTTCAAGATGGTGAAAGCGGAGGTTAAACTCCACACGAGGCCCCGTGTGGTGGCACACATCTGCTCGTCCATGCAGCCGGCCTTGCCTCTTGGCCATGCTTGTCTCTTCCTGGACTTCTGAATGAACTCTGCCAACCTCAGTCAGCTGTCCAGGTACACTGGTTCACACACCAAAGACCTGGGCACTGGGAAACGTCCATTCTCTAACTTATTCTCACTTAAAGGACTTATTAAGTGCATTGGGAGGTGTGGGAAGCCCTGGAGAGAACAATACTTTCTTCAAGACATCCAGAGTCTTGTGGCAGACACCTACCTAAGCACAACCAGGAATGAATGAATGAATGAAGTATTTTATACATTTAGCCGACCAACAGTTATCAGTACCCAGTATGTGCTGGACACTATATTTGGCATCAGAGATACAGAAATAAAACAAAACCAACAGGTAAGAGCACAGAATCCGAAGCCAGACTGCTGGGGTTGGAATCCTGGTTCTGCCGCTTCCTGGCTGTGTGACCTCAGGCAAGTAACTTAACCTCTCTGGGCCTCGGGAATCCTCATCTGTAAAATGGGGATGACACTACTGCTTTCCTCAAAGGGTTGCTATGAGGAGTGAATGAGTTAATCCTCTCATTACAAATGAGTTATTATGGGACGTGTTTTAGCACGTAGGGCGTGCTGCATTAATTATTATTTCCTCAAGGAATTAGAAGTCTAGTGGCAGAGGAAGACACGCAAAGAAATCCCCACAGTAATGGATTTATTTAACAGACAGTAAATCACCTCTACCATGTCCCAGGCTTTGTGTGTGGCACTGGGGGATATAAAGAAGAGCAAGATGTGGTCTCTGCTCTGCCTTGCTCTGTCCCCTCCCCACCCCCACAGGTGTATATTAGCAAAGCAGGACCCTGTTAGGACAGAATTCCCATCTTGAAATATACTATTATTACTTCTCTGTTTTATGCTGCAGATAATCGTGTGGGAGCAAGCAGGTGTGCTGGAGAGGAGTTTCCGAGGCAGGCAGAGAGTGGAAGGTGAAGTGTGGCCTGTTGGTGGTGGGCGTGGCCAGGTGGGCATGGAATAGTTCCCCCTTCATCAGAAACCTCGCTATCATGTGGAGCAGACGCAGCCTTCCGTCTCTGGCTGCGTGAATGGCAAGACTGAGCAGAGCCGAGTCCCATATTTGGCCAAGGGAGAAGCTCACTTCACTACACACCCTCTGACTCACCTCCCAGCCCAGCAGCCCTGGGGCTGAGCTCAAAGGCCCTCTGACTCAGGCACCATGGGCTGGCTTCAGCCTGGGGTCAGGGGAGGGGGCTGCCCTGGTGCCCCTCAGCCCGGCCCCTCCACCAGTCTCCCCTCCCTTCCTCAGCTCTTCGTGGGCTGAGCTGGGTGCTCTCTCTGCTGTCTCCCCTGTCCTGCCCCAGGACCCCCTTCTGCAGAGGCTGGCCACCCACCCGTGTCCAGCAGCAGATTCTATAAGGGCTGACTTCTCTGGGGAATCTCATCCTGGCTTCTTCTCACAAGGTGAGCTCACAGGTGGTATCATTTGGATGCACAGGTGAAGTTACCTGTCAGGGGAGGCAGTGCCATGATGTGGAAAAAAGCCAAGAGCTGGGCACTCCTCCTGGTTCTGTACAACCTTGGGCCACTCACCGCCCCCCTCTGGGCCTCGGCTGCTGTGAGGGTTGATGAGCCTCTGGGAGCTGCCTGGGACAGTCAGCTCATCTGGGATGAGCACAGGTGAATGAGGAGCTCTCCTTCGGTTCCTTGCCTCTCCACGTGTGGTCCCTGGAAACGCAGCGTCAGCATGGCCCTGGAGCTTGTTAGAAACGCAGAATCTCGGGCCCCACCCAGACCCACTGAATCAGAATCTACATTTTAACAAGATTTCTGGGTGACTCAGATGCACAATGAAGTTTGAGAAACATTGAAAACTTGGCTGCACAGTGAAATCTGGGGAGTTTTAAAACATTCTGATGCCTGAGACCTACCCTAATGATTCCAATTTAATTTAGCTGAGGTATGCCCTGGGCATCTTAAGAGCCCTCCCCCTGCCCCAGGTGATCCAAAGGTGTAGGAAAGGTGAAGAAGCGCTGCTCGAGTGAATCAGAAGGATGCTGTTAAGCCAGGTCCCTTGCCCAAATGTGTATAAAGTGCAGTCAGGGGGAGCAGATGGAGCTCAGTGGTTGAGAACCTGCTTCCCATGTACAAGGTCCTGGGTTCAATTCCTGATACCATCTAAAAAAAAAAGAGCAGTCAGGCACAGAAATGAGGCAGACTGGCTGGGTCAGCATATGTGAACATGCTGCATGCCGTGGGAACTGTAGAGAAGACGGAAGGGCTGCTGCAGGTTTACAGGGCCCAAAGACTACTGAGCTGCGGTCGATTGTCGCCTCTCCTGAAAACACCCTGTGGAACCAGAGTGCCCAAATTTTCAAGAAATACCCCACATGCAGATTTTAAAGTGATGCCTTCTGATTTTCAAAGGGGTTCGCTCAATTTTATTCCAAAATACAGAGTGGTCCAAACAGAATGGGCTGGAGGTAGCTTAAGACCTACTAGTTTACAACCTCTGTCCAAGGTAAGGTGACTAACAGTCCCAGTTTCCCTGGGACTGTCCTAGCTTGAGTGCTGCAAGTCCTATGTCCTGGGGAGCCTCTCAGTCCTGGGCAGCCTCTCAGTCCCGGGCAAACTGGGATGGTTGTCCTAGCCCGAGCTTTGGTCTGGATGCGGTGTGGCTTACTGGTTCAGGAGTGTTGACTCTGGAGCTACCTTGCCCAGGTTTGCATCCTGGCTCTGTCACTTACTTGCTGTGTAATCTTGGTCAAGTCACTTCATCTCTATATGCCTTAGTTCCTTCATTAGTAAAATGGGGAGAATAAGAGTACTTACCTCATAGGCTCATTGCAAGATTTAAATTAATTCATAGACATAAAGCACTCAGAATCATGCCTGGCATATGGCAAATGCTATAGGAATTGTAGCTGTTATTATTTGTTCTTAAAATATGGAAGACTGAGCAGAGAGACTGGAAGCTCAGAGTATACTTGTCTAACTCCCCTGATTTTAAAAGTCAGAGTAGTTATTGTGACGTGACAAAAGTGAGAGGTTTGGATGCAGAAGGCCTTGTCTTGAGGCCCAGCTTGGCCACCTATGAGCTGGGTGGACTTGGGCAGGACACTTAACCTCTCTGCGCCCCAGTGGCCTCTGTTGTAAATTGGAATAATTCCACCCACCTTCAGGACTGTTGTGAGGCCTAATGACATGGTGGTGTGATTGTGAGAAACACCTGGGCGACGTGCACTCTAGTCAGTGGGCTGACGCAGCCTCTTCCTGCCTCAGGGACATTCAAAAAGAGACTCCTAGGATGATTTTTCAGAAACGCCTTCCTTGTAAAGATATGGAAATGGTTCAAGAAATTCAGTCACTTACCACTACGCATTGGCATCATCTCATCAGGAAGTCAGGCGTGCTGTGCCAGGGTGAGCTGTGGCTTTTCTTGTGGTTAGAAAGCTAGAGCCCTCAATATTTTTGGACGGTTTGTTGTCCTTCTCGAAAGTCAGCCCTCAATTTTGCTATGCTTTTCATTAAAAAAAAAACAAAACTCTTTGCAAATAATTGGTGGTGAGTTTTACTATAGGTCCTTTCCTTTTTTTTTTTTTTTTTTTTTTAATTTGAAAAATCACATCACGGTTGAGCACTTTGCTTCAGAGGCATGTGACTAAAGTCATTTGTATCAGTTATCTATTGTTGCTTAACAAACCACAAACCACCCGAAAACTATGTGGCCTAAAATAACATCTATCTAGCTCATGATTCTTTTGGGCAGTTCTCTGGGCTAGGTCAGGCTTGGCTGATCTCAGCTGGGCTCACCCAGGCCTCTGTGTTCACCTGGGGGCTGAATGCCCCAGATGGCCTCACAGAGCTCTGGGGGCTGGCTGGTTGTTGGGGAGGGGTGGAAGTGGGCCACCTCTCTCATCACTCAGAACAGGGTTCCAAGACTCCCAGTGTGCGAACACTTCTCAGACCCCTGATATTGTCCTGTTAGCTGCTTTTCCATTGGCCAAAGCAAGTCACAGGACCAAACCTGGAGACACTGTTGGAAGGGCATTCCTAAAATGCATGGCAGGGAGAGGTGAACAAATTGGGGCGATTACTGAAATCAATCTACCATATAACTTTTCTTTTAAAATTAATTTATTTATTAATTTTTATCCATTTTATCCCCCCACCCCCATTTTTGCTGTTTTTGTGTCCATTCGCTGGGCAATTCTCTGTGTCTGTTTCCTGTCCTCTCTTCTCATCCTTCTCCTCCTGTCTTCACCGGGATTTGATCCTGAGAACCTCCGGTGTGAGAGAGAGGCGTCCCACCACCTGCGCCACCTTAGCTCCTGATTTTTCAGTGTGTCTTCTCTTGGCTCTCCCTTGTGTCACTCTCCTGTTACGTCATCATGTTGCTGCGTGGCTCTGTGGGGCCTGATGCATTCTATATTTTTCTTTATTTTTACCAGGAGGTTCTGGGGATCGAACCCAGGTCCCTCCATATGGGAGACAGACATGCAACCATTTGAGCCACATCTGCCCCCCATATAACTTTTGATTAAGAAAAAAGCAAGTTATATAGACAGTGATTATATTTTCTTACCCAGAAGTCTGGAAGGAGACAATTTCTGAAAAATATCCATGTATTCACTGTGAAAATTTGCTACATTGAACATTCTTGGATATTCATTTTTGCTTTCATATTTGAATATATCTGTAGGATAAGTCCCTACATGGAATAGATTTTTTTTTCTAATTTTATTATTTTTTTTTATTATTTTTTAAATTTTTACTGGGAGGTCCCGGGGATCGAACCCAGGTCCTTCCATATGGGAGATGGGCACCCAACCATTTGAGCCACATCTGCCCCCTTTTCTAATTTTAAAAAGTAAACCTAATACAAAGTTGGTAGAGAAAAAGGTTATAGAAACGGAATTGAACTGAGAGTCAGATACTTGAGCTCCATTCTTGAATTTTCCACTTCACCTTTGCAGAGAACATATGGCCTTTTGACTGTCCAGTGTCTGAACCCCTTTCCAAATTTTAGGGATCTTATGGCACTTGGTGGGAAGCAAGTAAGGCCCTGACTTCTGCTATAAGAGATAAAGGGATTGGCATCCCTTCCTGCCTTTTGGCATTGCTGCTGTTAGATATTCTTGTTGGGGGCAGTTAGAATCTGAAGATTGTGGAACAAGGACAAGAGATGGTTGGAAGTGACTCTCCAGGGGATGGGATGCTGAGAACCTTCTTCTCCAGCAGATCAGGTCCCTTTCTACTTGCCTGAACCTCCCTGTTCTCTGCCTTTACTCTTTCCTCTGCCTGGAATGGTGGTCCCACTTTCTCATCCAGGAGAGCTCCTACCCATCTTTCTCTACTTACCTGAACTAGTGGCTCCTCTGAAAGGAGGACTCCTGCACCCAGAATCATTCATTCATAACTTTAGGCATTCAACGTACTTTTTTTTTTAATTAAAAAAAAAACCACTTGCCATGTTCCAGGTATGTGCCTGTACCATGCTGGTTTCTGCCTTCATTCTGTTATGGCATCATGGAATAAAGCAGTAGTTAAGAGACTGGGTCCAGGAGCCAGAGGACTTGGGTTCAACTTCTAGCTTTATTGCTGGCTCCAAGATAAAGATTTCTCAGCTTAAAGCTGAGCAGCTGGGTAGAAACAGGCTGGGCCCTTAATCTCCACCTACTTGGCCTTCCCCCTTTCCAAGGACAGTGACTCTTGAAGGGGTGCCATGGAACCCTGGAGCTCTGGAGCGTACAGTTTTCAAACAACTGCTCTATTTTATCCCTTCATTTGTATATAGGAGGCATTTGTGGTCTGTCGGGGCTAGATGACCTCCCCAAGGTCACACTGCGAAGGCCCAGCTAGGACCGTGAAACCTGGATCTCCTGACTTTCCTAGGAGTTTTTATTCTAGTGTCACATGAGCTTTCTTGGAGCAAAGTGGGAAGAGGGGCAGAGTTCATTTAATCATTCATTCATTCAGGCTTCACTTGTCAAAAATATATTGACAGGCTCTGTGCTGGGCACTGGGATACAGGGTAGAAAAACAGACTGGTCCCTGCTGCCACGGATCTTACAGTCTAATCAGAAAATAAACAAGCAATTCTTTTTCTAGAAAGAAAATAATTATTCACACATGTAAATACAGTCAATCCTTATTGCATTTGAAAATTTGTCCACCTGCTAAAATGTATTTGTAACCCCCAAATCAATACTCATGGCATTTCCATGGTCATGTATGGACATTTGCAGAGCAGCAAAAAAACTTGAATCATCTGGGGTACCAGCCAAGGTTGAAGAAGGCGATGCCCAGCCTTGTTTCAGCTCTTATACTACAAGTAAGTATCCTTCTTGTGGTCTATTTAATGCTGTGCTTTTCACAAATTTTTCTTTTTCTTGGTGATTGTGCTGTTTAAAATGCCCCCCAGGTGCTGTGCTGAGGTGCTGTCTGAGGTTCCTATGTGGAAGAAGGCTGTGATGTGCCGTGCAGACAAAATACGTGTGTTAGATAAGCTTCATTTGGGCAGGCGAGCACTGCTGCAGTGAGTTCAATGTTCATGAGTCAGCACTATATTAAACAAGGTAACTTTGAACAGAAACCTAAAAAAACAAGGTTGTGCATTGAGCAGTTGGTGGAACCTAACCCTGTATTTCCCATAGAAGCAATTCTTCAGTATCCACTAATTCAGTGTCTGCGGCAACTTTATAGGACACGACTCCAGCGAATATTGTGAATCGACTGTATGTGCCCACAGGCGGGGATGTCCTCTGAAGGAGGCTGGGGACAAGGGCCCCGGCCCTGCTGTCCTGGTCTTCCTGCTCTCAGAGATGATGAGCCCTGAATGGCTCTGGGGATTGGGGAGGGGAGGCCCACTCCCAGCTACCATGGACCCGAGAGCCAGGCCTGACCCATTCAAGGTCTTGGTGGAACAAGGCAGAGTACAAAAAACAAGTACACAGGGGAAACTCAGCACACAAATTCAGGGACGCATTTCCAGAAAGCTATTTCTAAGTTCCAATCCAGGAATTTCACAAGCCCTAAAGTCAGCTCATGCTTAATTATTCCGTTTAGAGGCATATCTGAGATTTATGCCAGGCTTGGGTATTAGCAAGGGGGCTGGGATATTAGCCCTCAGGAAGGGAGGGTGGGAAGAGGGAGAGAGAATTGTGGGGGTGGAGAAGGAAGCTGATACCAGACAGAGAGGCTCTGTAAATTAATTAAACATTTATCCAGGGTCTTTCATTACCAGGCTCCGGGTCAGTCTCTATCTGTCCAGAGAGGAGTAAAAGGGAGTTCTGTCCTCCAGGACTCCACTCTGGGGCACCTGCAGTAAGAACTTTGTGCTGGGCAATGGGCAACCCTACCCAGATATTTGACCTTTGACTTTGCCTTTCTGATCCTGGCAACTGCCAAGTTCAAAGGGGTCTGTTTCCTTTTCTTCTGACCAGCCAGCCTGTTAAGCTAGAAATCAGGCTCATCATATTTGTTTACAGATTTTCGTTTTAATGGCTAATTATTGAGCAATTACCTGGCACCTAGCTGAGAAGAGAGGACACAGAGATAGCTTCCTTGTCCCTGAGAAGCGTCCTACTCAGTAGGGGGTGAGAGAAGTCCCCCAACACTGTCTGTGGTGGGGAAGGGGAAGAAGGGGGCGGAGAGAAGTGGCAGGTGCCGTGTGTTAGCTGAGCACAGGAATTGCTCAACGCCATTCTCAGAGCTAGTCTCGAGACAACAAAGTCCTAAATAATGCTGTGAGGCTGGTAATGCTTTTTCAATAATCTCACTTAAAATTGTTAACTTACCCCATGATTGGACAACCGAGGTTAATGAAACTGCTTGTTTCTTTGCTTTAGCTGGAATTAAA
Organism: Tolypeutes matacus; assembly: GCA_026826555.1. Lineage (NCBI taxonomy): Eukaryota > Metazoa > Chordata > Mammalia > Cingulata > Chlamyphoridae > Tolypeutes > Tolypeutes matacus. The sequence goes on from JAKSZT010054489.1 coordinate 15,794,058, forward strand.
TCATCAGTGCAGGGGGTCAGGTGTTGGTCAGGAGTTCAGCTTGGCTGTTGATGACATCCCTGGTATTTCTGGGACACAACTGGCAGATTGAAAACACACCCCTGGTAGCCATGGTGCCCAAGTACGCTTGTCCAGTTATATATAACTACCTACTCTCTCATACACACACGTACACACCCACCCACCCACACACACACACACTCTTGATTAATAAGAAGTGGGGAAATGTGTTTGTTATTACTCAATAAGTGCAGTTTGTTCATTAGACAAAATCTTTCAAAACATGAGGTCCAAAGGGAAAAATTATGAAAGGGGCCCTTGAGGGTGAAAAGTGTGGGAATAGCCTTCTGATGGGAGAATTTGATTCCTCATATGTCCACCAAGTGGTCACCCTGTTTGCCCTCTTCCAGGGACGGGGAGCTCACCACCCCCCCGAGGCCAAGCAGATGCCTCTCCTGGGTTCAAGGCCCTCTGCAGTTTTATCCCCTCTCACCCTCCTGCCCATGTACTATTTAGCTTCTGTGTGGCCTGGTTTTCTTCCCAGCTCTGTTGCTAAATTGCTGTGTGCTTTGAACAACTTAGTTACACTCTTTGGGCCTCAAAATCACCCCCTCTTCTCAACCAGGTGCCAGGTAATTGCTCAATAATCACCCATTAAAAACAAAATAGCCAGCACACCCCTCATCATGTAGGGGTATGGTGGTGAATGCTGAAGTTCACCAATAACGAGCTCTCTCCTTTTTGGGCACACCATTAGCCACATTTCCCATCTACGTGGTGCCACATGTGAGCTTGTGCGCCAGCAGAGTATGGGTGGGAGTCACCCATGGCACTCCCTGGCCTGGCCATGCACAGCATCCAGCATCCCCACATGGTCTTCCAGCCTTCCCTCAGCCCTCTCTCATGGCTGGATGACTCCTGGGTGGCCGTGAAGCCACATCACGGAGGAGCCACAACACAAAAGCAAACTGATCCCTGAGTCACCTTTTGTTGCAGAGCCACTGGACCAGGGACAGCATTACTGGACTCTGTGAGAGTGAGAAATAAAACTTTTATGGTGCTAAGCCACTGGAATTTGGGGGTTGTTTGTACCTGCTGCCAACATTAATTGTCCTGAGAGCCAAAAATAACACTCATTCCCCCCTGCTCCCCACCTCGTGCGTTCAGAACCAGTAAGCAGATGGAGGAAAAAATATCATCGATTTGCTGATAGAAGTTGGGCTAGCGTTTGTGGCACAGGTATGTGACGACAATGAATGGACCTCATAATGTGGCTCCCTAGAGCTAGCAGGATTTGGCCCCCATCATTGGCATCTCTGAACCTCCCTAGGGTGCCCCAACATCGATGTGATTCTACTTTTCTGGACAGACAGATCACCAAAATTGAGAACTTATCTGTTTCTTCTCCAGAATGTTCATGGGTCAGGTGTGTGGCTCCACCTGCCATGAGGAATGAGCCTAGTGGAGAAAGAGCCTGGAAGCCTTACCCTGAATAATGTCCTTTCACATGGAAATGTGGGGCTGGGAAACTGAGGTTCCAATGCAAGTTTCCTCCCAGACATAGGAGGTGGTGAGAACCTGTGACTGTAAGCTCCCCAAGGGCAGGAGTCACATCTCCCCATCCCTGTGGCTTCCCTCAGTGCCTAACACAATTCTAGGCACAAAGATGGCGCTGATTTAGTGCCTGCCGGTTGACTGGTGCCACCTCGTGAGCATTTGTAACATTTCCCCCACTGGGTCACTCCAGAAGAAGGAAATTTGCTGTGGTTTGACCCCTCACACTGACAGTCCTTGCCCAACCCAACAATTTGGGAGTGTGAAAGGCCAAGTTGATGACCCAATCCTTCCTTGGGGAGATACAGTGCTCTCCTTCTGCCCAACAAGTCCCAGGCTGGGCAAGACCCTTGACCCTGTGAGTTCCTGGCCAGCCCATTGCCCTGGGGGTCACTGGGTATGTCTGACTCCTACTGTAGGTCTGTAAGTTCCTGAGTCAGAGACAGAATCTTACTCATTGTACCAGTTGAGAAGTACTTGCAGCAGGTAAGATCAAAGATAGGGTTTGTTTTTTTTTTTTTTTTTTTTTTTTTTTCTCTCATGTGAAAGAAGTCTGAGGTAAGAGCACAGGCCTGGAATGACAGCTGTGCAGCATCATTGATGTCCCAGGCCCCTTTGGTCTGGTTGCTTTGTCATCCTTAGCTTATGGCTTCCATCCTCAAGGTTGACTCATGGGTGCAAGATGGCCATTGCAGTTCCAGCTCTCTTGTCCATATTCCAGGTAGCAAGAAAGAGGAAGGAGAAAGAGCAATAAAGCCTGCCAGCTGAATCAACTCCCTTCCTTTAAGGGGTTTTCTTGGAAGCACCACCCAATGAATAATGACTGTACTACACTGGCTAGAATGTAGTCAAATAGTACATCTCTCTATAAGGGTGTCTGGGGAATGTACGTTTTTTGATTGATCCTACTGCTTCCCCAGTAGAATCAGGATTGTGTTTTTAAGGGAGATTAGATAATGGCAGGCAGCCGGCTATCTCTGTTTTACCCATCTCTGCATTTCCTGCAGCACTGACCACACATTTCGTTTCATTCATTCTTTCAAAAAGTATTTCCTGAGCATCTACTTGAGGCAAGGCATGTGTCTACACATTTGAGGAATAAACAATACAAAAATAAATGAAAAGTATAATATTAGGTAATGACGTAGGCTCTGAAGCAAAATAAAGCAGGGCAAAGGTGGGGGCATGGGACAGCGTTGGATCTGATGGTCAGGGATGGCATTTCTGAGGAGATGCCTTTGAAGCAAGGGCCCCAATGGAGCAAGGGAGTGAGCCAGGTGGGATGCTGGAGGAAGAATGTTCCCTGAGGCACTGGTATGGGAATGTGCTTGGCATTCCAGGAACAGAAGGCCAGTATGGCTAGAGAGCAGTGAACGAGAGGGAGAGTGGTGGGAACTGGTTTCGGAGGAGTAGTCAGAAGCCAGATCATGTTTGACCTTGCGGGCCAGGACAAGGACTCTCAATTTTCCTCCACGTGTGAGGGACACTATTGGAGAGAATGGGCAGGGGAGTGATGTATTCAGATTCAGCCTCTTCCCTATTCTCTCTCATTTCTTCTTCTCACCATCCAGTTGGGCATATGTTAGACCCTCTCATTCTATGCTCCATGTTTATTTCTCCCTGTAGCAGTCTGGGCATTTTCTTTAGATTTTAGATTTGTCATCACTAATTTTCCATTCAGATATGTTGAAATTTCTGTTTTAGCTATCCATTGGTTTTCTGATTTCAATTTTTGTAATTTCTCATTTCTAGAAATTCTCTTTTGGTTCTTTTTCAAATTTCTGTGGTTGGCTTCTTATTCCTCCATTATTCTTTCAATTTTCTCCTTTATTTCATTAAGTACACTAAGCATGTTTGCTTCTTATGTTATATCTGTTAATTCCAACATCTGCAGGCCTTATGGGGCTGATGCCATAGTTTATTGTTTCTGCCAACACTCACTTATGAGGATTTGTTCACTTGTGTCTTTGTGATTTTTGTTTGGAATTGTACTGGAAGTCATTCTTTGTATTGGAAGCCTGGCTTTTTAGTGTACACCTGCAGCAGACTTGTGGTTTGTTTCCCCTGGGTGCCTGGGGAACTACCAATCCAGGTCTATTTGGACTGTTTTGGACCGCATAGGAGATGTGAGTAACAGTCCCAAACCCTGTGAGTTTGGCCTTGTGGTTAAGAATTCTCTAGAGAAGAATTTTTTCTTTGTTTCTGCTCAACTGAAAGCCCATGCCAAGACTAACAAGTTTCATTGTGTGGAGTGAGTTTTTTTTCCTAGTTCAGCCATTGAGATTACCATTCTTTGGGGTCCTGGCTTTTTATAGGAATCTCCAGTCTGATCTACCCCTGCTAGGGCTCAAGGCTGCTTCTCCTTCCAACTCAATGTACAAGGCTCATTAGTACCTTGCCTTTCTGCCACTTGGGGTCACACATACCCCCAGGTACAAATCAGATCCCTGTTTGCCAACTCCTATGAAGCCAAGATTTCTGTTGTTTCTGGCTTTTAAGTGATTCTCTTTCTTTTTTGCCAGCTCCGCCATTCATTAAGAAATATGTTTCTATATTTTAAAAAAATGCTTTATCCATTCCTCCCGTCACTTAGCTGACATTTTTTTTTTAAACTAGAGAAGTTATAAGTTTACAAATAAATCATGTAGAAATATGGCGTTCCTATATACTCCCCCTCATACACACGATTTTCCCTATTACTAACATTTTGCATTAGTGGGGTACCTTTGTTACATTTGTTGAAACAATATTATTATAATTATACTATTAACCATAGTCCATAGTTTACATTAGGGTTCACAGTTTGTGTTGTACAGTCCTATGTTTTTTTTTTAATTTTTAATTTTATTCTAGTAACATATATATAACCTAAAATTTCTCCTTTTAACCACATTCAAATATATAATTTAATATGGCTAATTATATTCACAATGTTGTTCTGTCATCACCACCATTCATTACCAAAGTTTTTCCATCATCCTAGACAGAAACTCTGTACAAATAAAAACTAACTTCCCATTCCTTACCCCAACCTTGGCCCCTGGCAATATGTATTATAGTTTCTGACTCTATGAATTTGTTAATTTTAATTGTTTAATATCAGTAAGATAATATTTGTGTTTTTGTGTCTGGCTTATTTCACTCAACTTGATGTCTTCAGGGTTCATCTATGTTGTTGCATGTGTAAGAACGTCATTTGTTTTCCTGGCTGAATAATATTTCATTGCATACATGTCCCACATTTTGTTTATCCATTCATCTGTTGATGGACACTTGGGTTGCTTCCATCTTTTGGCAATTGTGAATAATGACACTATGAACATCCATGTGCAAATATCTATTTGGGTTCCTGCTTTCAACTCTTGGGCATATACCTAGTAGTGGGATTGTTGGGTCATATGGTAGTTCTATGTTTAACTTTTTGAGGAACTGCTAAATTTTTCCATAGTGGATGCATCATTTTACATTCCTACCAACAATGAGCGAGTGTTCCTATGCCTCCACTTTTCATCTCCATCACTTATTTTCTGATTTTTAAATAGTAACCATCCTAGTGGGTATGAAATGGTATCTCATTGCAGTTTTGATTCACATTTCCCTAATGGCTAATGATGTTGAAGATCTTTGATGTGCTTATTGGCCATTGTATATCTTCTTTGGAGAAATGTCTATTCAAGTCTTTTGCCCATTTTTAAATTGTTTTTAGTTGTTGTTGAGTTGTGGGGTTTCTTTATGTATTCTGGATATTATTCCTTATTGGATGTGGTTTCCAAATATTTTCTATCATTCTGCAGGTTGTCTTTTCACTTTCTTGATAATGTCCTTTTCTGTTTATTTTTTGTTTTGAAAATATTTCATTTATTTTAATTTGAGGGTGCATATATATTTGTAATTATGTCTTTTTATTGAATTTATCTCCACCCCCTCTTTTTTAGGAAGTCCCTGGGATTGAACCCAGGACCTTGTATGTGGAAAGCAGGCGCTCAACCACTAGGCAACATCTGCTCCCCAGTGAGAGTTGGGTTTTTTGTTAGTTAGTTTTGTTTTTAGGAGGTACTGGGGAAGCAGGTGCTCAACCTCTTGAGCTACATCTGCTCCCAACCCCTTCTTTTTTATAGTGACCTTCTTTGTCCCTTGTAACATTTTTGACTTAAGGTCTATTTTAGCTGATATTAGGGTAGATACCCTAGACTTCTTTTAGTTACTATTTGCATGATTATTTTTTCCATCCTTTCACATTCTATCTACTTGCATTTTTGAATTTAAAATGAACCTCTTATAAATACCATATAGTTGGGTCATGCTTTTTTTTTAATCCATTCTGCCAACGTCTGCCTTTTGGCTGGAGAATTTAATCCATTTACATTTAAACTTACTATTGATAATGCTGGGCTTTCTTCTGCCATTCTGCTATTTGGTCTTTTCAAGTCCTATACCTTTTTTTATTCCTCAATTCTTCCATTAATGCCTACTTTCATATTTACTTGATTTTTTTTTTATAGGTACCATTTTGAGTCCCTTCTTATTTTCTTCTATATATGGTTTTTAAAGTATTTTCTTTGTGTCTAAATCTATAACAATCACATTTGATTTGATACTTCTTAACTTCAAAAGTATCCACAAACACTGTTCTTATATCTCTTTGTCTCCCCCCCTTTTTTACTTGTTACAAATTATAACTTTATACATTATATGTCCAAAAATATAGCTCTATCATTATCCTTATGCATTTTCATTTTAGAACATGTAAGATATAAAAAGTAGAGTTATATACTAAAAAATACAATAGCACTGGCATTTATAATTATACATATGGTTACTTTCCCTGGAGGTCTTTGTTTCTTTCTGCTGCTTCATTCTACTGTCTAGTGTTCTTTCCTTTCAGTCTGAGAATCTCCCTTAGCATTATTTGTAGGGCAGGTCTAAAGGTAACAAACTCCCTCAGCTTTTGTTTATCTGGAAATGTATTACACTGTACCTCATTTTTGAAAGACAAATATAAAATTCCTCATTGGTAACTGTTTTCTTTCAGCACTTTAAACATTGTTTCACTGCCTTCTTGCCTCCAAGGTTTCTGATGAGAAATTGGCACTTAATCTTATTTGAGCTCCCTTGTACATAACATGTTGCTTTTTTCTTGCAGCTTTCAGGATTTCCTCCTTGTCCTTGGGATTTGACAATTTGACTGCTATATGTTAATGCATGGTTCTATTTGAGTTCATTTTGTTTGGGATTCATTGGGATTCTTGAATGTGCATATTTATATTTTTCATTAAATTTGGGATGTTTTCTGCCATTATTTCTTTGAATATTCCTTCTGTACCTTTTCTCTTTCGTCTTATTCTGGTACTGCCATAATGCATATATCGGTATGCTTGATGTTGTCCCACAGGCCTTGTAGGCTCTGTTCACTTTTTTTCCATTCTATTTTCTTTCTGCTCCTCAGCTTGAATCAATTTAATTTTCTTGTCGTTGAGTTTCTGATTCTTCTGCCCGCTCCATTTTTTTGTTGTTGTTGAAATTCTGTAGGGAATTTTCATTTTTGTTATTGTGACCTTCAACTCCAGTATTTCTATTTAGTTCCTTTTAAAAATTTCTATCTCCTTATTGAGATTATCATATTGTTCATTCATCATTTTCCTGATATCCTTTAGTTCTTTCTCCATGTTTTTTTTACCTCCTTGAGCATATTGAAGTTAATTTTTTAAAAGTCTTTGGTATGTCCAAAGGCCAGTCTTCTTCATTGATGGTTTCTGAATTTTTTATCTTGTTCCTTTAGATGGGCCATAATTTCCTCTTTCTTTGTCTTATAATCTGTTGTTGCACACTGTATATTTTAATATTTTTAAGTGTTAACTCTGAGATTTAGTACCTGAACTGAGTTGTCTGTTCCTTAAGTTTGTGTCCAGATAGTGATATGAAGGGATTTCCTTGAGTGCCAGGAGGTAACAACAACAACAAAAAACTAACTCAAAAATCACCTTTCTGGGAGCAGATGTAGCCCAAGCAGTTGGGTGCCTACCTCCCACATGGGAGGTCCTGGGTTTGGTTCCCAGTGCCTCCTAAAAAGAAAAAACAAACAGACAATGAGAAGACATTGAAGAAAAAACCACAAACAGACAAAGAGCAAAAACAATAAGCACACAATGAACACAAACAATGAGCAAAAACAACGAGCAAACAGATGAGGGAGCCATCTCTGGGGGGGGGGGGCCCAAAAAAAAAAAAAAAAAAAAAATTTTAAAAATTTTTTTAAAAAATCAGTTGGCCAAAAAGGTGGGGGTTTTTTTTTTTTTTTTAATCACCTTTCGCTGTCTTTACAAATTGGCTCTTCATTGCCTGGTGCTCTCCCTCAAAGTTTAGCCTTCCTATCAAGAAGATCAGCCTGAGGTGAGAGTGAAGTGCAGGGCCCCTCTCTGTAATTTTGGAGCCTGCATCTTGTCCTAGGCTTTTGCTCACTTGTGGCCTTAAGAATTCCCCCATTTACAGGAACCCAATTTCCTCTCTATTTCCTATGAAATAGACTTTCCACCCCTCCAAGGTGTTCTATAGTATGACTTAAAGCTGGCAATCCTTTGCCCAGGTTGCTTCAACTTAATTGTTTCTTAAATTGCTTTAGCTCTCTGCAAGCTACTTCTACCTGCAGGGCAAGTTCTGCGAGGATAAGCTAGAGATGTGGTTTCCTGTTTCAGTCTTTCAGGCTGCCACCTGATAGATTGGCTCTGACTTATAAGCACCCCAGTATGCACATAGGGGTTACTTTGCTCTCTCCACGATGGGAGGGCAGACTAATACCACACTAGGTAGTGAAGAATGGGTCAGCAAGGGTGCTATGAGCTTCTCTTACTATTTTTAAAGCTGCTTTTTCTTGATTTGGCCTTGCCCAGTTCCCTAAACCCTTTTACTGCTTTCCCAAGTTTTGAGGAAGATGGTATTGCCAGTTTTTAGTAGTTGTTCAAAGTTTCTGTGGGGGAATAGCACCCTGGAATATCTTACACTGCCATGTTGGTTTACCAGAAGTTCTTGTCCAGTCATAATTTTTATTACGCTAAACTGGGAGAGTTTTTGCAGTATAGTAGGAAAATCACATGACTACATTTAAATTTTAGATATCTACTTTGGCTGTTGCATGGAGAGTGGATTGTAAGGATCACAACCCAATACTCAAGACTATTTAGGACACAGTTGTTAAAGTCCAGGCACAAGATATGGTGGCTTGCACTAAGAGATGGTGGTGGAGTAAAAAGGGTTTGGATTTGGCCTTACAGTTTGAAATTACTGATGATAAAATTTGCTAATGATTTGGATATGCATTGTGAGAAAAAGAGAGGAGTTGAAGATGAGTCCTGAGATTTTTTAATGAATATCTGAATTAAGGGTACAACTAAGTATATGAAGGAATGATTTGCATTTAATAAGATTCCATCACAAAGAAGGTGGCTGTGGACGTGGATGGCTGGAGTCCATTTTTTTGGGGCCCGATCATTCCTGGGTGAGCTGAATAATGAGCTTCCAGACCCACAGAGATGGGGACCAAATTGCAAGGTGCAGAGTGGCTGCTGAAGCCTGCAAGTCATTCTCCACCAATCCACCAACCCTGCCCCTCCTCAGTTATACCTACTCTTTTGTCCTCCAGTCTTAAATATAAACCACAAGAGCATGGCCTGGGTGGGAAGGGGAACAAGTGCCCCATCACTGAACAACAGGCACAGGCTGGATCAGTGGTTCCCAGACCTTTGGATTATGGTGGCCAGTAAAATTAACCTAAGCCAATCATCATCACAGGGTTGCCAACGTTTTATTCTGTCCATTGAAGGCACTAAAACCCATATTACAATCTGCTATAACCATCATATCATCAAAGAAACTACCTTTTTAACATCAAGAAAGGAGGAAAGGGAAGTGGCTGTGGCTCAATCAGTAGGGCTCCCGTTTACCATATGGGAGGCCCTGGGTTCGGTTCCCAGGGCCTCCTGGTGAAGGTGAGCCTGCCCGCACGGTGTGGTTAGCTGACTCAGTGAGCATAAGCAGCAAGGGGGGGATAAATGAATAAATAAATAAAATTAAAAAAAAAAAAAAAAAAAAAGAAAATAGGAAAGACATGTCCTCAAAGCACAGGACAGTCCTTTGAATGGGACAATTTTAGCTTTATAAAAAAACAAAATAATAAAAGATATTGCTCTCATTTCTTTTCCATACCATATTGGACTTGTGCCTGCAGTAAGTGTTAGGGAAGACCCACGCTGGCTGGCTGGTGCCTCTTTGGGGAGAATGAAGTGGGACTCAGTGACCACATGGAAGGTTGGATTCAAGCCTCTTCCAACATATTTGCTCAGTGGGATGGATGGATGTTTGGATGTTGTGCTACAACCAGGTGATCACAAGGACCATATTGTTTGTACCTACTGCTCAGCATAATTACTAATAGTGCCCATGGTGACTCTCAAAAACACCCTGGTTTGGATGCTAAATGGTGTGGTCACTCTGACAATCTCCTCCTTTGCTGGAGGAGCTGCTGAGCAGGGGCCGCTCTGCCAGGAGACTGTTCTGTGAGAGTCAGCATGATACTGTGTTTGTAAAGGGCTGTCCCAGGACTTGGCAAGTAGCAAGTTCTTGATAAATCGCAGTTATTTTTATCCAGGCTGTCTAGAAAAAGCACAGGCTTCCGAGGCCTCAGATTTTGGATTGAATCCCTATTTACTACGGTTGTAACCTTTGGCAAGTTACTTAAATTCCGTAAACCTCAGTTTCTTGTCTGTAAAGTAGGGACCCTTTCCCACAGGGTTGCTTGTAAGCAGAGATGAAATATAACAATATTTAATAATGTGTGTAAAGTACATAGCTCAATGCCAAGCACATAAGTGCTCAAAAAATAAGCATCTTTCCCTCCCTCCCTCCTTCCTTCCCTCCCTTTTTCCCTTCCTCCTTCCCTCTCTCCATCCCTTCCCTCTTTCTGCAGACAGATGGCATATTCTGGCCTCTTGATCCTAATCCTTTAGGTGTCTCCCCAGGCCCAGCTGGAAGGACCCTTCTAAGCTGGCAAGGTGGGATTCAGACCCATCGAGGTGCTGACCGTTCCTATTCCCAGTGGCTTTAATTGAGTGCCTTCTGCACCAAGACAATCGGTGTCTCTGCTAAGGGTCAAGTATGAGGACAGGGAAGGAGAGAGATGGGTACAGAGACAGAGCAAACACAGCTGCCGTTCTCAAGGGGCTCACAGCTTCCCCGGGCCGAATGCCTGTTTCACACCTGAAACAGCCCGAGAACCTTTGCAACGGGTGTTCTCAAGGAGAGCACATGCTCTCTTCCTCTAGCTGCTAACTATGCCCATTCAGTTTGGAACTGTTTGAGTATGTTTTGTTGTTGTTCTCACAAGTCGACTGACTACTGCTTGAGGACAGGGACGCTGGCTCCCTTTCCTGGAGCCCAGCCCAACCTGGAGAGAGTGGAGGAGCTCTGTGAATGTCAGGAAGAAGCTGAGCTGAGCTCAGGGGTTGAGAGATGTAGAGCTACGGTTTGTGGAAAATTAGAAAGTGATTCCTCCCAGGGAGATACTTCCGAACCTGCATTTGGAAGGAGAAGGGCAGGGGAGGACTGTGGGGAGGGAGGGAGAGGAGCTCTGTTGGAATCCTCTCTCCACCGCCTCCCCCTCCTGGCCAGTCTGGGCTTTCTGCCTCCCTCCCTGGTCCCCAGGAGGTGCTCCACAAATGCTAGTTGCTCAGAGCCCACCCTTCAAGGCCCCGCTCACGTTAGCCTCTTCTGAAGCCCCCTGGGATTACCCAGACAGCACTAGGCCTCCTCCCCCCGGATCTGGGAACTGGCACATACTGTGGCACTCAGCACATTGCATTGTAATGATCTGGGGCCTCCAGATGGAAGGGTCCTTCAGGGCACAGGCCACATGGTCACGTCCCCTTCCCGGACCACAGAGGAGCTGTCTGGCTCTGGCAGTGGTGGGGGGAGTCCTGGGGATGTAGGGCTGACTGGATGTCCGGGACCACGAAAGCCAGGCTGCAGGGCTACGACCTGCTTGGCAAGACCTTCATTCCCCATTTCCCAGAGATCGTTCTCTTCACACACTGGCAGCTGGCCCAAGCCAGGCTCTGACTAGTTCCTAACACAAGTTAAAGCTTTCCCTTTGGGACAATTCCATCAGCAGGGGCAGATGAGCATGTTTCTCTGATGACTGTGGCTTTCCCGCTCGGTTCCTCGCAGCCCCGGCAGCAGCCCTGTTATGTTTGGCTGGTTTCTGGCGGGTGAGTTGCTGAGTGCTCTCTTCCCAGATCTTGGGGTGGAAGAGAGCTACATCCACACCTCCACCCACAGCTGCCTGTGCATGGCTGTGATGGAAATTAGCTTCCTCATCTATCCGAGGTAGAGATTGGAGAGTGCTCCACGGAGGATGGAGAAATGACGTCGTTGGTACTTGGTTGGATGCCAGGTTGCAAATGAGGCATAGGCTTCCCATCACCTTTGCCATCCACCCTCATGGAAGGACAATGCCAGCTGCAGAGAGTCGGGATGCCCTTGGGCGAACTGAGTTCCATCCGATGAGGGTCAGGGAGGCGGGTGCTTGGCTGGTCACGCAATAGACGGTGGCCATGTCTCTGTGGCAGTCACCATCCCAGGCAGGCCCTGTCTGCAGGACTGTGCATTTTAATCCTTTGGGTCCTCCTCAACACAACTGCAACGTGAGCACGACTTGCGGCACATGCATTAGTCAATTAGCTTCCACGGAGTCATCTTAACAAGCTTTCTGTGTGTGATGCATGGGGAGCCTGAGATCTGAAACTCGGGGGTCCTTTCCTGCAGGACCCTTTGACTAGAGAAGTGCAAGTATGTGAGGTAAGTATCTGAGATAAGCACGTCCTGAAGGGAGTACCCAGGTGACTTAAATCTGTCGTTGAATATATTAATTGTTGAGAAGCAGAATAAAGGGGAGTGGAAAGAGCCCTGGATGAGGATTCAATTCCAACTTGGACACCCACTCAGGTCTGTGACCTTGGGTTAAAGTGTAATTTTAAAAATTTTGTAACATATATACAATAGAAAATTTCCCATCTCAGTCACTCCTAAGCCCACAACCAGTGACAACCACAATCACAAATGTGCTACCATCACTGGCATCTGTTACCAAAACTCTTCCTTCACCCCAAATAGAAACCCTGCCCTCTTTATGCAGTAACTCCCCATCCCCCCCCCCCATAACTTGTACTTTACTTTCAGTCTCTGCAGATGTGCATATTCTGGTTATTTCATGTAGTAGTTTCATATAATATCTGTCCTCCTGTATTGCAGGAGTTCGTTATTTATTCTTGGTATTAAACTTTTAAAAGATATAGGGTTTCCAAATATTTTCTCCCATTCTGTTGGTCATCTTTTCACTATCTTGATAGTGTTCTTTGTTGTACAGAAATTTTAAATTTTGATGAAGCCCAATTTATCTTTTTTTCTTTCATTGCTCATGCTTTCGGTGTAAAGTCTAAGGATCCATTGTCTAACACAAGGTCCTCAAGATATTGCCCTGTGTTTTTTCCTAAGAGTTTTATAATTTTATTTCTTATATTTAGGTCTTTGATGTATTTGGGGTTAATTTTTGTGTATGGTGTGAGGTAAGCGCCCACTTTCTTTTTTTTTTTTTCCTCCTTTGCATGTGGATATCCAGTTTTCCCTATATCATTGGATGAAGGGAGTCTTTCCCAATTGAGTGGATCTGTCATTCTTGTCAAAAATCAATTGGCCGTAGATATAAGGGTTTATTTCTGAACTCTCAATTTGATTCCCTGGACCAATATGACTGCCTTTGTTTTGATTACTATAGCTTTGTAGTGAGTTTTGAAATTGGGACATGTGAATCTCCAACTTTGTTCTTACTCAAGATGGTTTTGGTTATTTGAGGCCCCTGATTCTTCCATATGAATTGAAAATTAGCTTTTTGATTTCTGCAAAGAAGTCTGTTGGAATTTTGACTGGGATTGTGTAGAATCTGTAAATTGCTTCAGGTATTATTGATATCTTAACAATATGATGTCTTCCAGTTCATGACATGGGATATCTTTGCTTTTATTTAAGTCTCGTTTGATTCCTTTTAGTAATAAATTGGAGCTTTCCATGTACAAGTCTTTTAATCCTTTGTTAAATTTATTCCTTGATATTCTATTCTTTTAGTTGCTATTATAAATGGAATTATTTTCTTGCTTTCCTTTTTGGATTGTTTGTTGATATGTAGAGAAACACCATTGATTTTTGTGTGTTGATCTTGTACCACGCCACTTTGGTGAATTCATTTATTAGCTCTAGGAATTTTCTTGAAGAATTTTTTGGATTTTTTATATATAGGTTCATGCCATCACTAATAGGGATAGTTTTTACCTCTGCCATTCCAATTTGGAGAATTTTTTTTTTTTCTTGCCTAATTGCTCATGCTAACACTTTCAGTATAATGTTGAATAGCTGAGGTAAAAGCTGACATCCTTGTCTTGTTGCTGATCTCAGGGAGAAGCTTTCAGTCTTGTACCATTGAGTTTGAGTTTTTTATATATGCTCTTTATCATTTTGAGGAAGTGCCCTTCTATTCCAAAGTTTTCTAAGTTTCCAAGAAAGGGTACTGCTGGATTTTGTCAATGCCTTTTCTGCATCAATTGAGGAACAGTTTTGTTTTTTTTTTGGTCTTTGTTCTATTAATGTGGTATCTTATATGAATTGATTTTTTGTGTGTGTGTTGAACCACCTTTGCATTCCTGAGATAAATCTCACTTGGTCGTGGTGTATAAACCTTCTAATGTGCTGTTGGATTCATTTGCCAGCATTTTGTTGAGGATTTTTGCACCTATATTCATAAGGGGTATTGGCCTGTGGTTTTCTTTTCTTATGATATTTATATCTGGCTTTCATATTGGGGAGATGTTCATAAAATGAATTAGGAAATCTTACTTCCTCTGCATTTTTTTTTTTTTTTGGAAGAGTTTTACCAGGATTTGTGTTAATTCACCAGTGCTTGCTCTTCTGCAAGCAAGGAGTGTCTTATTTAATTGGTTTGAATTTGCTATGCACCATGCTCCTGTTTACCAGGGGGAGGGAGAATGGGCCTCGACCTCAAGAATGGCCTTTCTCCTCCCCCACTCCCAGGACGTGCTCACTTCCCGCCTTCCTGTGGGAAGTGCTCTTGAGAGGAATCGTCCCACTGGAGGAGAGACAGACCTCTTTCTCTCAGTGTGTGTCCTATGGTTATCTCTGACTAGGTAGAAAGGTTCTAGATACACCTGGGATTGAATCCCTGCTTTGACAATTACTGGTTGGTCAAGTTACTGAATCTTTCTGTACCTCACTGTCCTCATCTGTAAAGTGGGGTAACATTACCTACCTCACAGATTTTTGGGAACAATTAAACAAGGTGTTATATGAGAAGTGCTTATATAATGCCTGACACATAGGAAGTGCTCACAGCAGTAGGTGGATAATGCTTATTCTTAATGTTATGGCCGTTCCAAGTCCCTGATAAAACGCTCCCTCCTCCAGGAAGATCTCCAGATGGAAGTTAGCATTTCCTTCCTGATCTCCAGATGGAAGCTAGCATTTCCTTCCCCTGCACTCTCACCCTTTCTCTTGTTTTTTGATAGCATGTTTCTCTTTCAATGTTGAATTAGAATAATGGAGAAGTAGTCTTCTCCTTCCTCGTAAACTCAGAGATGAGAGATTGTGCAGGGGTCAGCTCTTTATGCCCTGCTGGCCCACCCCAGATCTGGCACATAGCAGGTGCTTAAGGAGGTAAAGTATGCATTAATAGAGTGCTTACTATGTGCTAGGCTCAGTTCTAGAGGCTGAAAATGAACCCACACCTTCCCCATCCTCCACCAAGGTCCTCCACTCTTTCTTTACCTCACATGATCTTTTTGGCTGCCCTTTGGAGATTCTTTTATTTTTTGAAGGTTGCTTGGGTTGTTCCTTTCAATTTAGGCTCCTCAGCGTTCTCTGAACCTCAGTTTCCTTACCAGTAAAATGCAGTTCATGCTACTCACCTCTCATCGTTGTTGGGGCTAAATAGGATCATGCGTGTCAAAGTGCTGGGCAGACAACAGGCCCTTCCCAAATGATAATGACTATCCTCTGGATATGCCTGGGAGCAGTTTTGTGGCCCTGAAATTTACTGCAAATATGGTGCTCTAACAGGAAGGGCCCTACTGGGGATTTAACTTTTGTTTTTGCTCTCTTCTATAGCAAGGAAGTTTCCAGTTACATCAGGGGCTGGAGAAGGTGAGCACCAAAGCCAGCTTCCCTGAGCAGGGCAGGTGTGGAGCAAGTGGTCCTCTTTGTCTTGAAGGCTATACAAAGATGCTTTCCGTTCTGGAGATCTAAAGAAGACGGTGTTTCTGCAGTGGTCCAGCGGCAGGAAAAAGGGACTTGTGAGTGGTGGAAAGTGGAATCAGCCCTGACGTCCTCTTGTACCCTGGGAAATAGCTGAGCATGAGAACATGAATGAAGAGAATTATTGTTTAAGATATTAACCTGGGACCCTCAGCTGCTGGCCAGGGACTTGGTGTTGGCATTTGAATGTGTCTAAGAAATTGTGTAGGCCCAAGTTTCAACGGTAACACTATGTGGTCAAGACAACCTGTGGTATGAAAATCCATGAAGAGGAGACTCCGTGGCAGGGAGTATCTGTAGCCTGAGATTCTGTGGTGGAGAGGACCTGTGGCAGGTGTAAACAGAACAGACTCCAGTTCCTCTACGCCTGGTGTCTGAAGAGAAATACTTTTTGTTTCTCCTTTGCCAGCTCCCAGAGCTTTAGGACACTTTCTTGGGGAGGGTGGGAGGGAGAGACTGGACTTCCTGCTTGTTAATGTAGGTTAGTGCTTAAGAGGTTAATTGGAAAAATGAATGAAATGTGACCCTATTTGTGCTGCGTTAATGGAGCAGTTCATACCAGTTTTACTAATTACCCCAGAGGGTATTGTGAAATACTAAGAGAGATTTGTTCTTAATTGACTTGTGTTTTTAGGATTACAGGAGAAGTCGTTCTTTTGGGGGGAGGGGTTCTGCGTCCTGGGCCTGGAAGTGGTGAAGAAAAAGGTGTGTTTGGGATCCAGCAAGAAGCCTGATTAGCTTGGGTCATAGAGTCTGTGGTGGCGAGTGGTGGGATAAGAGGCTGGAAATCCAGGCTACTCCCGGACCATGGAGGGCCTCGGAGGCCTGGCCGAGGGGTTTGAGTACAGCTCCTGGTATTCTGGGAGGAGTCAATCTGACTATAACTTGAGATTTTGGGGGTTTTGGGGGGCTGAGAGAGCTGAGCGTGGAAATCTTAGGAGGCCCTCCAGAGGGCTCGCCGTCTCCAAGAAGGCCGTCTGCCTCAGCGTCCCAGGCTGTCAGCCCTCAGACTCCTTATCCACAGTCCACCCTCCAAAAACAGCCAACGTGGCAGCTCCGGGTGGCCAGGATTGCAACACCCAACGTGTTTGTTCCCCATGTTTGTGAAATACCTCAGAGGCACCGTTCCAGTCCCACCTGACTAGTTTTCTGATTGCCACATGGTCCTGCCTCTAGCTGCCAACACTCAAGCAGGGCTGACTGGTCAGAGATTTTGGTATATTTGTGGATTCAGAACTTGGAGACTTCATTTCTTTCTGCCTAAATGAGGAGTTTTTACCTTTCTGAGGCTTTTGAATATCATTTGTTGGGCTTGGAGGCAGCTCTGAGACCCTGGAGTGAGCTGTGTGACCTTGGGCCAGTCACTCAACCTCTCTGAGCTCTAATTCCTTCAATTTCATGGGGGAGAGTGAGGGGGGATAATAATTCTCATCTTGTAGGATTGTGACCCATAAAGATACCATACAGATGGAAGGTCAGGGGACCAGTTTATTCACCAGGGCTCCAGACCCTAAAGGTCCCTCAAAACAAAGTTGACTTCATATTTCCGAGTTGTTAAAATTCAATCTTGCATTTAATTCTTGCACGTTAATTACTGTCAACCTTTGACTGAGAACCAGAAGAAGAAGAGGCCTGGCTAATATATAACATAATGGGAGCCCACAAGTCCTTGGAAATTGGCTCAAGTATGTAGTCAGTAGCGCTTGTTCAGCCAAGGAAGGGACTGCAAGAGACACGTGGCCTTATGCGTCATTTCCTTCACTATCCTCCTTCTACCAAGGGGGAAAAACTGAAGTTGGGGAGGAGAGGGAAAAACGATTGTTAAATTTCTCTCATGTGCAGAGGTCTTAGCCAGTTGTCTTGGATATATTATCTCATTTGTCATCCCCTCAAGCCTAAGAATTAGGCTGTATTACACCCCCCCCATAACAATCACTCATTTAATAAATATTTATTGAGTAATTATTATGTGCTAGGCACTGGTATAAGAGCTAGAACATATGAGAAAACTGAGACCTAGAGTGACAGCATGGGTCACATGGCTGGTATGTGCAGCTCAGGATAAGATCCCACTGCTCTTGAGGCTTGTTCCAGGGTTGCTGCACACACAGACACACATGTATGCACACAAACACACTCACACTTACATGCACACACCGATATACACAGGCACACACATATACAAGCGTACACCCTCTCACACATGCTCACATCCCATGCAAACACACACTTCTCACACACACACTCGTGCTCACACACAAGCACTCACATGCACAAATATACCTGCATGTGTGAACGCATATGCCATTCCAATACACACATTTGCACTCACCATTCCATCCATTGGGGAAAGTGTTTTCCAAACTGTTGGAATTTCTGAATATTTCAGATCAGTGATATCAGAGCCACAATTTCAAAGATTTTTTTTCTTCCTTCTTCCCTCCCTACCTCTCTCTCTCCCTCCTTCTCTCTTTGGCTCCTTCTCTCTCTCCCTTCCCTCATGTTCTCCTCTTTTTCTCTATTCTGTGACCAGACCCGACTCTCTTCCTGCCTTTTCTGGCCATGGAGTCTTAGGGAATTATTAAAACTACCAGGCCCAGGCTGGGATGTTCAGCCAAAAAGCAAAGACTCTCTCTAGGGCCACCAAAAAGTGAATTTGCCAAATTCCGTCTCGGCCGGGCTTTCCCTCATGCAGCTATAGTAATGCCCGGAAGCCCCTCTTCGCCCCCCACCCCCTGTCTTCTTCAGGTGTGGCACGTTCAGTGCAAGTTAAGACCTTGCAGCTGGGCCACCTCCAGCCCCAGCACCCACCTCCCCTGCTGTCTCGTGAACTGCCAAGAGCCTGTGGAGGCCTCTTTCCAGGTGTTTCATCACGCCTTGGGGTGGGGATGCATCCATTTCTGCGTTTCAACACTTTGCTTCACTTGGCATTTCATTTGCCAGCAAATAGGTGGAGTAACTCACACTGATGCTGGCGGTATTGAGGGAGGGGGCTGAGCCCTCTGGTCCATAAAGGGTTCTGGGAGCATAGCAAGTCCCACCTGGGGGTCCGAGGAGGTGAGTTGGTGTGCTGGGCCCTGCCAGTTGGGCAGTTCAAACTCCTCTGTATATTTCATCATCCAGGCAGCTCAAGGTGGAGGTGGTGGAATCTGAGAAACTTTGGCCACTCCCGTGTCTCAATCCCTGGAGAGTGCCAAGAGAGTCACCTTTCCCAACTCATCTATTTTTCTATGGTATCAGCGACATCTCTCTCTATATCTAAAAGACCTTTTGCCTTCACTGTTTTTTTTTTTTTTAAGATTTTATTTATTTATTCATTTATCCCCCTCTTGCTGCTTGTGCTCGCTGGGTCAGCCAACCACGCCGTGCGGGCGGGCTTGCCTTCACCAGGAGGCCCCGGGAACCGAACCCGGGGCCCCCCATATGGTAAATGAGAGCCCTACTGATTGAGCCACAGCCGCTTCCCTGCCTTCACTATTAAAGGATCTTCAAAGTGTGCATAGGGACTCCGAGCTCTCTTTGGAAACCTTAGAATCCAGAAACTACCATTTACCTTCTTGCTGGTGTTTGTCTACATAGCCCATTGCTTGGTAGAGGCAGGCTGTTGAGTTCAGGCACTCATAAACAATTCCTAAGCATGGGGACAGCGTAGTCTGCAAACAGCCAGCAATGGTTTTAGCAAAATGCTCTGTGTTTAAGGCAAACTCACTATAACACACACACACACACACACACACATGCATACCCCTCAGGAAAAGACAAAACATGAAGATGGATATAGGAAATCCAGTTGGTATGATGTTGTTGCAGAGAGTGTGGCCCAGTGAGAGAGAGAGAGCGAGCGAGCAAACTGGGCGCCCAGGTGCCTCATGAGCATGGGGCTGGACTTTGGGATTGGCCAGTGATAAAGAATGGGAATCCCAGAGGTGGGGTTCTCTTGAGCTCTTACTGATAGTCTTATGTGGTGATTATTTGTGATCAGGCCTTATGTTGTAACTAGACCAGTAACTCTTCTGGTACAGGAATCAGTGCTTAGTCCTATTTTCCCTCTCCTGAACCACCGCAGAACTTTCTGCATAGAGGGCCCTCAACAAATGTGTGGAAGGAGGGGAGGCTGAGCTACATTTATATGGCACTATGACATTTTCATAATCTTTTGCCCCCCCAAATTTCTTTGTGTCTTTATGACAACCCTGTGATAGCAGGGAATATTATCCCCTTTTTACAGATGAGGAAACTGAGTTTGAGTATTCATGGCTTGTCTAATATTACAGAGCAAACCAGAGACAAAGGTAGGGCTATAATTCAAATCTTTTAATACCTAGTTCAGTTTACTTCCCTGTTGAGTTTATTTCCCAGATCTCTAGGTGGAAAAGCCAGTGTTCTTAATAAGCTATGGAAGAGGTTGGTCTGCTGTGTGCGGGGTGCTTGACCAGAGAGGGTCCAATTCAATTAAATTTCATAAATATTTATTGAGCACATACTAGTTCCCAGTACTCACAGTGGCCCCACTAGAAAGAGTATTTTGTATTGACTGTTAGGCATCCTGAGCCTCTTATGCAGATGCCCAAGATGTGGCTTGCAGTCCTAAGAACTTCTGGTCACATCAGGGAATCTATAGTTTTTCAAACTTACCATGGCACAACATTAACCTAAAACTCTAGTTTCAATTCTCCCCACCCCCATCTTTCTTTTTTTAAAAAAATGAAATCCTAGAGAGAACTTCAATAAATGATACAGCTAAAAAAGGAGCTACTGTGCTTGAAATGGGGAAGGGGGACACAGAGGGCAGCCCCTTATCTTTTCCTTGAAGTGCCCCTTCTGAGTGTAGAGTCTTAGGTCACCCCCAAATATTTTTTCTAGGATAATCAGATGGGGTGGTGTTCCCCTATGTGACTGGCTCCTTCAAACAGCCTTCTGGGTTGTGATTAGCCTACGCACCGTAATAAAAAGTGTATTCCTTGGCAGACTAAGGCCTAGCATTACCGTCCCTCCTGGAAAGCTGCACATTGTTCCTTAGGAGGTGTGAAGGCTCAGGAAGATGACTAGAAACTCCTTTGGGAGCATCCACCCACTGCTCCAGGGTTGGGGCCTGTTTGTTCTGCCCTGGGTGGGAGAGCCCAGGTAGTTGGTAAAGCTGAAGGACAAAGCTACTAACTCTGAGCCAGCTCCTTGTGGTCGCTGAGCTCACTCTCAGGCCTGCGAACCCCTATCCTGCACCCATTTCCACGAGTAACAGAGCTGTCTTCTAGGTGGGGAGGCAAGACTGACACCTACAGAGCAGAGTGGAATCAGGGGCTCGGTGGATTTACTCAAGCATCGTAATGGTTGTTCAGACAGCACGTCCTGCGGGGACCGTTGAGGCTAGTTCAGCTTGTGCTGCAGATGCCAGGGAGGCCTCCTCAGAGCAAGTGGGACTAAGCAGGGCCCAGCAGGTAAGAAAAGAGGAGGCTGCACAGGCCAGAGGGCCAGCACAAGCAGAGACACGGCGCAGGGCCTGCATACACGCGCATTCGCTCCTTTCCCCTGCTTCTTCACTCATGCACCCCCAAAGCATTCCACGAGCACCGCTAAGTGCCAGACACTGTTCTGGGGAGTGAAGGGAGACGAGCCTCTAGGAGGGTTCCCAGGCTTGTTGCCTACGTGACTGGTTGGATGGCCGTCCCAGGAGGTGAGGTGCACTGGAGGAGGGGCAGGCTTGCCGGGGACGAGTGGGGAGGTGACGGAGTTGTGGGTTTGAGTGGTCTGTGCGGTCCCTACATGGCATGTGGAGCCTCGAAGATGTTCCTCTTTTTCTTTCTTCTCCGATTTTGGCCCTGTTCTCCTTAGTCCCTCCTATTGAAGGCCTTTTATTCTCACTAGCCCTGCCTGGGCTGACAAAGGGCCGTGGGAGGAGAAAGCAGCTGCGGACAGGTGCCGCAGTGGCATATTCCCATTTAAGCTAATTCCCAGCGGATGAAGGGTTCACTGGGAAGTCTTTGGAATTATGGAAATCATGTGACTCCATACTTACATTCTTTGTACCTCGACCACTGTTTTCTGTGCCTGCCCTGCCCCGGGTGCTGAGTGAGTACAGACAAAGAAACCCCTGCCACCATCCTCATGGGGCTAGCACGGTAAGTGGAGAGATACGTGTGCAAAACAGAATTTTATATTTTACTTGCTTATATGAAATGCTGAGAATAAGCAAATTCATAGAGGTAGGAAGTGGATCATAGATTCCCAGGTGGTGGGAGAAGGGCAGGGGGAGTTGTTGCTGGAGGGGTGCAGAGTTTCTCTTTGAGGGGGTGAACATTTGGGGTGACGGATGTTGATGGCAGCACAAGATTGCAAATGTAAATAATAACACTGAAGTGTGCATCTGAGAGTGGTTAAGATGGGACATTTTGAGTTGTATATACGTTACTACAATGAAATGAAATTTTATTTTTTTTCCATTTTATAGAAGGATGTACAAAGTACCCTGGAAGAAGAGGTGAGAGCTATGTAGACTGCCTCTCTCATTGCTTTTCAGAAGCAGAAACTGAGGCCCAGAGAAATTAGGAAACGTCTCTAAGTTCGCACAGTGATCTCAAGGCCGGGGCAGGGCTGGCACTTGGTTGAGCCCCAGGCTGCCAGGCTTGCCAATGTCTTGGGTCTCCCAGCGGGACTCATCTTTCCAGACGTGACCACTACAGACAGGAGAAGCTCCGGAGTCAAACGGGTCTGGGTTCAAGTCCTGACCCTGGCCTGTGTGAGTTTGGGCATGTAATCCACCTCCTGATGTCTTCGTTTCTTCATTTCTAAAGCACAGCCCATAATACTACTGAACAGGTACTGAAGACTTAATGAGACAGTGCGTGTAAAACTTACCTCCTTACTGCTTTGCTCGAAGCCACGGCCCTGTGTTGGCTGATTCCTTGCAACGGTCTGTTGGCTAATTTTTTTCTGCTTGCAGCCTGGCAAGAGAGCCTGAGATGGGCTTTCTTGAGCAATCGAGTTATTGAGGGCGGGTTCTCAGGAGAAAGTGAGAGAAGTGAGGGAAGTTGGTTAGGGCAGGGGCAGAAGCTCAGCCAAGACGTGATGTCAGCTGAAGGCCAATCTCAGCTCTGGAGCCTGAATAGCAGCCCAGAGTGGAGCCCTGCTGGAGGCGAAGGGGCTGGGTTTTGGTGCTGATTGGGGGAGCCCCCTGCCAGACAGTTCCTGACTCCCCACAGAGGCAATTCTTTGGACCGGGGTGTGCTGTGACCTGCCAGCAGCTGAGAGATGGGTGTGCAAGCCTGGTAAGGGGCTCCAGGTGAGGCACCAGTCAAAGGTCTTTAACACTCACATGCTGCCCTTTTTAACAAAGGGAGGGTGAATCTCAGGCTCTGGAATCCAGCCTTCATTAAATGAACAGTGAAGGTGTTTTTTGTTTTTTGTTTTGTATTTTTGTTCTATATTTTTACTTGTTAACTTTTTAATTTTAATTTTTTTAAAAATATACTTAGATTCCATAAATGTTACACATAAAATATAGGGATTCCCATATGCCCCACCTGCCACACCTCCCACACCCTCCCACATAAGCATCCTTCATTAGTGTGGCACATTAATGTGTGCATTTTTATGGCAAATGATACTGCATTTCCCCATAAGATGGTGACACAAAATCTTACTTAAAAATAAATGCATTCACATTAGGAGAAAAACGGAGTTGATTTAAAGACAAATATGGAATAAATAATGGTACGGGTGGTAGGTGGATAAGGGTATAGTGTGCAGGGTTTCCGATGTGCCCCCAGGGACTGGCATTGGAGGGACATGTCTTGGAGACATAGTGGTGTAGAAAGGGCCAGGCTGGTACAGGAATCGTGTCTTTCACCCTGGACGACCCATGGGGCTGGGGTGGGGAGGCACTGCAGCAGGAGGCCCACCTGCCTGTGTGGGCTCGCAAGTCATTCACACAGGTCCTAGTCACCCCAGTGGGAAAGGAAGCCTTTGGACCAAGTCGATCCAGGATCATTTGGTTGCCAGTGTTAGAGACTCACATTGGCCTGTTTATAAAAGGGAGCTTATTGGTTCTTGTAACCGTGAAGTTGGGAAGTAGGGCGGCTTCCATTCCGGTGGGATCCAGGGGTTTAAACAGCGTCCTTTACCGCTTAGCTCTGAGTTAGCTTCATTCTCAGGCTGGCTTTCTCCAGGTCGTATCCCAGAAGCTCTGGGCTTCTGTTAACCTCACAGCTCTCAGTCCCAGGAAAATGCTCCTAGACGTTCCGACTAAGGCCTCAACCTGGAGACAGACTGGCCCCAGGTGGAGGGAGGGCTCAGGTTGACCCGGCCCTTAGCAGGTACCCACAGGGGCAATGGAGGGTAGAGGCTGGGGATGAAAAGTGGGGTGTCGGGGGGCTCCTCAGTGGACAACCATCGAGCTCTTATCAGAGTTAGGGGGACAGATGGTCAAGCAAGAGGTGGCTGCTCCTGGCCAGATGGTTTTCTGTAAGGGTGACTCCAGCTCTGCTTTCCCATGACTCTGCTCAGCACTGACCCGAGGTGCTTGCGGAGAAGGTCAAGGCTCTTCCCAGGAGCCTTTGCTGCTCCTCCTCGCAGCTTTCCTCTCCCATTTGTCCCGCCTTCTCCCCACAGCCCGCTTCAGAAGCCCTGAGCCTGCAGTCTGCCCCGTCCCCTCCTTCCCCTCATCACTGTCCCTCTTCCCCTCCATCTAGATGCCCCACTCCCCTCCTCAAACAAGCCCCATATTTTGGTTAAGAGCCAGGGCCCCTCCGTGCCAGCTTCTCAGTCTTGCTAGCTGGGTGATCTTGACCTCAGTGTCTTTACTTGCAAATTGAGGATGGTCATAGTTCCTGCCTCCTAGGACTGTTTTGAGGATCAAGGAAGTTACCGCAAGGAAAGCCCTTGGCCCGCCGTGCTCACAGGGAGTTCTGTCATCCATCGCTGCCTGGCAGGACAACTGTGGCACTGGAGGCTCTTGCTACCGGCTCTCCAGCCCTCCCCCCCCCCCAGGGCTCTCCACCTCCCCAGCCTCCACCTCCCCAGCTGCTCTGCTCTGAGCCCCAGGCACACCCACCTTTCTTCCCTCCACCTTTGCTTGCTCGCTTCCTTCTGCCTGCTGTGCCTTTCCTTTCCTCTGCCCTGAGAAAATCAAGCTCACCTGGAAACCTTTCCCAGCCAGAGACACCACTCTCTTGCCAGCCCTACCCTAAGGCAGATGTAATTCTTTCTTTCCTTGAGCCACCCCAGCCCTGGGGGTGGGTTGGGGGACATTATTGTAATATGTATTCATGTGCACTTCTGCGGCTGTTTGGGGGGGGTCAGTGTCCCCTCAACTGAGTTTCCTGTGGGTCGGGCATGTGCTGTTCACTAGGGGTTCTGAGTGGGCCCAGAGCCCACCAGGAGCCAAATGCTCAGCGCTGGCTGGGAAAGGAAGAAGTGTAAGTGACCTTGGCTTCCCCAGAACCCGGCGCGCCCAGTAGGAGTTCACTATGCTTTCCTTGCTCCAACTGCTGAGGCAAGGATGGCTAAAGAGAAGGAGAGTGGAATCAGGTGCTGGGGCTTGATCCCAAAGCTCCTGGGGAACCCGGGGACCAGGAGCTGGGAAGTGCCTGGCGGGGGGGGGGGGGCACAGCCCCCTTCCCTGGGCGGGTGGGGCCCTTTCCTGGCCTGGGGGAGGAAGGGGACCCCACCCACCCTGAAGAGGGGAATTAGCATGTAGCAATGACTTGGGGCACATTCGCAGGCTTAGCTGTCAATAATAAAAATGAAATTATATTAAACACACAGCAGCGTGTGGGGCGCAGGACAGCTGCGTGCCCCTTTAATTGAAGCGATAATAATACCCTGGGTATGTTTACGGCTTCCTTGGCTCCTTCCTTCCAAGGAGCTCAAAGCACTTTCTCTTCTTATCTCATCTTTCTCCCTGACTTCCCAGGGAAGTGGGTGTTATTATCCAGTTTCTCTGGTGTCGGGGTGCCCTGACTCACCCTGGGGCTCTGAGCCGGGGCCAGCCTCCCCAGGCTGGGCAGGGCTTACGCAGCCCTCCCTGAGCTCTGCGCCTGGAGCTCCCCCATTTCCTGGATGACACACAGACAAACAAGGCCTGGCTCCCTGATGGTGGGCAGGTAGTCCCTGCCCTGGCACTCGCCTCTGGGAGCCCACCAGCCCAGGCAGCAGAGAGGCTGGGGGCGGGGGGGGGGAGGTAGTGGAGGGAGGGGTTGCGGGGAAAATGGGAGGCTCAGAGAAGGCAGAAGATGAGGCTCTGAGCACTCTGAGGGCAGGGACTGTGTCTGGTTTCTCCTTCTGTCCCCAGGACCAAGCACAGCTCTGCACACAGCATGGATGTGGCCTAGTGCAGGGGCAGTTTGGGTGCCAGATGGAAGTACCCACGGCATCATTCAAAGCCCAGCTCAAGTGTCAGTGCTTCCAAGAGACATTCCTTGTCCTCCGTCCTTCCCCAGTGGTCCCTCCTCACCACCCCCCACTCCCTCCTCCCACAGCCTTAGGGTCTGTTATCCCAGGACCTGTGGCATCATAGCACTGGATATCTGGGAGACAGGAAAGGCTGGGGTTGGGGGTCAGAGAGACCCAGATATCCTTCCTGGTCCTGCCTCTTACCTGCTATGTGGCTCCAGAAGCCCTGAAATGCCTTTGCACCTCCCTTTCCTTATCAGCAGCACAGAGCTGGGAAAAACCCTGGGGATCTAGCAGGTGCTTGTCAGGTCCACATTTCCTCTGTTCATTTTTGATTTGGTGGTTCCCAGCCCTGGTTCTGCATCAGATCTGCCCTTCTCAGGAACATACATGCTTGGAGCCTCCCTGGGGAATTCTGTCCCTGTGGCCCGGGTGGGGCCAAGACATCTGCCTTTTGAGAAAGCTCTTACAGTTATTCAGATGTTGGAGGATCTTAATATTTGTCAAGCAGAACGTATGGTTGAATATATAATAGTATGACAGGAGCTGATTTCTCTG
The DNA here is from genome assembly GCA_026826555.1 of Tolypeutes matacus. NCBI lineage: Eukaryota > Metazoa > Chordata > Mammalia > Cingulata > Chlamyphoridae > Tolypeutes > Tolypeutes matacus. The sequence continues at coordinate 15,820,920 of JAKSZT010054489.1, forward strand.
GATTTCTAGGGTCCAGTGAAGGGGCAGGGTCCAGTTTCCTGTCACGTTATGTAGAGGCTTGTGGGTAAAGTGGTCAATGGACTTTTCTAGAAGGAAAGCTTGGGCTCACACTACAGGTTGGTTGCCCTTGGAGGCAGAGCGTGGTACAGAGAGAGAAGTTCACCCTGACTCTGCCTCCCACTGGTCCTGTGACTCTCTAGTGAGCCATTCACCTTCTCTGAAGCGTCATCTCACTGCCTTCTTTGGGGTAGAGTCCTACAGAAGTGCTGAATTCTTCAGCAAGTTTCTCCATGTTTTGATAGCTGAGGACTGCATCTAGTGGGCAGAAGAGCTGTGCAGACTGCATGGCCATTAGTGGACGGACTCATGCGGGGTCCCTTGGCCTTGGTTAAAATCTCCCAAGTCGACACGAATTAGAGGTGGAAATAAAAGTTCATAACCATGCCCAGGCCTAGCTGGCCTCTGAGACACCCTGAGGGCCTTGGGCATGGTGGATGCCAGCTGAGGCTTCTTTCTGAGCCACAGCCCCACGAGGCAAGGACTGTGTGTGGGTCCAGTCAGCAGCTGAGAGCCCTGGGCTCAGGTTCGGGCTCTGCCACCCTCTTGCTGTATGAATCTGTGGGATTAAGAGCTTCCCCCTGCTTTACTGTCTTGAGGTGTGAGCTGACAGTAAGAAATGCTTTCTCCAAAAGCCTATGATCCTGAGAAGGAATTTGATGTATAGAGAAAAGACATTCATCCCAGGGATGAGAGCAGGAACTGGCCAACAAGTAAGAGAAATTGGCCAACAGAAAGAGGCATGCCTACAGCCTGAGGGGAGCTGTCCTGGGTGTTGGGGATGCTGAGCCTGGGCCTGGGGCCTGCAGGAGGCTGTGGGACCACATAGCTTGAGGTGGCAGCAGTGCATGGGGGAATGAGGAATAAACACAGGCTCAGCACTTTCCCACATGCTATTTTCTTTAGTTTTCACACAGCTGGAAGGGACACCACCACCACCGTTACTCAACATTTCTAAAAGCCAATTCCATTTTTCAGATGAGAAAACTGAGGCTCAGAGAGATGAGAGTCCCCAAAGTCACAGCATTTAAACCCACATGTGTTTGATTCTGTTCCCTTCCCACACCCCCCCCCCATCCCCGCCCCCAGAGTTTACCACCAAGATGGCTGCTCAGAAACATCTGGGTTTATTTCGAGTCTCTCTGGAGTGATTTTCCAGATGTTTCCCCCAGGTGAGGCAGACCCCCTCCCTTCCCTGCGGTGGGAGGAACAAGCCACTCTGAGTGTTTGGGAAGGTGGAGGAGAGAGTCAAAGACCTCAAGACACAGGCTTCCTGTCATGACAGGCGGGAGCTGGAGCTCGTTTTGCTGAATAGGAGCTTGAAGCCATCTCTCTGTAGGGAGGATCTGGGGGGACAACTCTGAGCGAGGGGTGGATGTTATTGCAACTAATTAGGGAGAGGGGACATGTCCTGTCTTGAAGTCTCCAAGGCACAGGTTTCTAGACTGGTCATCACCCAGGGAGATTCAAAGGGCAGGCTTGCTCAAGGGCGACCTCTGCTAGGGTCCAGAAAAGAGTCAGCTGCCTCTCTGGGTATCATGCATGAGTGACTCACCTTTCCAAGAAGCTGAACCATTTCCTGGTTCCCCCTGAGCGCTCTGAGCAGTGGCTCTGGGTCCTGCTGGCAGCGAGGCTGAGTGGAGCAGGACGGATGAGGAGGCAGTGACTGCAGTGCCCAGACTCCATCCTCCTGCCTCTCCCAGCAGAGAGCGCTGAGCTCGGAGGGTGAGCCTGAGAATGCCTCAGGCTTCCCACCCCTGACTTTCCAACTGCGTCTCTCCACACAGTCACAGCTGGGTACTCAGGCTGGCAGGGGGAGGATCGCTGTGCCCATGGCACAGGGGTGGGGAGGGGTGTGTAAAAACCATAGAATCCAGGCACAATCCGAGGGGCAGAGAAAACCCTTCCATCCCCCAATCCTGTCTTCCCTGCTGGAGTGGGTGGGAAGCAGAGGCTTCAAAGCTGAGCTCTGATTTCAAATCCCCGTTCCGTCCCCTACGTCCACTCATCCCCTCTGCACTCTCCAGCTCTCGGGTCTGATGTTTACGGAGCAACCTTGGGCAAGACATTCCAGCCTGCCTGACTTAGTTTTCTCATCTGTGTAATGGGGACATCACCTGCCTCTCAGAGCTGTGGGTGTTTAAGCAGATTAAACAGAAGAGGGCTAAGAGGGCCCTGTCTGTCTCCGGGAGGCCTGGGTTTAAATCACAGCTCCGTGCTCCATCACTAACCCCCTGGGCCATCCCCACCCTCTCTGCACCTCAGTCTTTGGCCTCAGTCTTACCATCCATAAACTATACCTACCGCGTGGCCCTGCCGTAAGAGCCTTATCTGGCACGCCAGTAAATTTAACTACCTTCTCCTTCCACGTTCCTTATCTCGTGATTCTGCCAAGAAAAGAGATTTGGATCCAAACATGTCAATTTACCACACAGATTGATCTTTCTTGGTTTCCTAGTCTGTAAGACAACAGCACAGTTTCTGCAGGCTGGTTGTGAGGATGGAGTTGATGTGAGTCCCATGCTACAACAGCGTCTAACACGGGACATCCCACAAACATCAGCCTCCTTCCTGGCTGCCGCAGCCCTGGCCTGTACCTTGGCCTGAGTGTCGGGGCTGCGTGGACTCACCCTGGAGTGATGGGTCTAGGGGGTGACGGCCCAGGGTGGCTGAGTGGGAGCAGCAGGGCTGCTGCACGTGCCCCCAGGAACAGGCTGGGTATTACCTTGTTACAGACACTGCCTTGACCACCAAGCCAGGGGGATATGGGACACCCCTACATTTTGTTGGACGCAGGTGAGGGTGGCGGCAGGGCAGCTGTGGTGCTTTGAAGACGCTGATTAGTGAGGAGCCCAAAGCCTCACCAGGGAAGGGCAGCTGGGAGGGCCCACCGTGTGGTGTAGGGCACTGGGCAGGGACCCTGAAGCCTGCGACTGGCCAAGTCAGACAAGGCGTGTTTCCTTTTCAGAAACTTGAAGGGAGTGGGTCAGACGACCTTAAGGGCTTTGAGCCCATGTTTCTAGACTCCAGGTCCAGTGCTCTTTCCATAACACTGTATATCCAGAGCCATGGGCCCCTGCCCTGGGAGCTCAGTCATCAATTCATGGCAGATGGCCAAGTGGATGCTCAGGGAGCACAGAGGAAGCAGAGAGGTTCAGAGTATGTGGAGGAGGGGACCTGTGAGCCAGGCTTGTGAGATGGCGATATGGGAGCAAGCAGTTGGCCCCACTTCCTCGTCTCCCACTCGGCTGAATACCTACTGCAATTTGGTTTCTCCCACAACATGGAACTGTGCTCGTCGAGGTCATCATTGACCTTCTTGAGGCCAACTCGATGGGTGGATGCATCACAGCCCTCCCCTTAACTGATGCCAAGGCCATGTTTGACACCACAGCTCGCTCCTCTCCTGAATCCTGGGTCTTCTCCTGCCTCCCTGTCAGCTCCTTTTCAATTTCCCTTGTGATCTCATCTTCCCCTGCAACCTATTATCCACTAATCCATCATCCATCCTTCCATCTGCCACCTACCCATCATCTATCGATGTATCATCCATCTCTCTGTCTCTCTGTCTCTCTCCATCTATCCTATCTGTCTGTCATCTACCTATCTTTTAAATTAAGGAGTTTAATAAAGGGGCTATTTACAAGGTATGGAAGGATCAAAGGAGCCCAACCAGGACTAGTGCAGACTAACAATATCAGGGGCCATTACCAGCCCGAAGCCTGAAGGCCAAGTAGTTACCAGAACCCAAAGACAGTAGCTGTAAGATGGCTTCCTGTCAGAAGCAGACACCTTCAGAGGAGGGACACAGCCAACCTAGGGATAAATACCCAATAGACTCTTCTCCCACCCTCTGATGTAGTCCGCAAAGGTCAGCCTCCTGGGTCCCGCATCTCTGATGTTGGTCTCCTGCTCTGTTCTTGTCTTCATCCTCCTGATTTTCCTTTCTCACCCTGAGGACAATGGCTGATGTCCCCACTGATTGCTCTCCTTGGCTAAAGTATATCTCCTGACAACCTGAACATCTGGCTGTCTATGTGCTGGACATTTCCCCTGGCTGCCCCTCAGGCATTGCAAACTCAACATGCCCAAAGTGGAACTCTCACCCCCACCCCCAAACTGTTTATCTTCCTGTCTTTCCTTTTTTTGTGAGTGTTATCTCCATTTACCCTGTTATCCAAGCCAGGAGCTGGAACATCCTCCCCTTTGCTTTCCATATCCATCCCCAAGTTCTATTGAATCCACACCGAGACATTTGATAGATGCGGCCCCTTCTCCGCTCTGCATTCCCGCTTCCTTCACTCAGGCCCTTGCCATCTCTCCCCTGGATTACTACAATTGCTTCCTAATTAGCCTCCTGATTCCCAACTTGCATCCCTGTGGCAGGGTCTTTAGGTCCAGTCTCTCTATTCCTTAGTCCAATTTCTAAGGAATTGAGGATTCCTTCGAATCCCAATTTTTAGTTAGCTTTATGGCCACTAATCTAAAAGACAACATTTCCCAGCTTCTCCTGCAGTTAAGAATGGCAACATGATTAAGTTCTGGCCAAAAAGATATAAGTGGAAGTGTCATGTGCAAGTGATGGGAAGTTTCCTTAAAAATGGAGGCACATACTCTTCTTTCTCCTGTTTCTGTTCTGCTGCCTGGAACATGGATATGATGGCTGGAGCCCTAGCAGCTCTCTTGAACCATGTGGATAATGACCTTTTGCAGCTGAATGGATAATATCAGCCAGAAACCAAAATCTCTGGACTTCTTCAATGCAAGAGTCAAATAAATGTCTAACTTATTTGTCACCATTATCTTTTTGTTTTTTCTGTTATTTGCAGCTGGACCTAATGCTAACTGATATGCCTTGTATCTAGGAAGATTTCACAGATATTTTTGTGCCTCCTCCCCCACCCCCCACATCCCCTTGGGCCACCTGATTTCAGAACAGCTGTGAGTACAGGTTCATGCATACTGTGAGTTTCCTATTTCAAACAGGCAAGTCTTGTTCAAAGCCCCAAAGGCCAATCAGCCCCTGTCCAGGCACCATCTGGAAGAGCAAAGGGGGGGTGGGAGGTGGTAGGGGGAGTCAATGCCCCCCTGGGGGCAACCCACAAGCAAGGGGCGATGAAAGTTGTTGACAATTTGAGGCTCATTAATGGTTTTTCAGAAGGTCCCCAGCTGGGTTGAGTCCCAGCTGCCTGCAGAGGTAACGGCTTAGTGATGCACACGTCATTGTCTTTTCTGCCCTCCTGCCTCACTTTCCTCACTCTGCCACTGCTGCTTCCTGGGATCACCTCTCAAATAAACTACCTCCACTCACGTCCCTGTCTCAGGCTCTGCTGTGAGGGCAACCCAAAGTAAGACAAGGATCTCTCTACAGTGTAGCTCTACTCATGCCCCTCCCCACCCTCAAGTCCTTCCTTGAAGTCCCTTGACTCCTGGATGACTATAACATTCCTTGGCCTGGTCCACAGGGCCCTGCCGGCTTTGACGGCTGCCTCCCCTGCAGCTGTTCCTTGCCTCTTGGTCTCTCCTCGTCCCATGTGCCCTTTGCTGCTACAGTGGCAGGCCAGCTCTCTGAAGTAGGCCTGCAGATTCACGCTCTCGGGCCTTCTCACTGCTGGAACATTCTTCCTTTACTTCCCCCACTCCAAAGACTCAGTGCCCATCACCATTCTGCTCAGGTGTCACCTAGTCTAGGAAGCCTTCCCCCCAAGTTCAGTTGCTGCCACCTCCTCCAGGGCCTCATGCTTCTTTCTCACCGAACTCTAGCTGTCCAATTAGCTCTCTCTCCCTCTTGATTTTGTGCTTTGAGGGGGAGCACAAAATAGGGACTAAATGCACAGAGCCAGCAGAGCGGAAACTCAGGAAGTGTCTGTTCAATGGCTGCATGAATGCAGCCGGGGCCAGAGGGCACAGAGGGCCAGAGAGGAGCACGCGCAGCCGAGTTCCTGGATGAGGGGTCCATGTTCCTGAGGCCTCCCAGTGCAGCATCCAGTGCTCCGAGGTCTGGTCTTCCTTGGCCTTCCAGCTTCCGCTCTTGTAACCTCTCCCATCATTTGCCTTGACCCAAATGTGTATGCACTTCTCAGCCTCCACGAGTCTGCTCCTGTGCTTCCCATTGTGGGGGTTGCTCCAGGGCCAAGCTCTCCCCTGGGGAACTTCTCCATCCTTCAAGGTCATGTCAGAAGCTTCCACAGTCACCAACCCTTTTCTGCTGGGAACTGTAGCTTGCACTGTGGGTTCTTAGAAAAGCTTGTCATTGTATAGTGTGTGTTGGATGGGGTGAGGGGTAAGTATGTATTTATTTAGCAAATATTTACATAGGGTTTATTATATTCTAGGTGCTATTTAATCTGCTTTGCATGTATCAACTAATTTACTGTGCATAATAATTCTATAAGGAAGGTATTGCTAATTAGCCCATTTTACAGATGATAAAACAGAGGTACAGAGGTGTTAAGTAATTTGCCTAAGATTACACAGCGGGAAAGTAGCAGAAGCAGGTTTAAACTAAAGTCATCTGGCTCCAGTGTCCATGCTCTTAACTGGGAGTGGAGACTGGAAAATACGCAGAGGGCTTTGACCATCAGGCAGAGGAGAATGGCCTTTCTCATGCAGGCATGGGGAGCCACAGAAAGTCTTTGAGTTCTCACAGTGTAGACTGACTGAGGGTGGGTCTGGAGAGGTAACTCTACAGATGTGAGCTGCAGGCCCAGGGAAGAGCACAAACTAGAAGCAGTCAAAAACTGGAAGCCATGAAAAAGCTATGGGGTTGGGGTGTGGGGGCCGGTCCTCAGGCCACAGGGCAGTGAGGGTGGCTCCAGTTCCTGGGATGCCTTTGGCCGAAGCAGAGCACATGGGGGTGGTAAGACGCTCCTTTTTTATTGACACTCTGGACTGGAAGGAGAAAATCAAATGCTTGATATTTCAATCCCTTTCCCCTTCTGGGAGCTCCAAGGTCAAGCCTGGGTGACAAGGGCAGTGTTTGGGACACCCCCACCCCCCACCCCCCGGTGCCTAGAGTGTCTGGCCCTGGGACTGGTGGGCATCTGTATTGGATTGGGCTTTGGGTAAGGGCTGAATATTGGCCTGGCTTTATCAGGGTGAGGGAGGGGGTACCTGGCAGGATATCTGTTCCCTTGACTCCCAGCAGCATCCCTCTACTCTGCCTAGGATGGTGGAGTGGGGGCTTTGAATAGCAAAGTTGGTGTTTGCAAATGGGGTCACAGGAAGCCTCTCAGGACCGCAGTCAGGAGCTACCTTAATTCACTGAGTGACTTGGTGGCAAGTCACTTCACCTTAATGGGCCTCAGTTTCCCCATTTATGAAATGCAGAGTTTGGGCTGGATGCTCAATAAGGGCTTGCCGAGCCTAAACTTTTATGATTCTAACTGCAAAGGGTTTTCTTGGGGAGCAGAGGAAAGGGGGGAGGGGGGAATTGGGTGACACTGGAGTCCCAGAATCCTTGCAGTGTCCCCCAGGCATGGTTCCTCAGTGCCCAGGGGGTCAGGTTAGAATGAACACGGGGGCGTTCAAGCAGCACACAGGGAAGGCTTCGGTGCCGCTCACCTTGAACGATGCCATGTGTAAGGGTTTGATGGGTGAGACCTAGCCATGCCCTCAAGGAGCTCCTAATCCCACGAGGCAGACGGGCAATGCAGTAATGCTCATTGTGGTAGATTGAATTATGTACCCCAATTTAGACATGTTCTTTTTTTTTTTTTAAACTTTTTTTTTTTTTTCCTGGTTCAGTATCCAATCCAGGACCAGAGGTTGCATTTATTTATTTATTTTTTAACCGGGAGGTCCCGGGGATCGAACCCGGGTCCCTCCATATGGGAGACAGACGCCCAACCAGTTGAGCCACATCCGACCCCCTAGACATGTTCTTAATCTCAGTCCAACATTCCTGTGGGTGTGAATCCACAGTAAATAGGCCCTTTGGAAGATGTTATTTTAAATTAAGGTGTGGCGAAGTGAATGAGGGTGGCTCTTGTCCAGAATGCTGGGAGCCTCATAAAGAGAAAGCCCCAGGAAGGAGCTGAAAGCAAGAAGTCAGTGGGAACCTGGGAGAGAAAGGAGAGGTCATCACTCTGTGTTAGGAAAGCCAAGGAACCCCAGGGATTGCCAGCCAACCAGAACCAGAATGACGCAGTCTTCAGGGAGGAAGCAACCCTGGCTCCAACATCTAGATTTTTTGGACTTCCTCTAGCCTCCAAGCCATGAGCAATAAATTCCTGTTGTTTAAGCCCATCCATTGTGCAGTGTTTGTCATAGCAGCTCAGGCAGACTAAGACACCCAATGCAACTCACGCAGTGAAGCATGTTCACAACACAGATGCAGGATTGGGAAAGGAATAAGCAACTGTTGCAGCTGCTTTCCCTGAGGAGCTGGGGGGTGGAGGATCAGAGGTGGTGTTCACCAAGCAGGACTGCAGGGAAGGGCGTCACAGGCAGAAGGATCTGCATGTGCAGAGTCACAGAGGACAGACTTCCTCCTGAGCTGGCTGGAGAGTCCATAGAGGACTAGGCAGGGGAGGAATACAGTTTATAAGCATGTAGACTCTGGAACCAGAGCTTCTGGGTCTGAGGGCTGCAGCTTATTAGCTGTGTGACCCTGGGCAGGTGAGTAAACTCTTAGAACCTTTGTGTTCTCACCTGTAAAATGACAACTTACATAGGGCTGTCACGAGGGTTGAATAGATAAATACCTTCGATGTGCTTTGAACAGTGCCTGGAAATGTGGATGGCACTTGAGAAATGCTGCTGTCAGCTGGGCCTCTGCTTTTAGCACCTGCTGTTCCATGGAGTGGCTGAGACGATGATGTCATCAACCATTTCCACTTGGCCCTGTGGGGAGCGAAGTCAGTGTAGAAAACCAATCGTCACAAACAGGAAGCAGGAACGGAGAGGTGCAGAGCCTCCTGGAAATGCAAGGAGAACTTGCCAGAAAGCATTTCTGCCAGGTTCTGGGAGGCCAGGCCCTGAAAAGGGCACCCCCTGAGGTCTCAAAGGTTTGTGACGCACATGGGAAAAGGAACTGAAAAGGGGACCTGAAAGATTTTCTTTTCTTAGTAACAAAGGAGTCAGACAGTAGGGGTGGAAAGGCAGGGTCTTGGAGGTCCCAAGAAGCCGAATCGCTGCCCATTGGGGCTGGGCTGAGAGGCCCTCAGAGGTCATCTAGCCTGTAGATGCCAAAATGGTGGCCACTGGACTGGACGTGGCTCGAAATCCTGTTTTGACTTTACAGTGTTTGATAAGATTAACAGGTGCAAATAATTACCATATTTTTATAATTTGAAGATTTTTTAAAATAAAAAATTCCAGATGGCCAGCTTCTCATGAAAATCAGAATATTTAGGAGTAGCAGGTTAGTATTCCCATGTGGCAACTCTCAGGGGGAATTGAATGGTAGGTGCCCATACATAAGGTCCACTTCATGCATTTTCATTCCCTGCCCCATCCCAGAAAGCATGCGCATGTGGGGTTTGCCATGTCTAACCCAACACTCTCATTTTACAAATCAGAGCTGTGACCTATCCAATTTTACATGTGTGAGTGAGTGAGTGAGCTCAGACAAGACTTCAGGTTTCCTAACACTCAGCCACACCTTCACTCCTCTGGTTTTCTTCCTTTGCATTAGTCCCCTGGTGGGAAGCATAGAGGAACAAGGAGAAATGGCCAATTCAATTGACAATCATTACTAACAATAATAGCAATCATCTATTAAATGTCTACCATGTGTCAAGGACTTGAATTGAATCCTCATAACAACCCTGAAAAGTAAATGTCATTATCCCAATTTTTCAGCTAAGGAAAAACTGAGGCTCAGAAAAGTCAAAAGGCTTGCCTATGATGGTTGGGCCTGTGTAAGAGCTGGAAGTTGAACTGTGGTCTGGAGGATTCTACAGCCTGTGGTGAGCGGAGTGCTAGCCTGGGCTTGGGGGATGGTAATGGAGGGAAGTTCTCGAAGCCAAGGCCTGAGCGATTTACCAGTTTGAGGGCACGTTGGGGTGGGGAGAGTGTCAAGTGTTTGACGTCCCATGAGGCTTATGGGAGAGGGACAACTTGTTCCCCTGGGGAAGCAGGCTTGTTGCCCTCTTAGGCATTTCTCATCGTGGGAAGGGGGTCGCCCAGTCAGCTGTGAGTTAGAGAAGTCCTGCTCATTTTTGAAGGGCCCTAACATTGCCAGCCTGTGCTAATGGCCCCAGCTGAGAGCTTTCCAGCACTCCAGCTGAACTTTGTCTGTTTGTCTCCTTTATACATCATGTAGTCTCTGCGACAAGGGACCCCCTCATGTTTATCCTTTTTCCTAGCATAGAGTTTGGCTCACAATGGGCACAACGAATAAGTGTTTCTGGAATGAATGAATGGATGGATGTTGAAAAAGTCAGACTGCTGGCATTTGAATCTTGGCTCCACTCTTACTGAGTGACTTGGACACACTATTTGACCTCTCCCGGCCTCTACTTCTGCATCTGTAAAGCAGACACAATAACTGTGCTTATCCAATTAAGCTGGTTGTTAGAATTAATATAACATTACATCTAATGTACTTAGCACAATATCGAGCCTAGTGCTGTCCAACAGGGCAACCACTAGCCACGTGCCGCTATTTAAATGTAAATTTAAATGCACTAAAATGAAAAATTTAGTTCATCAGGCTCACAAGCCACATTTCAAGTGCTCAATAGCCACCTGTGGCTAGTGGTAGATGTAGAATATTTCCAGCATCACAGAAAGTTCTACTGGGCGGAGCTGGTCTAGAGCATAGTGTCAGCCATTCCTACAGTTACTGTTATTTTTATTGTTGTCTTCTCTCAGCTCCAGGTGGCTTTGTTCAGCCCCCAAAGGAGAAATTTGCCCTCACGGCTGGCCAAGCTAAGACTGTCCCCTACACACACCCTCCTTCACCTCTATCCCTCAGCTCAGGCTTTTAGAAGCTGCCAAGTGGCAGAGCTCCACGACCTGAGAGTCCTCTCCTCCTCCACGAAGCTGGGCTCTCTTCTAGGGCTGGGGCTGGGTTTTAGTCTTTTCCATGTTCCGAGTGACTGGCCTCAAAGTAAGTTTGTTGGGGAACGAAGGAGCTGGGCCTAAAGGTTTTCGAGGATCGAAGTCAGCGAGTTTGCCCAGTTTTGTGGCCACAGAGAAGGTTCTCCTAGCAGACGACGTACAGTGTGGAAGAACGGGCAGCGAAGCAGCAGGCCCGTGTTGGGGACCCATCTGTGCTGGCTCCGGGGGAAGTACTGGCAGGATGAGCGGCTTCACGAGTGACGGCGGCCACCCCGGACGTCGCTGGAAGCACAAGCAGACTGGCTGAGGGGAGGTAAACGGATATCACAGTGACAAAGGGGGACTGTCTCGTACATGGGAGATGCCCAGAGGCCTCCATGAATCTGAAGGGCGCTGAGGATTCGGCACGTCAATGTGGGGGTGGCAAGCCAGAGGCCATGGTAGTTTCTGTTACGATGTCCTGTTTGTCTTCATTTTAATCCTGTACCAATAGGACCAGGGAGATGAAGGGTAACTAGAAACAAATGTCCGCCTGGTCTGCAACCTTAATGACGCGACACTTTTGTTTGGCTTCCCTAATCACTGGAGATTAATTTCTTTCATCGGTGTGTTTTCTTTGTCAAGGCTGTGTTGATTCAAGTCACCTGTTTCCAGGTGGTGGTTTGCTGAGGTAAGCTGTTACATTTCTTAACTTTAGGTAATCAGGTTCACTCTCCTTTACATCTGTCTCCAGACTTAGAGGCCCAAGTCGGGGGAGAGCTGTGCCTTTTACTACCTACAGTTTCTGGAAACCACTGCTCCCAGTTCCTTCCTGCTCAAACCTCTACCGGTCCCTCCCTGGCTTAAAACCCCCTCAGCCGACTGCCCTCTGACTCCAGCGCAAACCCAACCTCTGCTTCACAGCCCGGTCCTGCTGTCTGCTCAGCCTCAGCTCCCAGCATTCATCTTCTTGCACTCATTCCACAGTCTCACCCAACTCACCGCATCCCTCCTGGGACAGGCTCCCCATCCCCTCTGGGTCCTTGCCTGGGCTGTTTCCACTTCCTGGTTCATTCTGGCCAACCCTGCCATGGGGCTGAGTCCTACTCCTATGTCAGACACAGGCTTGGATGTCACTACTCCCGGGTCTGAGCTAGGTGCAGCTTTGCTTCCCGCCAGCGAGCTGCTGCACCCACCAGGCACCTGCGTCCGGCTTGCCAGGGCTCTGGCTGCTCTCGGGGCTGTAAGCGCTGGGTGGGCACGGCTGGGACTGTTTTATTAACCAGTGTATCCTCAGGGTCTGGGCCAAGGCACAGGTGCTCAGTAATCCTTGTCGAGCGAGTCAAAAAGGTGAATTAATGGATGGCATCACCAGACTCATAAGCCAGGCTTGGAGGGCTGGTTCTGACAGTCTTGATAGTATTTTTTTAAGTTAAATGTTGAAAATGACTTACTCGTCTGAGAGTTTATTCATTTACTTGTCCATAAGAGTAAAATGATACAAATGGCACAGGCTTTTGCTAATACAGCAAGGACTTTGGCATCAGCCTGCCTGGGTTTGAACTGCAGCTTCACCATTCATAGGTTGGGTGATCTTGGGCAAATTACTTACCTTCAATGTCTCAGCTTCCTCATCTGTAAAATGGGGATACTGATAATACTTACCTAATGAGGTTGTTGTGAGTATTAAATTAGTTAATATTTATAAAAAACTTAGAACAGCATCTAACATATAGAAGCACTATATAAAATTTGTTAAAGTTAGTTAAGACTAAATCTTATAAACAGTATGAGGATCTTTCAGATGACAACTTCCTTGAAGGGAGGTTGTGCTTTTGGCCCTAGCACAAGGCAAATTCATGACAAAGGCAGGTAAAGCTCATTTTCAGCATGTGCCCACCCTCCATCCCTACCCCCTTCTTGCCCTCTGTGGTGTCTCATCCTGCTTCTAACTCTCCATCTAACACAACTGCTTTCAGACCTGCTAAAAAGACCAATTTATACTCGAATGTAAATGACTATCACGGCTTAAGGTGCCCCCTCTTCCAAACTACTGTCTTAACATGACATCTTCCAATTAGTGGGGAACATGGCCCTGCTTCTCCACACCTCTGTAAATGCAGTGGCTCTTGGCCAGCCTTATTTATAAGTCTCCCCTTTGGGCTTAATGTTGAGAACCTTGGAGATACATTTGGGGAGAGGGAAAGCTGTGTGCTGGGCATTTAATAACATGGTTGGGTTTAAAATAAAAATCAGAATCCAGGCCAGCCCTCACTGCCACTCCGAGGCTATGAAGTCTTCAGATGTCACCCATGTGACCCAACCTCAAAGGGGAGCTGTGGTTTCAGATTCAGGGTGGTAGCAGCCAAAGATTTAGAAGCAGAGCTCAGCGTGGGACCCGTGGCAGGAGGCCGCCTGGAGCCGGTAAATGACGCCATTGTTTGAAGTTGCATGGAATTAAAAAAAAAAAAAATCAGTAAAAAAGAAAGTAAGTAAGAAAGAAAACCAAACCACTTAAAATTTTAGGAACAACATCCCTTGCGAAAACTTTTTTTTTTTTAAAGGAAAACATACCAAACCTGAAACCAATGAAACAAACAGGAAAGCAGCGTCTGGGCCTGTTTCCAGGGCAGATGGGAGCCTCTTGGGTTTCAGATTGACTTGATCATTGCATAAACAAGGTGGCCTCTGGGTGGGGCAGCCCTGACTGGGGCATTCTGCAAGTCCCGCAGCACCCCATCCTCTAGCCTCCTCAGTTTGGGCAGCACTTGGCAACTTACAATGTGTAAGAGGAAACACTGAGTCTCAGGTGACGTTGCTTGCTCAAAGTCAGGTTGTGAGAAAGTGCCAGAGGCCAGGCCAGGACACAGCACACTGTCTCGTGATTTGGCCAGGTAGGTGCAGACAGGTAAGAAGGAGGAAGGCGTGCCTGACCTTGGGGAGAGCTGAGGGCCTTAACAGTTGATGCCACCTGAGTTTGTTGAGTGATAACAAGCACAGACTCTAGAACAATAAAGCCTGGATTCAAATCCCATATCCAGTGGCACCGGAACTTGGGCAACATACTTAACATTTCTGAGTCTTAGTTTCATAATCTGTAAAATGGGGATAATACCTACCTTTTAAGGTCATGGTAGAGATTAAATGAGCTAAAGCTTGTACAATGTTTAGAATCACACTGGCACATGAGTGTAAGGTCTTATTACAATGCCTTTTTACATACACTCTTTGGAGTTTAAAAATTTTTTCAACTTTTATGCCCATTGTACAGATGATGGGACCAGGCAAAGAGAAGTTAAGTCCTCTGTCCCTCATCCAGTAACTTGGCCATGCCAAGTTGGTTCCCTGGGCCAGACTTCTTGGACTCCCTGCCATTGCTGACCTCCTGGGTGTCCTGTTAAGTCCTGCATCAGGACCAGGCCCGAGCAGAATCACAACATGGGCATCGGCATCTCCAGGGCCCTCTTTCTGTTTCATTTTCCCTTTGGGGGGGAAGCTTCCAATCTCTCCTTCCAGATGTCTGGTATTCTGCTCTTGCCTTTCATGAACTCATTCCCAATGCCAGAGCCGGTGTGGCTCTGGGAGGTGACAAAGCACTTCCATGGACTTGCCATTGGAATCTCTATATCATTCCATAAGCATAGGAGGGGTCGATATTCCCATTTATAGATTTATTCTGGATTCCATATGTATGTGTTGAGTCCTTGCTCTGCGTACCCCAGCTAGCTGCTAGAGATACAATGGTGAGTTCAAACAGACACAGTTCCAGAGCTGCTGGAATTTGGAGTCTAGTGGGGGAGACCCATGTTAACCAAAGAATCACAATAATGAATATTCAGCTACAAATTGAGATAAGTTATCAGAAACAAATGGACCAGGCTTTGCTAAAGCAGTTAACAAAGAAAACCAACCTTGATTTGGGAGTCAGGGAAGCCTTCCTCAAGGCAGTGGTGCTTGAGTTGAGATCTGAAAGGCAAGTAGGCATTAACTAGTGGAGAGAGGCTGGAAGACCTTTCCAGGCAATAGGAATAGCCAGTGCAGAAGTCCCGTGGCAGAAGGGGCACTTCAGTGTGGTGGGAAGGCAGATGAGGCTCTAGGGGCAAGCAGGTGTTATAATAGGGGGCCTTGGGAGCCATTTTAGGAGAGGGTATGGGATTCAATGATAGGGGAAATAAGAGTCCATTGAAGAGTTTTAATCTGGTGGGGTGATGATACATTTGGGTTTGTAGTTTTAAAAGATCCCTCTGGCTACTGAGTAGAGACTTGATGGAGGGAGACTAGAATGGTTGCATGGAGATAAGCCAGGAGGCTTGATGGGTGCCATGGGAGAGCCGACAATACCTTGGACCAGGATAGAGGTGGTGGTGATGGAGACAGATGGGTTTGAGGGCACCTTAGGAGATAAAATAGACTTTTCCAGTCACTGGAGATACAAAGATGAATACAACATAAAAATCCATGTTTTCAGGGGGGCGGATGTGGCTCAAATGGTTGGGCGTCTGTCTGCCATATGGAGGGACCTGGGTTCGATCCCCGGGACCTCCTGGTAAAAAAAAAAAAATATATATATATATTTATATATATATATATATATATATATAGAAGGTGCATGGGCTGCCAGGCTCTGTGTGCCGGTGAGCTGCCAGGCCCTGGGACCCATGCAGCAAGATGATGACGTAACAGGAGAGAGACGCAGGGGAGAGACAAGACGAGATGCTTCCAAAGCTCCAAAAACCAGGAACTGAGGTGGCGCAGGTGGTAGAACACCTCTCTCCTACATCGGAGGTCTCCAGGGTCGAGTCCTGGTGAAGACTGGAGGAGGATGAAAAGAGATAGCAGGAAACAGACACAGAGAATTGCCCAGCGAATGGACACAAAACAGCAAATGGGAAGGGGGGGTTTAAAATGGATAAAGTAAATAAATAAATCTTAAAAAAAAAAAATCTGTGTTTTCAAAGGGATTGTAGTATAAAAAGGGGGAAGCATATGTGTAACGCATATGTTTGAACAAGTGTCACACATTCATGGAATGGCTGCAAAGGTGGCCACAACTCTTTAATCTTGCAGTATCTTTTCCCTTTGCAACGTGGCTTCCTCATCTTGCCATAAAAAAGTTGAGGCTATTTGCCTGCCCCTGCAATCTGCGCTGGTCTTCTGATACGCTTTTGTCAATAAAATGTGGCAGAAGGAACCGTGTGTGAGTTTTGCGCCTAGGCCTAGTCCTTGCATGCTTCTACCATCTCTTGGAACCTTGCACAGCTTCCAGGAGAACCAACTCAAGCTAGCCTCCTTGATAAGGAGACACATGGCCCAGTCACCTCTTCTACCTCAGTCATTAGCCAGCCAACTACCAGACATGTGAGTAAGCATCTTAGACCAGCCAACCACCAGCCAACTGGCCAGTTGACCACAGATGCATGAGTGAGCTAGCCAAGATCTACAGAGCCTGGTCCAGAGCAGCAGATCTGTTCAGTCAGCCCATAGACTTGTGAGCAATAATAAATGTTTGTTATTTAAAGCAGAGGTTGACAAACTATGGCTTGCAGGCTGGCCGGCCCCCTGTTTTTGTAAATAAAGTTCCATTAGAATATAGTCATGCCCTGTTATTTATATATTGTCTTTCATTCTTTTGAGTTACAATGATGAGTTGAGTAGTTGTGACAAAGACCATATGATCTAAAAAGCCTAAAATATTTCCTATCTGATCCTTTAAGATAATGTTTGCTGACTCCAGGCTTAAAGTCATTGAGTTTTGGAGTAGTTTGTTACACAGCAATAACTAACTGATACATAGGTACTAGGATAAAGGGACTAATGAGGGCACAAAGGAAGGATTGGTTTGCTTTCCATTAACTATGACATGGAGTAGTTGGGAGAGGCTCTGTAGAGGAACTGATGCTGACTGTATCTTGAGCCAATGGTAGGTTTTGTCTCAGAGGAAAATGATGAGGAAATCAAGGATCAGAGTGATAGTGATCTGGCCAAGGTCATGTGACAGATCTCCTGGTTCCTGTTCAAGGACTTTCCTCCTAGCCCTGATAAGCAAATTAACCTTTTGGGTAACAGAAAGGACCACCTGGCCAGTTAGAGGTGGGTTTGAATCCCAGTTTACCATTTCTGAGATGTGTCCTTGGGCAACTTAGTTTCTCTGTGCCTCAGTTTCCTCATACATAAAATGGGGGAAATAATACTGATCTCATAGAGTTTCTATGAAATTAAATGAGATCATGGGCACAGGTTCTGGTATGCAACTTTATAATTATAAAGAAATCTGTAGTGAGATAAAGATGGTTTAGAAATACTTGTTATGAGGCTTTGCATTTTAACCAAGGTGAGATATTTCAGCTAAAGGAAAGCTGCTCTGCTCCTGAGGTTTCTGTTGGGACAGATGGATTGGGATATTGACCATGTGCACCCATGAAACCCATACCACCTGGGGGCCACCTGCTCTGCTGTTAGAATCATCTTACCCTGGAGACTCCCATGGCCAGCAGCTTCTTGGGGCCTCTACTCTGGGCTACATGCTCTGTTTCACAACCCACCACAAAAGGTGGGACAGCCTGTGGGCTGAGGGGATTTGGTCACTTTGAATGTATCTCTAAGGTTCCTGCTTCTCTGGGGTAGGGCTGAGTGAATTCACGTACCTGTTTAGATGAGGAAGGCAAAGGAAGGGTGTTGCACCAGATTCAAGGAATGTTCCTCTGAGCACACACCCTGTGCCAGGCCCTGTGCTGGGCTCTGGGAATCAGGGATGAGCTGCACATGGCTCCTCTGTCTTCCTGGAACTCAGTACACCAGTGAGCAGATGTTTCCAATACTAGATGGTGAGCATGGTGGCAGAGGGAAACTCAGGGCTCCAAGGGAGACAGTATAATTGGGGCTCAGGGAATGATGCTCAGGGGAATCTCAGCTGAGACTCCCAGGATAAGCAGGAGCTGCCAGATAGAGTGATGGGGAAAGGCTTCTAGGCAGAGGATGCAGCATGAGCAAAGGTATAACGATGAACTTGCCCAGCTGGTTCAAGGCCTGGCAGGAGCTGAGTCCTCTGAGCATGCAATCTGAGCTGAGGAAAAGTGAAGCTAGCAGAGTAAGTGGGAGCTTAGACTATGTGGTCATCAAAAGGATTGAAGCAGCAAAGGGGCCTGGCAGAGTGGTAGTAGGGTAAATAGCAGGTATAAGGGATTTTAGTGGCTCTGTCATGGGTCACTGTCTTTGGGTGATCATTCCTGATTTCTTGGTCCCCAGGAAGTGTGACAATTTGAAGTTGGGTGGATCCCAGAAAATCCTGTTCTTAAAGCTGATCCATTCTTGTGCATGTAAACCTATTGTAGATGGGACCTTTTGATTAGATTCAGTTAAGGGACCTTCCTTTTGATTAGATCACTTCGGTAGGGCATGAGCCAGGGTGGTTCTTAATCCTCTCACTGAAGCCCTTGATAAACGGAGGATAAAAAAGCTGCAGACAACAGAAAAAGCCACAGAGACAGAGAGAAGTCTCCAGAAGTTGAAATTAATGAACCCAGGAGAGAGAAAGTCCATAGCCAGAGCACGCTGAAGCTGAAAGCAACGAGGCCCAGAAGACAGGGGAGAGACGAGCAGACCCTGCCATGTGCCTGATCACACACAGCTACAGTTACAACTACAGTGGTGAGAAAGCATCTCTGATGATGCCTTGATTTGGGACACTTTTACAGCCTCAGAACTGCAAACTTTTTTACCTAATAAATTCCCATTGTAAAAGCCAACTAATTTCTGGCATATTGTTCTCAGCATCTTTTAGTAAACTAAAACAGACAGGGAGTAAGGAATATTCCAGCATCATCATGGGCCCATGTAGCTCTGAAGCCCACTGTGGTTTTGTCATCGGGTTACAGTCTATTTCTTACCAAACCTAACAGGAGATATTATCACGTTGCTTCATAAGATGTGGTGGGACATTGAGATTGGATGATAAGCTCTATTGAGTGCCTGTGTAGGGGGTCGGGGAGATGAGGAGTGAGTGGAAACATTCCATCCTGTGCTACATGGCTCTGAGGGTGACCGTCAGCTCTTCAGCTCTTGGAGGGGACATGTGGCAAGAGTTTGGAAATTCTTTTTGCTCTTCCAGATGAATGAAGAAGTGAATCCAAACCTGGAAGTGGAAATTAAAAAAAAAAGTCCCATCATCACTTTGGGAGCTGAGATGTCCAAGTGTCACAAAAGAGAATTTCTCAATGAGGAACTGGCCAGCAAGGGGGAAAAGTACCCTTTAAAAGTACTTCCTGCTAGAAGTCAAATGGTAGGCAAACAACAGTTGCACCATCAATGCAGTGTTCTTTCTGGGTTCATTGTCTGAGTTTTGAATTGGTTGGAGTCTATCAATCTGGTATTCTGTTCCCATCACCAACTCCTCCAAACTCTAGCCACAGGAGTTGAAGCTTTCAGCTGATCAGCTTCTACAGGCCTCGGCTGGTCTGGAAGGGGTCCTTGATGTTGGATCTCTAGGGAATGAGAAGGCAGGCATGGGCTTCCCCAATTGTCCCCGAGTCAGAGAAACCTAAGGCTGGGAGGGACAAATCCAGTGTCACGCAGTCTATTCACCTGCTCTCACACCGGTTGGGGACCATTTCAAGCTAGCTAAGAGTGATTCCATTTTACTCCTACTTATTTTTGCTTCTTTGGCCATAAGGATCGGAGAAAGCTGATATTCTGCTCTGGGCTCAGAATGTTCAACCCACATAGAGGCTGTAGGAAGATTTCACTTTGGCCAATATTTGTTAACCTCTGACTGCATGGCAGGCCCAGTTCTAGGCTCTGAGATGGAGAACTTGGTGGTGGAGGGCAGGAGCCTTGGAGTTAGTCTCACCTGGGATGGAACCCTGGCTCTGCCCCCCACTAATTATTTTACCTTGGGAAAGCTAATTCACCTTTCTGAGCCTCAGTTTCCATATCTGAAAAGTAGGAACACTCACACTCATCATAGAGGGACTAAATGCATGAAAAGTGCTTAAAACATGCTCATCACGGAGTAAGAGCTCAGTAAGGGAGAGGTAGACAAGATAAAGATTAC
>JAKSZT010054489.1:15841021-16054597 GCA_026826555.1 Tolypeutes matacus
TGTGTGTCTGTGAGGGTGTGTATGTATTGAGTGTGAGTATCTGAGCATGAGTGTGCACATGTGTGTACAAATGTATGTGTCTGTGTGTGGGGGTGTATGTGTGTGAGAGTGTATGTGCACGCCTATGAGTATATGTGTGTGTAAGGTTGTGCGAGAGCTGAGGGTAAGCGGTGCATGAGAGTTGAATATGTGTGGGGTGTGTTAAGGTTGTGGGTGCATATGTGTGTGCATGTGTGTGAGAGCTGTTTGTGCTGTGTGTGTGAGTGTGTGGTATGTGTGTGGTGTGTGTGCTGCTGTGTATGTGAGGCTTTTAAGGGAAGGGGATGTTTGTGCTGAGTGTTGAGGACAGAGCAACTTGTCAAGGAGCCTTGGAGTCAGGGCTGCTGGGGGACCCTGGCAAGGATTTATTCATTTATTCATTCAACAATGCAACAAGCCTGTGCTGAGGGTCTCTTTCATGCCAGCTCTGTGCAGGGCGGTGGAAAGCACTGGATTGTTGCTAAGCAGGACCCTCCTTTGCTGGGCCTTCCCTGCAGCTCTCCAGATCCCTCCTAGCCCTGCTCTGTGCCCTGGAGGCTGGCCCTTCCACAAGGGTGACAGGCTTCCTTGTCCTCTGTCTTGTGGTCAAGTTTGGCCCACAGAGTGGGTGCCGGCAGGAGATCAGAGGGCAGAGAGAGAGGGAGGGTGGCCCCACGACTGCGGTTCCCAGCAGGTGGCCCCTCTTTCAAGACTCCAGTGACACCATTTCCTCCCCCTGCCCCTGCAGCCGAGGGGCATACCAGCCTCCTCTGGTGCCCGTCCTGGGGAGCCCCAACATCCCACCCGCCCTGTAAATGGCCCCTTCATAACTGCTCTTCATTTGCACCATCTGGGGTGACTCTGTTTCCTGGGGGACCTGGATGGATACAGTTCTTATTATTGTCAGTACTTTATTAGCCTTGAGTTCCTTTTCTTTGGTTGAGTTCCCACCTCCTTCCTTTATTTCATCTTTTTGTTGTAAGCAGAGCAGTGAATCTGTAGACTGGAGACCCTCTAAGGTTTGCTTCAACTCTGAAAATTCTAGGTTTGGCTCTCTGTTCTTTTGCCTGCTCTGGGGTGGGGGCTTGGCTCCGGGTGGTTCCGGGGCTGCTCCCCACTTCAGGGCGGTGAAGGGGGAAGATCAGCAGCTGTGAGCAGCTCTGCCCTGCCAGGGGACCCACGGGCAGCTGTCAGCAGCCCCAGCAGTTCCTCCTTCAGAAGTGCTAAGCTTTCCCCCACTTCTCCTCTTCCCACTTTATGCAGCCTGCTGCCTTTCTGTGCTCTACCCCCTCTTCCCTGGATGCCCAAAGGAGCAGAATGGCCTTATGCGCTCTCTTATGCAACAGATATGCACTGAGCAGCTACTACGTGCTTGGCCCTGTTCTAAGCAATGAGGAGATAGCAGTGAATGAGAGAGGCAATGTCCCTGCCCTCACGGAGTTAATATTCTAGTGGAAAGAGATAGATGATGCGCCAAGAAATGCACTATCTAATTCATCAGGTGGCGTTGCAAGTGGAGATGAAAAAGTGAAACAGGATAAAGAGATAAAAAGTGATGGGGTAAAGGGGAGTGGGTGTTGCTCAGTGGTTTGAACACCTGCTTCCCATGTATTAGGTCCCAGGTTCAATTCCCAGCACCTCCTAAAAAAAAGTGATGGTGTGGGTATGAGAGGTATTTTATATAGGGTGTTTGTGGAGGGCATCTCCAAGAGAAGACATTTGGACAGAAACTGGGAGCTCTGCAGAGGGGGCAGGAGTGCCCCAAGTAGAGGGAGCAGCAAGTGCGGTGACCTGGAGGAGGGGGCCTGTTGGGTGTGTCCCAGGAGAAGGGGCTGGAGTGGAGTGAGCGAGGAGGGAGGGGTAGGACATGAGGTCAGGGAGGCGGAGGGAACAGCTCTTGTACCACCGCGAAGGCCACGGCAGTGGGTTTGGATTTATCATGAGCGAAATGGGAAGCTTCTAGAGGATCAAAACAAAGTAGGGATGTGAACCAATCAATGGTTGAAGGGTCACACTGGCTGCTATGTGGGGCAAGAGCAGAAGCAGGTAAACCAGGAAGGGACAATGACGGTGACAATCAAGGCCGTAACACGGCCAGGGTCCAGAGGCGGGATGGCTGCTGCTGTTGACCCATCACCCCATGATCTCAGGCAAGTTCATTGTTTCTCTCTGAGACTCAATTTCCTCATCCCTAAAATGGGCATAGCAGTAATTACTTTTTAGAGTTGTTGTGGAGAGTTATGTAGCTCATGTATATAATCTTTACAGGAAGTGAATGAAATAGCTGTCCTTCCCATTTAGGGGCAAGGAAACCAAGATTCAGATACTTTACTGAGGTTCTAACTTGCCCACCTGCTTCTAACGGGCCCCTCGGAAGGGAACAGCCCCAAGTCCAGGGTCCCACTTAGACATGCTTCAGGTCTCTATGGGGATAGGGTGACCCCATGATCCTATTCTCCTAGTCCAATGGGCTTCTAGTTCCTGCCCCTTCCACCAAGGAAACCCCACAGTCCTACTCTCCTTGACCACCACAAGTTCATAGTGCTTTCTTGTTGCCTCTGAAAGAATTTCCAATCACTTCAGAAGGGGCAAACCCACCTTCCGTGTGCCCCGTTGGTCACTTCCTCTACATAAGTAACCTCGATAACTAATAGTTACTCTGTAACGATATGGCCTCCTTAATAATGGCTATTATTTGGACCATACTTTCCAGGTGTCAGGTACTATGCAAAGCATCACATTTAATCCCTACTAAAATCCTATAAGTTTAATATCATTCTCATTTGCATGTGAGGAAGTGGAGGCTTAGGAAGGTGAAGTGTTTCAACATCCCACCCCTGGTGGGTGGCAGAGCCAGGCCTTGAATCCAGGACTTGAAATGTCAAGGTCTGTGCTCTTCCCACTCGCCTCCTCTGCTTATTATTCCCTTGAGTGCCAGGCTTGGTCAGAGTAGTCATGTCCAGATTAATTAAGGAACTATTTGATTAGTACAATGGAATTATAAATGTCTCCACCTTGGAACTAAGGGGGAGAATTGAGTACAGTAGGGAAAGAACAGCTGGTTGGAATGAGATGGATCTCTGAGCAACCCTGGGGACTCATACGTTTGTTCCCAGTGTGGTCCCAGGTAGAATGAAAGCCCCCCAAAGACGTCCTGGCCCCAATTTCTGGAACATGTGTAGACAGCATCTCACATGGCAGTAGGGCCTTTGAACACGTGATGAAGGTAATGGCCCCTGAGCTGGGGCAAGTAACCTGGCCATCCAGGTGGGCCTCATGTAATCACATGCGTTCTTAAAATTGAAGGCCCTTTCCCAGCTGTGGTCAGAGAGAGAGCACAAAGTGATGAAAGAAGGGGCCGAGTGATGCTATGTGAGGAGGACTCAACCTTTCTTTGGTGACCTTGAAAATGGAGGAAGGGACCATGAGCCTTGGAATGCAGCAGCCTCTGACTCTGGAAAAGGCAGAGGCACAGATTCTCCCATTGAACCTCCAGAAAGGAATGCAGCCCTGCCAATGCCTTGATTTGGGCCCGGTGAGCTCTGGGTTGGACTTCTGACCTATACAGAGTTGGAAGGTAATGCAGTTGTGTTGTACAAGCTGCTAAGCTGGTGGTAATTTGCTCTGGTAGCTGTAAATAAATAAGTACAGTAGGATACTTCAGGCCTTGGACCTCAGTTTTCTCATCAGCTGAACAGGGACCGCAAACCCTCTGTCCTTGGGTTGTTGGAAGAATAAAAAGTTATCTGGCACAGAGCCTGGCACACAGTAGGCACTGAGGGGCTGTTTGCTAAACTTGAATAACTGTCTCTTCTGAAACCAGGCTGTGATTGACAGATGTCCATCAGGGGTGTAGCTAGCAAGCACCTGGGCAAGCGCAGTGGACCAGGCAGATCAGAGAAGGCTCCTCAGAGGAGGCGGGACTGGAGACATGAGTGGGTGGGACATCACAAGAGAATTATTCCATGGCTTGTCAGAAATTAAAGCATATCTCAAATCTAAGTATTAGAGTTACCATCCCATGCTCAATCAGGGTGGCCAACTTCAGGTCATGGCGTGGTTCCCCGAGGCAGGGGCTCGGGGACAGGAAACACGGGCTTCAGCTCTGCTGAGTTGAGTACCAGCGGTGGGGCTGGAACAAGTTGCCTACTCTCTGAATATCAATTTCCTCATCTTCAAAACTAAGGCAGGGAGCAGTTGTCCTCAAGTGGTTGAGCGCCTGCTTCCAACATGAGAGGTCCCAGGTTCGGTTCCCAGTGCGTCCTAAAAACAAAAAACAGACAACAAGTGAACAGACGAAAAAACCAACTCGGGAGACGATGTGGCTCAGTGGTTGGTACCAGCTTCCCACGTTCGAGGTCCCGGATTCAATCCCCAGCCCTGTACCTCAAAAAAAAAAAAAAAAGGCTAACATTACCCACCATATGAGTTTGATGGGAGGATCAAATTGAGTGAGGTGTTGCTTGTAAAAATTCCTTAAAGGCTGCAGAGTGGGGTACAAGTGCGAGTCACGGTTCCTGTCTCCATTGCCCAGGCAGGCAGTCTTGCCCTGTGGCAATGAAAATCAACAGAGGTGAATGCAGGAAATGACCCAACGGAACCCGGTTGCGTTGAGGGCCATCTTTTCAAACAGCAGGCCAGCCTGACTTCTCCTGTCCTCTGCCCTCCTGGAAAGCACACCCTCTTCCTGCCTTTCCCAAATCTCTCTAAAAACCCACTTCCTCCCCAGGAGCCTGTATAGTCAGGGAAAGGTTATCCACTTTTTCTGTGTCACTGCAGAAAGACTGCTCCTTCCCTTCCCTTCTCACTTGCCTTATGACCTGAGGGAAATGCCTTTCTCTTTCTGAGCCTTGCTTTCTTGTCAGCAAAATAAAGATGTCACTCTGGCTGATCTCTCAGGCACCCTTTAGCTCAAAGATTCTGTGAGACCTTGTTTCCATGATAAAAACAAAAAGTGAAAGGATTGACACCACTGCTGCATGGCTAAACTTTACTTGCTAGAAGTCAGATACTGTTCATTTATTTGCTCATTTAACCCTTAATGGAACTCTAAGAGGTAAGTGCTATTATTATTTGCAGGCACAGAGAGGTTAGGTTTCTTGCCCGGGATCACACAGCTTATGTGTGGTATGGCTGGGATTTGAACTCAGCAGTTGTTTTCCATGGGCCATGCTAGCAGCCAAGTGCCTCTGATCAGTTCCACCTTCTGTCCTCCATCGAGGAGAGTCAGAGGCCATATTTTGAGGGTTCTCATGAGACACAACCAAGGGCTGGTTGTATTTTCCTTAGTCAGACTCCATCTCGTCTCAGCCCTGACTCTACTTTCCTAGTATTGTCAGGTCACAACTCAACGTGTCCTGGAAATTTGTGTCCGAGCTGGAAGAATATTCTGAGACACTGAATACGTATGTCTTTGTGTTGCTGATTGAGCTGTACCTCTAAATAATTATATCAATAGCTAATACTTATCCAGCACTTATGATATACCAGAGTCCATTCCAAGTACCTTACATGCGTTAGCTCGTGATTCTCACACCCACCCTGTCTGGTGAGGTAGGCCCTCTTTTCTCCATTTTACAGATTGGGAGGTGAAAGCACAGAGCATCTGTGGAGTGTCCTGCACACTGCATGCAGAGAGAGAGGCATTGCTGGGACTCAAACCCAGGCCACCTGGCTGCAGACCCCAGGCTCTTACCACTTCACTTAACTGTCTTTCTCAAGGCGGTCTCCTCTGGAAAGTAATTCGATGGAATATTGTTAGAAATTCTGTGCAAAAAGTGTTCTGTGGTCAATTAGGTTTATAAAAGTGGAGTTAAATAAAGCTAAGCAGGTCACTTCACTCCAGGATTCTGCCTTTGAATAACCAGTTGTCAGAAAACCTCAGGAGCAGGACAGGACTGGCAGAGTTGTTAAACTTATTTGATCATGGGCACTCTTTCCTTATATGGATCCATTCAGCTCCAGAGGCATTCCAGGTGGGAAGGTTCTTGGGGGCAGGGGGTCAGACCTCCAGATCCTTTCTAGGCCTCCCCCATCCCAGTAACCTCCAAAATATCTCACCTCCACTCACCCCCCACCTCCAGACGCACTCCAACTCTACTGACATGGTTGTGCACACAGCCTGTGTTCAGGGAGAAAACCAGCTTATGTGCCGAGGCTCCGAAACTTACACGGCACTGTCAGTGCTCCAAGATGGTAATTTGCCATTTAAAGAATCTTTTTGAAAGTAAATGATTTCTGGTAAAGCAAATCTCCACTCCTAATTGATTTATACTTGTGATAAATCTGGATTTTCATGAAATAAGCCTTTAAAGTGAGGCATTTTGGGGAAAGTTGGATGTAGAACAGGGTGTGGGTTTTTTCCAAAAGCCGCACAAAATAGTAATCTGACTTCTGCTTTTCATCGACTGGCTGGCAATTGAGGGAATCCAGCAGTGTGCTTGATAGGATGGAGTTGATCAGTTGGGGGTGGGGGCAGGGATGAGGTCTTAGAGTTACATCTCAGGAAGACGTAATGGTCTAACCTGTCAGCCTTTCTTGTTCCTAAAGCCTGTGGATAGCTCCTTAGCCTGCCTGTCTCTAGGATGCAAGCCTTTCTCCTGGCTGAGCCTCCTTTTCCCCATCTAAAATTCAGCACTGTACATGGTTATCAAGCACCTACTGTGGACTTACGTTGAGCCAGGCACTGCTGGTTTAGTCACTTGTTTAAGCCACAAGAGCCCCAGGCTCCAGAGACAGAGATGACTAATACGTGCTGGCTGCCTGGGAGGAGAAGTCGGTCTGGTAGAGATGAGCGTGCCAAATGCTCAACTGTCAGAACTTATGGCAGAATTTAAGGATCAATAGATACGGTCCAGCACAACAGTTCAAGAAATTGTAATGGAGGCGGGGTGGGGTTGGAGGGGAGAGAAGAGGAGAGCAGAGTCTCGAAAGTCTTCTTGATAGAGGTTGCAATCGAGTTGGGCTTGGAAGGCTGAATGAGGTGTAGCTATGCAGAGACGCAGGTGGAAAAGGCCTGGGTGGCAGGTGGTGGGGACAGCCTGAGCAAGGGCAAAACTTGAGAAGGTCCAGAGGGGGTAGTTGGTTTGTCACGAAGTTCCTTTTGTTGTTTCTATGACAACCAGTTGGGTGCCAGTTCACCTAACTCCTGGCAATGATTGAAAGCTTCTCTATTGAGTTTCTAAAGAGCCCAGGAAAGTTATTTACCCTCTTGGCACCGCAGTTTTCTCATCAGCAGAATGGGAATAAAGTACTTACCTCATAAGTTTATGGTAAAGATTTAGAGCAAATAATCTATGGAGAGCTTTGAAACTGTGGATGGCATCTGGTAAGTGCTCAGTAAAAGTTATTACCATTATTGTTCTGCCTGAGAATCTCAACAAGGCAGGCATGCCTAATCAGTTCCGCATCTTCTGCATTTTCCAGTGTCTGAGATGGTGGCCCTCAATAAATGCCATTCCGATGACTTGAGTGGCTGAGTGAATAAAATAAGAGAAAAATACCCCTTTTTTTCTAAGAAGCATAATGTGGTGACTGCCCCTTGGCCTTGAAGTTCTAGACCTCAGACCCTAGCCTGGGTAGGAAGACCCCAGGGCTCCTGGGCCAGACCCCTATCTTTTTGTGCATCTTCTGTGAGTTACTCTCGGGTAAAGAAGAACATTTGACCCCTGTTAAGAAAGATCGCCTTTCACAATCCCCCAGTTCCCTAGATGTGACTTGCTGAGCTGACAGAATGAACAGAGAAGAGCCAACTATTTTTAGGACTAACTAGAAAGATTAAAATTTTGCTCTCTCTTCAAATATCAAACCTGCAATCTATAGGAATCCAAAGAGGAATTATTTTGGCGAATTGGAGGTAAGGATGTTTTACTACACTTTTTGCTTACAATTCCCACCTAAAAACAATAATAGATGCTCGAGGGCTTACATATGTGCCAGCACTGTGTTAAACGCTGTACAATCTCAATTCTTACAGCTACCTCATGAGATTGGTTTAATCTTCCTATTTTGCAGATAGGGTAACTGAGGCAGAGAGAAGTCGAGTATCTTGGCCAAAGCTACACAGAGAGGATACAGTGGACCTGGAATTCCAAACTAGTCTGACTTCAAGACTCATGCACTCTTTGAGGATGACGATAAGACGGAAATAAATCAAAACAAAGGAGACAGTGCAACCTAGGGTTAATGGCTGAAGAATGAAGTCATTCATTTACACTGGATTTGTCTAGCACATCATTATTTTGGGTACAGTGGCAGATTCACAGATGAGAAAATCAGAGGTTTGAGGAACTTGCATCCTAATAAGGGAGATGTAGGGACTTCCTTGTTTTGATCTGCCCAGCTCCTTCATTTTCTTTTTGGGATCTCTACTTTCCCTATTGCATGCAGAGCTGAGGAGCTTGCCGGTCAAGTTTCCCTGCACTCTCCTGGCCAAAAGGTAGGCACTTGCCCCAAATTGGCAAATCAGACTATGGGAAAGTAAATCATGACCCAAGAACTGAAAATGTTTAGAGCTGATTCATTCAGGTAGCAGCTCCCTGAAGATAACTGCCTGTTAGTTCCTGCCATCTGGTTATTCAGCTTTTCCTTCTTTCCTGAGAACTTTGTGGCAGATGTTATAAGTTGGTTCATTCAGCACACATTCCAACTCCTTCAAGCTTGGCTTTCTCTAGTCTAGGGTGTAAGCTTCAAAGCTTACTTTCCCAGAGTCTCTTGCAGGTAGGTGTAGTCATGTGACTCAGCCAAAGAGATGCAAGTGTAAGTCTATTGGGGATGCCTTTCTCCTTTCTCCTTCCACTGGAATATGGGCATGTTAATTATAGCTGTGGCAGATACTTTATGAGCATGAGGAAAAGCTTAAGAGAACTGCACGGGCATTGGCCTGGAGACTGCTCAGTAGCTTGATGATATCAGGCAGGCAACAACTTCCCTTTGGGCTTCTTGCTGAAAAACTCCTTAATGGTTTAAACCACTGTGTTTGGGTTTTCTGTTACTTGCAGCCAAATGCAACTTCTAAACTGAAACATAATTTGTATGCTCCCAATTAATTCCTGTGCCCCTCTTTTAAAACTGGGGGGTGTGCTTAAGGTAGGCAGAGTTTCTTTATGCAACCCCAAACCCTATATGATGTAAGGAAAGGAGGAAAGTACATAACAAACCACAACATCAGTCAGAATGAAATGTGCCCTACTGGAGGGAAGAGCTGTCATAATGCAAATTCATGTTGACATAGTCTGTTACATTTTTCTAAGAGTTTTCTCATACACCATTTCCTTTGACTCTCACCACCCTGTAAAGTAAGAATTACCATTATCCTTATCTTATAGATGAAAAAATAATCCTCAGAGTTTAAGTGCTGTGAAAGTGAGGAAGAGGCAGCTGGAGACACCATGGAATCTTCCTGAAAGAAGTGGCTTTGAGCTGGTTTTGAAGGATGACCAGACTGTTAATACATGGAAGAGGAGGCAGAAAGGGCATTGGCACCTGAAGCAAGAACTGGGCAGAGCATGGTGGCATGAGACGGCTGGATGAGTCGGGGAGATGTGGCTCATGCTCAGGGCTGAGGCCTACGGAGTTTGGGAAGCATATAGGGGAAGCAGGGTTGGAAAAGTAGGCAGGGGCCAAATCGTGAAAGGCCATTGTGTTTGAAGCTTCTTCACATTGCAGAGAACCGAGGCATTCAGCTAATGTTAAGTAATGGGATGATTGTGAGGATACATATGGGAATAAGGGACATTCTGGCATTAGGGTCAAGC
Source organism: Tolypeutes matacus (assembly GCA_026826555.1). Taxonomy (NCBI): domain Eukaryota; kingdom Metazoa; phylum Chordata; class Mammalia; order Cingulata; family Chlamyphoridae; genus Tolypeutes; species Tolypeutes matacus. Next base: position 15,850,795 of record JAKSZT010054489.1, read on the forward strand.
TTCTTAGGGAACCAGAACTTCACCACAACCAGCATCGCAGAATGAACAAGAACCTCAGAGCAGCCAGACCCCATGGCGAGTGGAATGTACTTTGGCAACCTAAACTTGTTAGGATGGAACCTGCCTCTAGCAACTGAGTTATCTCATCTTCCCCTGAGTAGCAAAAACTCATTGGTTTCTACTCTAGAGCCTTGAAATTACCATGAAACTTTTGAGTCCAATACTCTGTGTGTATCTTCAGCTCAAGGATAGGAAAGGCTCTGCTGTAGTAACAGATAAATCTTGAAACCCTCTCGGCTTTATGCAATTATACAAAGTGTCTCCTGATACATGAGGCCTCCAAAGTCTCTTGTGGCAAGAGAAGAGAGGGACAAAGCAGGCACACTAGTTCTAAACTCCCTGGTTTGTGTCTTCACAATCCATTGAAACAGCCACATGGCCCACCTAACTGCAGGGAGTCTGGGAAAGGTGTATTTGGGGAGCATGAGCTGTCCCTGGCACGAGAGTCTGATGGATCTGATTGGTCACCTTTATCTCTACTAGGCAAAACTCTCATGCCAGTCTCTTCTTAGGCCCCTTTCCAGCCAATGGGTTTGCTGCTCTTTAGTCAGGTAGCCTCTCCTGGTCCCTTGAGCTGTGGCCTGGAAAGAATAGGCAGAGGTCTCCCTGGTGTAGGCAGGACAATTTCTATTTTGGAACATAATGGAGCCACTTCAGTACATTATGCTAAAGCTGAGAGTTTATTTTGAGGCACAGGGGAGGTATTGAGGGTAGTCAGAAGGGCAGTGAGAGACATGGTCAGATTTACATTTTGCATAGGCCATTTTAGTTGCACTGAGGATCACTGAGATCCTGTTGGTAGAGTGCTTGGCACAGACTAAGCTCCTCTTGTTATTTTCTACTCCAACTGCGGATAGAGGTCCATTTGGCCTCTGCTGGAGTACTTCCAGGGATGAGAGCTCACCACTTTCTGAATCATTCTGTACCCTTATGGGACAAAATTAATACTTTGAAAGTGCTTTCTTAGATTACTCTGAATTCTTTCCTCCTCCTGTTCCTCTCTCCCTCCCTTCCTGCCCCCCCCTTCCTCCATCCATCCTTCTTTCCTCTGATGAATAGGAGAGTCCTCTTGGCTCTCCTGGGTCCCCCTCCTTGACTCTTCTTCTGGGGACACCTCTCTATTGAATGAATGTCTCAGGGTCTTCTAGGGAGCTGAGGCTAGATCTCATGGGCCATTACAGTGCTTTCCTTGGATATTCTCATAATAAGAAAAAGTTACTGTGGGGTAATGGGAAATTCATTAAGAAGAAGGTAAGATAGCCCTGGGGGACAACAGGTATGGACTTTAACTGTAACTGTTGCTGATGGTTCTAGGCTTAGGTCATCCCAGGGGCACAAACTTTCTTGACTACAGCGTAAACGCAAGCACCTCAAATTAGTATCCATGTTTTCATCTAAATATAAAGCCCAGTTTCATTTTACCCTTTTCATTTCTTTAATGTCACTTTATTGAGTGCCTCCCAGGACCCAGGCAGTGGGAACTCTGAGTTAAAAGGCAGTACAGCCCCTGCTATCATGAAGCTCAGTCTAGTTGGGAAGACAGAGAAGTAATTCCTTACTTGCCATAAGTAACAACAATAAAAGTGATAGTTTAATGAGTTCTAATTGTAGGGCCAAACATTTTACATAGATTATTTCATTTAATATTACCAGTGACCCTGTGATGGGATTTTGTGTCCCCATTTTGCATATGGGAAATTGAGATTTAGGAAGGATGAGTGTGGTAGTTTGAGGCTTTATGGACCCCAGAAAATCATGTCCTTAGCACTAATCCATTCCTGTGGATGTGAACCTATTGTAGATGGGACCTTTTGATGAGATTACTTCAGTCAGGCGTGACCCAGGGTGGGCCTTTATCCTCTTACTGTTGTACTTTATAAATGGGGTGGATACAGAGAGAGACACAGAGAAAATGCCAGAAGAAGCTCGAAGCAGAAGCTATGAAACCCAGAAGAGAAGGGAGACCAGCTGATGCCACCATGAGCCTTGCCATGTGACAGAGAAGTCAAGAATCACCGGCAGCTGATCTTCAGGGAGAAAAGCATTGCTTAATAAAGCCTTCATTTGGACATTTTCATGGACACAGAACTGTCAGCTTGTAAAAGCCAACCCATTTCTGTTATATTGCATTCCGGCAGCCTGGAAAACTGAAACAGGGTGAGTAAAATGCCTAGTATCACACAGGTAGCTAGAGCTAGCAAGTGGCAGAGCTCTGGGCCATCAGAAGAGGAGAATCTAACCAGCCTAGGATTGCAGGGAGGACTGGCTTCAGGGTCTGAAAGATTTTGGTTTAAAGTAATAAAAATCTAATTCAAACAAACTTATATAATGGTGACAATTTATTGACTTGTGTAAATAAAAAGTCTAGAGTGTATGCTTGAGGTAGTGCTTGATCAAGCAGCTCAGAAATGCCACTGATGCCTGAATTTTCTTTATTTCTTCTCTCTACCTTCCAGGATGACCAGTTCATTTAAATCTGGGTCTCTTTTTGGTTGCAAGATGGCTGCCAGCAGCTCTTGGCTTTGTGCTTCAGTTACATCCAGATAGAGACAAAAGACGGATTTTCTCTTTTGTTTCCATTAAACACCCTGAATTTCACTCTGATTGGGCTAGTTTAGGTCACATGCCCACCATTGGACCACTCACTTCTTGTGGGTATGTGGAACTCAGTGACTGGATTAGCCAAGGTCCCACTTCTGGAGCTGGGGATAGAATCAGCTTTCCCAGCACCTCATGGATAAAAACCAGCAGGGTGGGGAGTGGGTGTAGCTCGGTGGTTTGAGCACCTGCTTCCATGAACGAGGTCCTGGCTTCAATCCCCCGGACCTTCTTGAAAAAAAAAAAGAAAAATCAGCAGGAAGGGAGAACAGTGGCAAGGGGACTGGAAGGCATCCATAATTGCCTGCGTCACTTCTTCCCTGGTCGTCTTTTTTATCTTCTACTCTCTTAGTCTGTTTTAATAGTGAGGAAGCTTTAAATTGGGCTTCGGGTTAGCTGTGCAAAAGCTTGGTCTATGTTCTGTTAAACGAGGACCCCAAAGCATTGTTCCTCTGAGGGCATTGTCTCTTATGTCTGAGACTCCGTTTGGTCCCCAGGAGACCAAGGCTGGAATTTCACCTCCTAGAAGCAGATTGTCAGCTGGAAGGGGCCTTAAAGATGATATTGTCCTGATGAGGAAATGGGGGGTCAGAAAGGTGAGTCCCCAGTCCTGAGCCACAATCAGAGCCCCAATTTCTTCCAATACTGTCATTTCCTACACCAAATAACATGTGCACACGCGCACACATGCACACTCACTGTCCCCAACTAGACACTTCGCTTTTCTGGGACTCAGTTTCCTTCTTTCTAAAAGGAAGCCTTTTCTTTGACTCTGGATCCTATAGTGAGGAAATTATGTTAGCTTGAGTGTTTGATTGAAATACAAACGTCCCCCTCGCCCAGCAATTGTGATATGGCCTGGAGGAGAGCGTGGTGGGCATGTGCGCTTTGAGCAAGCCCCCCAGAGAGCACCGAACACCCCCGCTCCCCTCATGTCCTGCCTTTGAGGCCGGCATGTCAGGCCTCTTCCACTCTGCCCTGAGACCTCGGAACTTAGCCTGGGACAGAGAGAGGGAAAGGCAATGGATGCCTGAGGGAAGCCTGCCTCTGCTGGCCCCCCACCCCCCACCCCCACAGAGGGAAGATAAGGGACCTTGGAGTCGCGGGCCCAGAGCGCCAGGCCAAGGGCTTGCAAGGGTGCTCCTGCCCGGGCCTCGCTGTCTCATGCCCTGGGCAGAGCCGTCCTGCATTCAGCCCACACGTCGCCAGAGCTCTTCAGTTGACCGGAGAACCCCGAGAGGCAAGGACATCACACCCCTAGCTTCCTATATTCCAAGGCTCAAGCTCCTGGGTGTTTCTAGAAGGAACAGGCTTTTGAAGGAGCACAGGCCTTGGAGTCAAGACCCCCAGGTACCAGTGCAGGTGTGGCTTCCTCTGGGTCACATGACCCCGGGAGATGTGTGCCTGCCTCCTCCTCTGCCAAGGAGGCCTAGTGGTTGCTGCCCAGTGTCGTCCTCCACACGACACAGGGACTGAAAGGGCAGTGAAGCAATGCAAGCAAAAGGACTTGGTCCATTGTACATGTGCTGGAGGATTATTCTTGTTTAAAAAATATGGATCAAAGTTGGAACCCAGAGGCTCCTGCAGGGTTCAGCCACTGCCGGCAAGCTGTCTGCCTTTCAGATTGAAACGCAGATACAAGAGGCAGCAAGGAAAAGCTGTTCCTGGAGGCTTCTTTCCTGGGACCTCTTTGCCTCCTTTTTACCCAAGAGGGCTGCAGGGGATCTGGGAGGCTTCCAACTTATACAGTGCTACCTGCTAGAATAATTTGTCCTGTCAGGGCTCCTGTCATCACCTCCAAGAGACAGTCGGCTGGAGGAGGGAAGCAAACCGCACACGAGGATGGCGCTCTGCCTGGCCTCCCTTCACCTCTGTTCCTCCGCTCCCTTCTACTCTCAGATTCTTGGCATTCCTTGAACCCCAGTCCTCCAGGCGCTATGCCACGATGGTGGCCACACCTGTTTCCCATCTGTAATGTTACTCGACATTTGAAATGAAAGTCACCCATTGTTATGCTTGAATAAAGATATTTAACAGATCACTATCTTAAACATAAGTACCTGTCAGTACAGGTACATAATTAATAAAATTTAAAAGGTGGGCATACTAAAAAAAAGCCATCTGCTGTCTTCCCTGGTTTATGTACTGCACTTTGGATGGCTCTCAAGGAGTGGATGCAGTCCATGCTCTGAGCACATCCACAGGTGGGAGGGTGCAGACACCGCCGCGTACAGGCATAGCTGAGTCTGGGTGCAGCAAGGTGTAGGCACGGCTGGGTCCATGCGCAGCAGAGTGTAGGTGCGGCGGGGTGCAGGCACGGTGGGGTCCAGCACAGTGTGTTTACATTCATGGGATTCTGATGGAATCCAAGCCCTGGGGCCATTTTGCAGATGAAGCAGTCAAGGCTCAGAGAGAGGATAAGTGACTTTCCCAGGGCCCCCAAGTCTGGAAAGAGTATCTTGGAAATCAAAGGGGAATCTTAGATCTCAGGCCTAGGCCATGGGGCTGCTTGAGGCCTGGAATTTGGAATGCTCAATAATCCTTTAGCAGAGTGTTTGACACATAGTAGTGGCTGAGAGAGCTTTTGAAGGAGGAAGGCCATCTAAGGGAAGAGAGATGCTTCCTTTGATGGACACTTGGGATTAAAATGCAAGTGTAAGAGTTCTTGAATGTTCATTGGGATCAGTGGCTCTCCAGTTGTGTTCATTGAGGCCAGGCTACAGGAATCCTCCCCCTCCTCCTGATGAAGCTTTAGTTTTTCTACTTTCCCTTCATCGTGAGCAGGTCCTCCCCCATAGCTTTTCATATTCTGGTTTCAAGTAAGATTTCAATGGGGAAAGAAGAAGAAAAAAACAAGGGAAGAGCTCTGTTTTTGATGTGCCTCCGTCTCCCCTCTGGTCTTCCCAAATCTCATTGTCTGTGATTTTGTAATTCAGGTACGGGCGCTCTGCCCTCCCGACAGTGTGGTGGTGGATAGTTGGTCAGCATTCCGAGGCTTATCTCCTTCACCTTGAAACACGACTTGCTTCTCAGGGTTATTACAAGGAGGATGCATGTGAACATGCTCTGAGAACAGCAAAGGATTCTGCAAGAATGTGGGGTTTGTCAATTCATGCGATCATCAAACATTTCTTGAGTGGCAGCTCTCTCGCTAAAGTGCTGGGGCTGTAGTGAGCCCCAGGCCACACACTTTCCTGGGAACTAGATAAATAAACAGGCAGTTTCGATGGGAAAGTGATGCATGCTCAGAGGTATGCATGATGGAGGGAACTGGGACCCTGCCTGGGGCTGGGGGTGGTGGAAGGCCTGGGAAGCTGAAGCAGCATCTGGCTTAAGTGGTAAAGCGGTAGCCAGAGTACTAATGATACCAGGTGGACATGGATAGATTTCATTTACACGGGATTTTATTCATGCACAATTAAGATCCCCGAGGTTCCACCCCACCTTTTGGGCAAGTATCTTATGAGACAAAATAAACGCAGAAGTTATTATTAGTTGTGAACTCTGGAGATATGCTTTGCTCCAACCTTTTTGCCAACAAATATATTCAATCGACCTCTGTGCTAGGTACTGTTCTATTGAGGAAACTCAACACAATTCTAGAACCTTCAATTGTTAGAGCCCAGAGGGCCCTCTGAGTGCCTCTTGTTCAACTACGTCTTTGCACAGATGCAAACGCTGGGCATCTATGAAGCCACAGCTAGGAAGATCAGGGGTCAGACTTAGAACTGGGGGGAGGGAGGGGTGTCCAGGACAGGAGCAGCCGAGCACGAAGAGGTCAGGTCCAGGGTCTGCAGTTTGAGGGCCAGAGTTTGAGACCATCCATGATTTCATTCAGCAATGATCATTTGTGTTAGTTAGTGAGCTGTGAGGACACAGAGACAAATAAACCACTATCCTTGCTTTCAGGCACTTACAGGCAAAAGAGGCATAAAGTGTTAGTTAAAACCCATGAGGCCAAGTGCCAGGGAAGCCTGCAAAGGGCTCTGAGAGCAGGACTTATCTGTGGTGCACTGAGCATCGAAAAAGACACAGGTTTTGAGGCCAGGCACACCTGGGTTTCGATTCCAGCTTGGCTACCAGCTGTATGGCCTTGGGCAAGGTACTTGACCTCTCTGAATCTCTGTTTTTTTTATCTAGAGAATGAAATGGGGAGAATAACATCTACCTCTTGGCACTGATGAATGAAAAATGAAAGAGATGCCGTTTGGAAAGTGCCTGGTTCAACACAAAGGAACTCTTATCCTCACCAGTTGTAAGAACTCAGGCCCAACACGGAATCTCTCCAAGACTCCAGGACCTTCGAATGTTTTCATCTGTGCAATGAAGTGAAATGTGCTTTGTAAAACCATGACATGTTAAGCAACTGTTAGTTATCACTCAGGATTATTAGCCAAGCCTAATTAGGACAGGGAAGGCAATGCAGCTAGCAGGATGGTTTGTCAAAGTCCAGTGGGTAACTGCGAGTCAGAGGCCAGGCTGGCCTCTCCCGTCTTCTGCCCACCCCACCGCTGCCCTCCACGGCTTCAGACATTGCTCTCCCGTCATCTGAAACCTCACTAAATTTGGAACCAAAGCCTCCAAATCCAGGCCTTGGTTTCTTTGTCCATCAGCAGAGCCCTTCTGCTGGGAGGGAGACTTGCCAGCAGGCCTGAGAAAGAAGTCAGGCGTGCTTGGAATGCAATTGCAAAAGAGGTTACAAGAGCCCAGGGAGGATGCTGAAATCGAGTGATGTCGAGAGGTTTTGTTATTTTTGAAAAAATGACTCATTCTGAGAAACCCTAACGGCCTCACAGAATGTTCACCTAGTTGCCTGTATGCATTACCCCGAGCCCACTGCAGAGAAAAACAAGCCTGTGGTCACAGCTGAAGGAGGGGGTGGGGGGCAGGGAGGGCTGGCCGTGGGAGTAGGGGGTGACAACTGGAGGGAGAAAGAGTATGAAAGTAACTCGTGCCCTCTGCATGGCCCGCTTTAACTTCCCAAGCACTTTTCTCCAAATTGGACTGTTCAAGCCCTTACAACGCTCTCTCCTTTGGAGGTAAAACTTGTTCTTTGAATTGAACTGAGCAGGCCAGGGAAGGTAAGATTATTCCCATTTGCCATGCAAAGGAAATGGATGCTCAGAGAGCTTAAGCTATTCCCAAATGGGCACCTGGTAGTCTCCTCACTGCTGGCATGCTCACGAGGGCACAGGACTGCAGGAGTTAGAAGACGGGCTCTAGCTCCACCTCTGCCTGTAGCTACCTGCATGACTGTGGGAAATGACTCCCTTCTTCAAGTCTCGATTTTCCCATCTGTGAAAGAACAGGACCTGGGGCAGTGGATTAGCTCAGAGTTTTTAAAATTTTGGTGGACGCAAGAATCTCCAGGATAGCTTGTTCCAACCCAGATTGCTGGGCTTGACCCCTGAAATTCTGATTTAGGAGGTCTGGGGAGGGGCCAGGGAATCTGCATTTCTAACAAACTCCCAGGTGAGGCTGGTGCTGTCCCACAGACCCCACTTTGATTGGCCTGGGGCTAGCTGATCTCTCATGTCCCTTTGGGTTCTGCTGTGGAATGATTCAAAAAGCTCAACAGTCCCCAAAACTTAGAGCTGTGCAAGGTGCTGGGAATACAACAATGAATGAAAAGAGTTATTTTCATAGTCTTTCTCCTCTTCTGCCTTGATTTGAGCCAAAGGCTTCTTTCTACTCCTCCTGCCTTTTGGGTCTGGCTTCAAGGAGGAGGGTGCTGGGTGCTAGGCAATGACCTTCTGGGCAGAGGGCAGTGCAGGAACGTGGTCCTCAGGAAAGCTCAGGCTAAGGGCTCCTAGCACAGGTGTGGTGTAGTGTTGTCCAGAGCTCTGCCTTCCAGATGCCGTCAAGCACACCTGCAGCTGGGCCCTATCTCCCTCGAGGGCCTGGGAGAAACCAGGGGAGGGAGTTCCCGTTGAGCCAGCACCCCTGGACGCCATGATCAAGTGTACTAAATACATACATACATTCAAATCACATACGCACGCACATACAGACACGTACATACACACTTACATACCTCCATATGTATCCATACACATATACATCTTGGATACATAAAATCTTATTAGCTATTACGGTTTTTGCTTTGGAATATATTACATAATTTTTATTACATATACAATTTTCTTTTTGAGCCACTACCTAGCATATCTGTTGCTCGGCATTACAAGTTACTATGTTGAACAAGATACTTCACAATTTCACCAAATTTTAGTGAAATCCAAACATCTAGGCAAGCTTTGGAAGCTTTCTTACTAATCTTAACTGGTAGCCAGCCCTATCCAGTTTAGCCATCCCTCTTCTGCCTTGATTGAGCCAGAGGCTTCTTTCTACTCCTCCTGAACTTTTCCCTCCGCCTCCACACCCACATGTATGCCCAACACTTCACCAACTTGGTTTAGATACAAACTTATACCCGACAGCACTTGGTGTTACAAGGTAGCCAAAAGGGACTTCAATATATACTTAAATAGAACATAGGATGATTTTAAATTGGAGGTTGTTCTGCTTTTACACATTTGTATTAATTGATTCCTGCATTTAGTAGATTGGCTTAATTTTTGGTGAATAGGGAGAGATGGTTTGTAGGCCTGAGATTTCTGTGGCCCGCCCCCCCCCATTTGTGGGCCAGGAAATTGGGGTGCAGTAAGTGCTGGAGGTGAGGCAGCCAGGAAGTGGCCAAGGGAGGCCTGGACCCCTACAGGCTAAGGCGGCAGGCTCTGCTCCCCACCCTGCTCCTTACCTGATAGCCTGGCCCCTAGGGACGCATCAAACCCTTCTGGCTTGTTTCTGAGAAATGTGCTGAGAAGGCAAAAGGTCCCCTTTCATATTCTCAGCACACTTCCCACAGGGCTGGGAGCAGACACCATTTCCCTGGGTGCTAGGGCTGTGGGGCCCCGTGGCCCTTCTGGGTTGCGAGATCCCTGCCTCCTCCTGGTTCTGGAGGCAGGCTGGGTGCTCGGGGCCGATTCCTCCCCTGTGGGACCTGGGGCCCACACTGGCAGGGCGGAGGGAGGAGAAGCACTGAGGCCGAAGAAGCCAGGCAGCCCTGGCTGTCGTCCCACAGAAACACGCTCAGTTGCTGTAAATTATTTACGCACCAGCTACGGCTGCTGGACAGGCTCCTTGATGAGCTCGTTTATAAGAAGCCTGTGGCTCCTTCCTTGGCCCAGGTTCCTGGGAGCTGGGGGTGGGTTGGTAAGGGACGGAGGGGGCTGTTTCCTTTTGCTCCTCTTTGCCTGGGTAGAAACAGGCAGTGACTCCCTGTCTCCTCCAGGAGGAAGTGCAGACTCCTGCTCTTGGACCCAGGGCCTCTTTCAGGCCTCAGGTCTCAGCCTTCTCCCTGGGCTTCAGCCACGACTTCCCACTGTTCTCTGGAAAAGCCATGTGTCAACCCGGAATCCCTCCTCTTTCTGAGACTGGTGGGCTGCTAAGAAGCCTTTAAGACACAGTTCAGATGCCACCACCGAGCAACCAAGGCCCCAGCTTTCCCCTGGGAGGAGGAAGTTGCCACTCCTGGTGCTCTTATGGCTTTTGGTCTGAATTCAAATCCCAGCTGCAGCCCCTTGCTGAGGGACCTCATGTTTCCTCACGCAGAACACAGGGACAACCAGAGTGTGTTCCTTAAAGCTTTGCAGAGAGGAAGAAATGAAATGCTCTGTGAAGCCAGCATAGCATAGCACCTGGCACCCACTCATTACACAACAGATGCGAGATCTGTTCTTTATTAGTATTGCTCTTACCATTAATATTGCACTTACTTCACTGTGTTGTAATCACTTCTTTTATAAGCCTGACTCTTATTAGACTTTGACCTACAAGAGTGGAAAGGCTGTGGCCTTACTCATCTCGGAACCTTCTAACCCAATGCCTGGCCCTTAGTAGGTGCTCAATAAAGAGCCTATATTCAAAACCAGCAGGAATGTATACCATCCAACATTTAGCCAGGACTCTCTCTGCGTCAGGCTGTGTTCTAAGCACAACGTGAATTAGCTTATTGCATGCAGCTGTCCTATGAGATAGCTATTATCAGTACCCTTGTTTTACAGATAAGGAAACTGAGGCATGGAGGGGTGAAATAACTGGTGCAAGGTTACACAGCTAGTAAGTAACAGAGCTGAGATTCAAACCCAGAGAGCCAGCCTCTTTGTTCCACTGCCTTTCAAAGTATGGCAACAGTGGCCCAGAGTGGGTGTTCAATGGAAGCGCCTGGTACATAGTAGGTATTTAATGGAAGTTGAATGGTGTTTTGGGGCTTTGCATGTTTTGGTTGCCCAGACTTATGGCAGGCAAGTAGCATAGATCAGCTTTAAAAAGGGGATGAATGTCTCTATTTGTAAATATCTCTAGAAAACCTTTCCAAATACTTCTAAGACTTGTGCATCTTTTCCCAAACTGGCCCACCAGCATCTGACCTTCCAGAAGGGATGGGCAGCCTGCATCTCCCCGGCAGGCTCTGTGCCCAGGTTCTGAGCTGCATTGCGTTCACCACATCACCCTGCAGGCCCCTAGACTTCTGCCCTCTGCCTAGAATGTTTCTTTCCCCTCTCTCCTGCACCTTCCCCATTTCTACTGTGATCTTATCTGGAAAATTCCTCCTGGTCCTTCAAGGTTCAACTTATACTGACCCTTCTCTGGGAAATCTTTCCCAGCTGCCACCTCCTTTTCTTAGATCTCTCACACTGAATGTGTGTCTAAGTTGCTTACACACACATACATTCGTGACAAAGCTGTGGGTGGCAAGGAATCTAGTGTCAAGGACCTGGCTTTCAGTCAGGCTTTGCCACACACCAGTGGTGGGACCCTAAGCAAGACTCGCCACCCAAGCCTCAGTTTCCCCATCTACAAAATGGGGCTAATCATAGACCCTATCTCACTGGGTTTTTGTAAGGATTAAGTGGAAGAATACACGCAGAGCACTTAGCCATGAGAGATGGACACGGTGAACGCTGCGTCAATGCTACTGTTACTTATTCTTCTAGAATGGAAACCCTTCAGACCCCAGATTACCTCCTCTTCATCTTTGCATCTCCAGTGCTTAGTTCAGTGCCTGGCACACAACAGATGCTCAATAAATGCAAATTCAAAGTTCAGCAATGTAAGCATTTATTGAGCACCAACTCTGTACTAGGTTCTGAGTGTGCAAGGATAGGTGACAGGTGAAAGGTCAGGATGCATCCATGTAAGATATCTGATGAGAGATTGAATGAATGCCAATGTGACATGTTCACTGGTTTGTTTACTCACTAAGTCATTTGTTCCACCAGGTTCTGGGACAACGGAGATGAAAAAATACAATCCTGATCCTCAGGAAGGCCTTGAGGAGACATGACCAGGTACATAAAATGTACGGCAGGGGTTGATGAATGCCGTCACTGAGGGACAAAGAGGTGGACTCAGGGACTCAGAGGACAGAGCCACTGGATTGGCAGATTCATTTGTAAAGGATGGGTGGAGGGGGCTGGGTGAGTTGGCAGTGCCTTTACGCTTGCTGTCCATTCTGCCTGGGACTTCTTTCCTCCTCCTGCTCCTTCTGGTCTCAGTGAGCCCTCCTCGGCAAGCCCACTCCTTGTCATTATCACTGCACCCTCTTCATTTCTCTTCCAGCATTAACTGTGGTCCATAGTGAATAAAAGGTGGGGGGTGGATAGGAAGGGGCATTTACCGAATATCTACTAGGCGCCAGGCACTGTGCTCTTCAGGTTATGTATACTAGTTAATTTTCCCTATGCTCCTGGGGCGTCAGTATTATTATCCTCTCTTTGCAAACAAGAAAGGAGGCCTAAAGAGGATAAGTGCCTTTGCCCAAGGTCACCAGCTAGGAAGTGAGGGAACTGGACCTGGAATCCAGGGCCAGCTGCTTCCCCACACCCGTGGTGTTTTCTTGGCACCAGGAGAGGCCAGGTAGGCAAGAAAGGAAATGGAGAGGTTGGTTCGCTGCCCCAGGCATTTGCAGCAACAAGTAAGTGATTTCCCTAATTCCTGTCTGCCATTAATACAGAGATTTGGCTGCTGGGAACAAGGTCATTGAAAAACAGGTTTTCTTCTTAACTCAGCAGCACCACCTGCAGGATCTGGAGGAGCACTTCAAAAGCTGATGAGTGGGAGCTGCTGGATGGGACCTTGAGAAAGGGACCTGAGACATCATCCAGTGAAACTTGAGCTTAAAGAGGAGCAAACTGAGAATGAGAAGGGAAGCGACTTACTCAAAGTCACAAAGTTAGTGATGGCAGAGCTGAAGGTGTATCCCTTTTGACTCGCACTTCAGTGCCCACTCTTTCCCACTCTCCCTTCCACTTTCTGTGTCTCCTTTACTCTCTCCCTTTCATCATCTTTCCTATCTTTCTCATTCATTCATTCATTCATTCATTCATTCAACAAACATTAGCTGAGTAACTAATATGTCTTGGTCATACCTCTCTGTATGAGATAAAAAAAATGACAAATTTTGCTTTTCAGGATTAGTCTTTCATTAATTCATTAGCATCAACAGTATACTTCATAATTATACTGTTTTTATTTAGATTATTTATTTTATTTACTTTATATTATTTACTTTGTTTAGATTATTGAGTGTTGCTCTATGTCAGGCATTAAGCTAAGGCATATTTGTTTATACTCACAGATGAGGAAACTAAGGCTTATCTTTCTGATGCAGACATCTTAACCACTGTGCTATAATTACATTTAAAGCCAGTAGTCCAAGGAGTATCCACACCCAAATTAGGATTTTGCTCCTATTTTAAATAATGACATTTCTCATTTGAGTAGTGCTGACTCTTTCCTCTCAAATTCAGTGCTTCTTAGATCACTAGGACTTTATTGAAGTTCAACCACATACCAGATGCTGTGCTAGGTGCCAGGGACTCAGCAGTGCCTGGAACTCAGCCAGGAGCTCTCAGGTGTGGGCATCAGCCATGATGCAGGACAGTCCTTAAGGCATGTTCTAAGAGAAGTGCTGCACAACTCCAGAGAGTGCCACTCATACTGCAGCCCATGGAAACGGCATCTCCTGAGATGAGCAGTGCATCACCTGCGTGGCTGTGTATGGTGGCCCTGATTCAGTGGCTGGGAACATGGGGCAGCAGAGAGGGGATAAGGGCTGGGGAACAATCACTCCTGTCTCTGCCGGGTAGGGAGCCTTCAGGACAGAGGGTGCTGGGGTGTGAATGCTGCCAAGCTGTAAAAACTCTGATTTCCTGTTCTCTCCAATGGGAAGGCAGTGGTCAAGGTTTGAGGAAATCTGCCTCTGCATTCCGACCTGCAGAGCAGGAAATATGCTTCAGTTTACATTTCTGCGTTAGCTACCAAGTCACATTACTTTCGAGTTCCCAGGAATCACTCTCGTTCTCATTTTTGGGTCGATGGGTAGTTTTTCTTTCTTAGGGTGGCTGGTTCCTGAAGTTAGAGCTCTCTAACTGCAGGGGCATGTCTCAAACCGGAAGATCATGTGCAGGCAACCCTGCAGCTGTTTAAGGAATTCTCTGCCAAAACTAGAGGGAAATTCCATGGCAGTCCAAAGAACCGAACACCCATCCCACAAGCGCTACTTAGGGAGAGGGGATGGACTCTGAATGTAGGAGTTTTCTCAGCACAACTCACCTCTCCCAGTTTTGCCTAAATATCCTTGCTTGCCAGGAACAATTTATGTTGTTGCAAATTTTACTTTAACTGATAGAGTGAAAAAATTTTTTTCTTTTCATTTTCCAAATATAAAATTATTGCATGATAAAGACTGCATTTTCCCCATTGCCCATGTGGAAGATACGAATTCCGACCCCTCTAGGGAGGAGGTTGTCCTGGGTGATAATCGCAGGAATGGGTTGTGCCTTTACAAAGGCAGTAAAGGGCAAAAAGGCCCTGCCCCTAGGCCCTCAGGAGCTCCCTGCTCATTTGTTGCTGGCCCTGCCACCGCAGACAGCCTCTGTGGGAAAAAGGCAATGGTGACAAAGGATGGCAGGCAGGATGATCTCCTGCCCCCTCAATGGCAGAACCAGCAGAAACTTCAGCTGGAAAGGTAGAGGGAGGAGATGGAGAAGAGGATCCTCTCTTCAGATCTGCTCTGGGAGAAAGCCTCCTGAGAGCCCATTTGGAATTCAGACTACAAAGCTTTCTGTCTTTTCCATGGTGGGGGCTAAACAAGGTTCTATGGGGAATGAATCCTAAGGTACAGACAATGATCTTGGATATCAGCTATTGGGACATATGCCTTTGTTGACACAAGCCTCTGCTGCTTGTGGCTATAAAGTTAATCTTGTGAACAGAACCACGCATTGAGAATCCAGATGCTTGGGCTCTAGGCTGCCTCTAGGCAGCTCCGCCATGGTCTTGGGTAAGTCACATTATTTCCCTCGTTGGCACTTTGCCTATAAAATGAGAGGCTGGGCTGGATGAACTCCCAGTCTACTTTGCACTCTGCGTCTTTGTTATGCTACTTTTTTCCTGGCATTTATTGCACTCCTAGCTAAATAGAGAGCTTCTCTGGTGCATGACTTGTCGACTTGTCGGTTCCAGATCTATTCATCGCTCCTGTCTCAGCTGGCTTTGGGCTCAGTCCCATCACTGGAAGGCACAGGCAGGACAGCAGGCATGGCAGGAGAGGAGAAACCTCAGTCTTCTCCTCCCCCCTGCCTTTGGAAGCATCTCTGGTAGTGGTAGTGTTTCTTCCTCGGCTCCAGCTCCTCTCCTTGTTCCCACTACTGTAGGGTGACCCCAGGCCATGGGTTACTGTGATGTCACCACCTCCCTTTGTCCCTCCAGCTTGTTGGTGGTTGGGGCTTCTGGGTTGCCTCACTGCTTTCTGGTTGGCTTTTCAGCCCTTCCATCACCTGGGTAACCATACTAATTTTCCCCTTAGTAATTTCCCCGAATCAAATACTTAGAGTGGTTTCTGTTTACGTGGTTGGACTTTGACTGATACATTTAAACTTTTATTGTTACCTTATAACAGCCAGCAGTAAAGATGATGATAACGTTGATGATTGTAACCCCTTACTTGGTATATAACCTCACATATTACAAAGCTTTCACCCACGTTCTGTAATTTGAGTCTCATAATAACAGTATGACGTAAGAAAGGCATTCATCATTAATTCCACTTTACAGAAGAGGAAATGACTTCACCGAGCTCACACAGCTGGTGGGTCTCGATAGAGTTAGAACCAGAACCCAAGGCTTTTGATTTCTCATCTGGTTTTCTTCCTCTCCACTATTTTGGAAATGGTCCACAGAGGCATTGATACTTTATCTCATCCCACATTTCCCAGGCTGACTGCTCACCCTGAATTTGCCAAGGGGTTCACCTTGGGAGGGATTTGAGGTTGTACTTTAGCAGCTGCCTGGTGTTTGTTCTGTGGAGCGTTGGATATTACAAAGCCTGCAAAAAGAAGCTTCAATTCAAGGGACAAGGCCAAGAGGGTGAAGCACAGGCTTATTTGTATTAAAATCTCTCAGTAAGAGAGACCATTGGGTCTTTTTCCCCAACCACATTCTTCTCTGGGCGTCTAGTGTATGACATCGTACTTGAAGGCATGGCACTTACTTGTCCTGTAGGGACTTACAATTCTGTTAGGGAGAGAAATATTTTATATTCCTACATCCCTGGGAGGGTTAGGGCCACAATATCCATCACGCCTGCCACTCTGTCAATCGTCAATAAAGATTTATATTCACTATCACTCACCTTGTGCCAATCTCTACCCACTGTCTAGGATACCCTGCCAAGGATCTCACCCCAGTTACTTCTGGAAGTCCCAGGGGGTGGCTTTTGTGTACATGTGAATGGAGGCCTCTGGCTCCCATGTAGTGTTTATTCTTCATCTGCCCGGCTCCAGTGTTCTGCTCTGATGCCTAAAGCCAGGCTTTGGTGGCCCATACCACGGCTGGTGCACGGCTGGTGTGGCTGGGATCTGTGTTGGGGCTACTGTCCCTGTGTCCCATGCTGAGCCAAAGAGAATGTCTCTCTAGCTTTGTTCTGGTTACATTTGCACCAAAGCAGGGCCACCTTGCCTCCCAGTAGTTTACAGACATATTAATGAAATAATTCTTTTTTGTTTTGTTTTGTTTTCTTCTGCTTCAGCTTCTACTGTCACAGGTTCTGGGACAAACTCCAAGGCATGAAAGGCATGAAAAGGCATATCAGGGAAACTCTGAACCACTGCATGCAAGTTGTCCCTCTGCTTTTTTATCATGACCCCACCATTCTTAGTGCCTTAATGCTTTCCTTTAGGATAAGACTTTCTACATGTGGGGCACAATCCATCAGTGGGGGTGGGATGGGATGTCTATCAGTTATCTATTGCTGTGTAACAAATGACCCCACCACTTAGTGGCTTAAAACAGCATCATCTATTACCTTACATTTTCTCTGGGTCAGGAATTAGGGGTGGCTTAGCTGGGTCCTCTGGCTCTGGGTCTCTTACAAGGCTTGACTGGGAAGGATCTCCTTTGAAGCTCACTTCAAGGTTGATGGCAGGATTCAGTTTCTTGCTGGCTATTGTACTCAGGGCCTCAGTCCATCATGAGCTGTTGGCAGGAGGCCTTCCTTGGCTCCTTGCCACATGGGCTTCTCTAAAGCTTATCTCACAACACGGTGCTGGCTTTGTCCAAATGAGCAGGTGAGAGAGTGAAAGCAAGACAGAAGCCATCTTTTATAATCTAAGATCGGAAGTGACACCCTATCACTTTTGCCAAATTCTGTTAATCTGAAATGCAGGAGAGGGTTACACAAGATGCGAATACCAGGGGGTGGTAATCATTGGGAGTCCTCTTAGAGACTACGTGCCATAGGGAATGGGATGAGTTTTGATGTTAAGCAAATTATGATGAAAAACATTTGATCACTAGCCATTTGTTTCAAAGTGTATTAGGAAAAATATACCTAATATTGTTGCTGAGAAAGAGGAAAAATAAAAATAAAGGGAGTCAATTTAGAGAAAAATATTAAGTACAGGCAGTTTTCAAATGTCAGCTATATCATGAATGTGGGGCAAAGATGACCAAAGTTTGGGTAACTTTTCCTTAGAATAAACTCCTTCCCAGGAGGCTCTTTGATGGCTTATGCAAATAGATTCTTGGTGGGCCCACCCTTTAGACGCCTCCAGGAAAACTTTATGGGGTCTGAAAACTAGGCTGAATGTAGCCTAAACTGTTGTCAAACACACTCACACACTTCCACATGAAAAGCATGGTGTATGACATTTTCATTTGAAGGCATTAGGGAAAAAAGTTAAGATATCTAAGGAGAAATTATTTTTTTAAAATTATTCTTATATAATTTGGATATATAATGTATTGAATGAAAATGTCACAAGAATTTATAAAGTTATATAAAAAAAACAATGGTTTCCAATAAATTATGTGCTTGGTGGTGGTGAGGTGTGACTATTCACAGGGCCACATCCCCTGTCCTCCTGGTTCTGCGATGGCAAAGTATGAGATTAACACGATCTTCTGGTGAGTGTGTTCAGATGGGAGAGTGGTAGACATGGTGGCTTAAGTTCAAACTGAGCCCCCCATTTCAGGGTGGCCCCCATCAGCCACACTTCTGGGTGTCCATACTCTTGTATAACTCCCTCTTGTATAACTCAGTGCAGGCAGGACCTGCAAGTTACTTCTAACCAATAAACTATGGCAAAGGTGATGGGATGTCACTTGCAGGACTAGGTGATGCTATGTAAGACTCTGTCTTAGCAGAGACTCTCCTTGTGGGCTGATACTGTAAGCAGACTTGTTGGAGGAACTGCAGGTGGTCTCTGGGAACCGAGGACAGCTTCTAGCCAACAGCCAGCAAAAAACCAGGACAGACAGCCAGAAGGAAAGGAATTCTGCAGCAACCTAATTATGCTGGGAACTGGATTTTTCCCCAGTCAAGCCTCCAGATGAAAAGGCAGCCCAATCGACATCTGGATTACAGACTTGTGAAACCCTAAACAAGAGGACCCAGCTAAGCTGTGTCTGATCTCCCGACTCTAAGTTTGGGGCAATTTGTTACAAAGCAGTGAAAAACAAATACACCCACTGTAAGATACATGTGAAAATCTAAAAAAATATTTCAGGACACTACAAGTTTGATGGTAAAATCTTAAGAACTGTTTCTTTAGGCTCCACATTTTTATAAAATATACAGAAGGAAAAAACTCTCAAGGCCAAATTTAACAAGTCTTGGTGGAAAATAGGTATGCCACATCCCAGTCCCCTCAGGATTGGGGTAAGAGTATGGACTAGAGTGGACTTAATGGTATTCTGTTGTAGACATATTGTGATTCAAGCAATGGAAGAAATTATAACAGTGAGGTGGAGCTGGTGGCCACTGGACGCTCTCAGGGCAGGGAGGGGAAGGGCAGTTGAAATACAGGGGCTTTTTTGGGACTTGGGGGTTGTCCTGGGTGGCATTTTGGTGACAGATGTAGGCCATTTTACATCAGCATATACCATGCAGAACTGTGTGGGAGAGAGTGTGGTCTATGATGTGAACTGTGGTCTATGCTTGATGGCAAGGCCCCAGGATGTGTATATCCATTGCGGATGATGTGCCACATTGATGAAGGATGTTTGTGTGGGATGTTGTGGGAGGTGTGGGAGGTGGGGAACATGGGAATCCCTGTAATTTCTGTGTACTATCTAGGTAATCTAAGCACCTTAAAAAAATATATATATACATATATATATATACATATATATATATATATAAAGAAAATAGGTATGCCAGAGACCTCTGAGCAGCAGTTTGAAATAGGCAACATCTGCAGAGCTAAGCAAAGGCACCATTTTTGGTGGAGATGAGGCATGCAACTAGGAGGAGGAGGACATATTGAATAAGTCACTGAGAAGACTTCCTCTACTAAGTGACAACATCCTGAGGGCTGGGCCGGAAAAGGACTAAAGAGCACCCTTTTAAGTTTTTACCTGGATGGAAAAGGATCAAAGGGCATGGTGGGAAGGCAGTCTGGAGGAGGCCAAACAGCAGCTCTCTCTTGGCCCAGGAGAGTTTAATTAATTCACTTCTGAGAGCTTAGCACTGGCTGGCTCTTCAAGGACTCATATTATGTACAGTCCTGGAACTAGCACTAGGCAAGTGGGGTACTTGCCTTGGGTGCACAATTTAAGGGGGTGCCACAAAATTCAGTAATCAAGGCAAATAAAGGTTTAATACAATACTGAAAAATCAAAATTAATGGACAAAAATCTAAGATGTACAAAAAAGATCAAAATCTAAAATAAAGACAGGATTGGACCCTGCGCTTGCATGACTGGGACTCATTCGCTTTGCCCTAATCCTGGCCAGGATCACATGCACAGGGACACAGCAAGAGCAGTGTTTGTACCCTATCTGCAGAGAACGGACCAGAAAGCCACCTAGGAATTGGGTGGAGGTCTTTAAGGCAGGAAGCATTTTAGGTGAATGGAAATTTTGACAAGGATTGGAAAAACTTAACGAAAAGCGAACTGGTAGTTGGTGTCAGAGGAATCTGTTGAGAAAGAGTACCACATTGTAATCAGGGGTTTTCCATTGCTCAGACTTGTTTCAGACCATATTTTAGTGCCAAAGTCTACCTAATGTAACTTGTCTTTGAAAATAAAGGCAATTTTTCATGGAAAAATCTGTCTTACTTTAGGCTCCCCTCAAATCAGACCCCAACTGATCCAAACAAAGATGCTGTTTTTTGGCTGCTTGTAATTGGCTGACACTGGACCCACTGATAACAAAGTGGCAATGGCAAGATTAGGGAGTACAAGGCAGGGTCCCCGTGAGAATTCTGAAGCCGTGCCCGCCTCTGTGACTCTTAGAGTGTCCCTGCTATACCAAGTATCCTTTGGGTTAAGAGTAATAAATCACCTCTTGTTGCAAACATGACCAGTGTTTGAGATTGTTAAGAGTAAAATTGGACTGCTTTGGCCTGGAAGGGAGGGATGGTCAAATACTAAGATTTAGACTTAATTCTTGACTAGCCAGACCACAAACAGATAGAGAACTTAAAGTTACTTTTAAAACTCAAATTAGTGGCATGATCAAAGCAATTAGTAGTTGCTAACGTTTATTGAGTGATGACTACAAGCTGGGCCTTCCACTGTCCTTGACGAGCTGGACCTCACAGAATCCTCCCAAGCACCCTGTCAGAGCGGTATTCCTAATAGCTGCAGTTCATCTATGTGGGAACTGAGGCTTGGCGAGGTTAAGAAACTTGCCCAGATCCTGGGACGAGTGAGCGGCAGAACTGAGATTCGGAGCCAGACAGCACCCTACAAATGTGGGTTTCTGCTTCTTTATCTGTAAAGGGGGAAAGTGCTAACTATGATGTTGGAATGGCCCCCCGTGGACCACTCCATGCCCTAACATCCCAAACCTGGACCTGGCTTCCCAGAAACAGTCCATCTTCCATGCAATGGAAGGCTCTGGAATGACTGTGTCCTGGGAGTCGGGTGACTGATGCCCTTATTTTGGGTCCCACCCTTTGCTGGCTGTTTGACTTCAGGCAAAGGACTTAGTCACCAGGGAACCTACTTTTCTCATCTGTAAAATGAGGATAATGAGACCTGACTCCTGCCTTCCTCACAGGGAGGGCAGGAAGCTTCCTGAGATCACCTCACCAGAGCCTTTTGATCTGCTTGAAAGGATCCTCCTTAATTGCCCAGCCCTGCACTCCAGCAGCTGGGTGAAAGTTTTATGACCCGAGATTCCCACAGCCCATAATCCACAGGCTCCCAGAAGCCCTCAGAGGTTTTCAGTGATAGATTTGGCTGGTGAACGTTGTGTCAGGCCATCAGCAGAGATTTCTCAGAGCCTTAGTCATGTGGGGCGCTCTTGTCAATGCCTCCATTTATTTATGCAGGATTTCTTAAGAGTTCCTCCTTGCACGTGGCAGTTTCTCACCCCTCCCCAGGCTTGTGCACAGCAGTCATTTCTGGCATCGTGGACAGCTCCTGGCTGCTATAGCTGCAGCTGGGGTGTGCTCTCTGCCCCTTGGTTCCAGGTTTCAAAAAGGTCCTTTTAAGCGAGAAGTACATTCATCTGCCTTTTCATTTCTTGTCCGGGCCATCACAAAAGCTTCCTAAAGCATCGCCCTGCCTCCAGCCCTGCTCTCTCTTTGTCCGCCACACTGAAACCTGATCCACAAGACATACTGCTTCCCCGTTCAAAACTGATCCGTGCCTCTCCATGTCCTTGGATTAAAAACTGAACAAATAAACTTGGCATCAAAGCCTTGCCCCCCATACCCGACTCAAAATCTGGCCCCCAATTTCCTTTCTTCCCTCATTTCTCATCTCTTCCCATCGCTGGTTCTATTATTCAGTCAGACCTTGCACCTTGATTTCTCACCTCCTGGATGCCATGTGCCGTTGTAAACTCTGGGGAAGAAAATATGGCCCCTGCTCTCACGGAGCTTACCTCCTCGTGGGAGAGTCAGGCACATAAACGGGTAAGTCCTGTGTGGTTTGAGAAGTGCTGTGATGGGGAAACAGAGGGTCTCCAGGAGTCCGCTGGAGCCTAAACCTGTCTGGAGGGAGGGTGGGAAGAGACCAGGGGAGTGTCCTGGTGGAAGTGGCACCTAGCACTGGGGGGTGGTAGGATGCAGCCTGCCAGGGAACAGGGGCCGGAGCAGGGGTGGAACCTGTGGTCAGAGAGTCCCAGAGGAAGGGCTTAGGTGAGCGGGAGGGCGCCAGGTGGGTGGGGCCCGCCATGATTATGGCGTTTCATGGCTTGGGAAGAAGCCCTGTTCCTGAGGGCCCTGGCGAGTCATGTTCAGAAGCCTGGATCTTATCCTGAAAGCAAAGGAATGTCATCGAGGAAACGTCAGCAGGGAGGTGACATGGTCCCCACCTGCCCTCAGGTTCTACAGCCCTGTCAGGGGCTCCCCGACTCCAGGCCTTTGTCAGGTCTGTTCCTTCTTCCTAAATGCCCTTCCCCATTTCCTCCTCGTCTCCCAATTCTCCTCCTGCTATGGTGCTACCTGTCATTCACAGTGCCTTACAAATGCCACCTGTTTTTTGATGACTTCCTGTATCCCTAGGGGGTCTGGGAGCTGGGAGTCCATTACTTGTGTGTAGCCACATTCTGCCCTGCATTTTATGTTAGCTGCATCTGTGCCTCTCCTTCACTGGACTGAGAGCTCCTCAAAGGGAGGACCCCCTGGCTTATTTAGGTTAGAGTGCTTTGAGCCAGGTCTCTCTGCAAGCTCCAGTTCCTGGGCTTATCACCACTGAGATCTTGGACAAGTCACTTTATCTCTGAGACCTTTAGTTTTTTCATTTATAAAATGGGGGCGCTCATTTTTATTGCATAAGGTAATCGTGAGGATTAAGTGAAGTACTTAGCTAGCTCTCAAGAATCATGAGTTCTCTTCCTCCTGCCTCTGGTCTCTGGTTCAGAAAGATCGCTTGCAACATCTTGGGGGAGCATCCTGGAGGGAGGGATGCCTCCCCTTTCCCATGGCTCAGAGGAAACATTGAGAGCCTAAGCAAGATCCTTTCTGCACCGGTGGGCTTGCCCAGCAAACCAAATGTGAACATCATCGCATGCAGCCTCAGTTATCAGCGTCAGCCACTGCCACTCCTTGTAATCTGGTCATTTCTTTGACACCTTCCTTGCAACACTCGTCCTTAGTGTAAACGAAAAGGAAATGTTGAAAAATGACCTGCAAGCAAAAACATTAAAAAATGTGAGCCTTCTTGTATAGGATGATGCCTTAAGCCTGGGTCTACTCCTCTGAGAGTGGAGAAAACAGAGCCATCTGCTATGATTCTTTCCCTTTCTCTACTGCCCAGTCCATGCACAGCATCTGAACCATGAGATGACAAGGGCCACTGCCATTGCTGTGCTCGTCCTTGTCCTTGTCATTACCAGCAGCAGCAGCCTCCTCCTCCTCCTCTTCCTCATCACTATTTGAGTGGGGTGCAGGCCTATCTCCACCTCCTCCCTTCCAGGCCATTTTATACAAATCCAATCTGCATGCAGAGCCTCCCATATCCCTGCACTGCTTGTCCACAAACTCGATCCTCGCAGCAACCACGTGAGACGGGGACAGCAACTGCTGTCATCTTAAAAGACAAGGAAAGTGAGGCACAGAGAAACGGGGTGACTCTCTCAAGGTCGCAGCACCAGCTGGCAGCTGGGGGATGTCTGTGCAGGGCTGGGCTGTTTGAGGTCTGAAGAGGGTCCTTTGAAAGAGAACCTTGTTTCTCAGCAGCCAGCCCTGATTATCCATTGATGTGTCGCCATGTCTGAGGGATTTCTTTCAGCACCCTTGGAAGCCAGTTCTTCTTCCTACTCCTTTTGCTTTTTGGAGCACTCACTGTGTGCCTGGGGCCTCACCAAATGTTAGCTGCTTCAGTAAAGATTGAAGGAGCACATGAAGGGTCATAGGGAGATAAGAGTTTGCCCCTGTGTGTGTGGGGCTGGTGTGGTTTCTGGGACATTCCCTCCCCACCTTCCTTCTCTGCCATTGTTCACAAAGATGTGAAAGGGCATCATTCGTCTCTCTCTTTACTGCTCTGCTCATGTCTCCTCAAGGGAAGAGCAGAAATGTCGTCTTATTGGGGATATTGGGAAGGGCTGAAGTTCACCGGGTTGCATTTGTCTGTTGAGCAGGGTCAGTATGTTAAGACTTTGTGTCTCTTTCTTCCTTCTCAACCTGCCTGGATTCTGACATGGCTCCTTGCATTTTTACTTTTCATGTGTTGAGCCATCCTTCCTTCCCCTGCAGGTCCTTTAGGAGAATTTTTGGCCAAGGAACAGAGGTGATTCTGATTCTTTTTTTTTTTTTTTTTTTCCAGACTCTTAAAAATATCGTTAATAAGGCAGGATGTGAAAGGTTTAGAACTCTGAGAGACATATATTTGCAAATGGATTTTTTCAACGAGATCCTTTCCATTTTCTACTCAAGGTAATACTGAGATACAGTCAGGTGTTATCTGAATTGGCTTGTCAGTGTTCTGCTGGAGAGATTTCTTTCCTGGGATTGTTTCAAAAGTTCTGGGGCAAGGTGACCTGCCTCCTCTTTTATACTTGACATAACTGACAACAGTGAAATTCAATGGCTGTTTCTTCGTTTTTATTTGAGGCCCTGGGAACTCAGTTTCCGCTATTCTCTAGTAGATTTATTACAAAGTAACAAACATGGAAAAAGCCTCATGATTTAGAGCAAGGCATAAAGGCTTTGAGGAACACCTCATCTTTCACTGCCTTCTCTTTGTAGTAAAAACCATAATCTAGCTCTTGGGAGAGGAGCCCCAGGCTTGGGGTAATGAGTTCTCCTAGACAGTTAGTCAAATGCGTATTTTTTCTCAAGTGAAAGATGGAATGTCATGTAGCAGGTGGCCAAGATACTTGGCCTTCAAGGTAGGGACTTCCAAGTCTGGAGGGTTTGGGATGGGGAGGCGGATCAATCTCTAGCACCCCTCCCCCACCCTGTGAGTACTGGGTGGGTGGGCTCTCTTTGGTGGGAGATAGTTGGCGCTGGGGCCACGCAGTCCACTTGAATCAGAATTCCAAGGTGGGTCTAGACATTGGGGTTTTTTTTTTTAAAGCTCCCCAGTAATTCTAACATGCAACATGAAGCCCTGCTCCAAGGCAGTGTCTGAAGCTAAGCTTAAATATCCTCATCTCTACCGACAGTTCTTTCTCTGTCTCCGGGGCCAGGTGTGCTCTCTCTGCTCCTCCAGCTCACCTGCCCTCTTCGTCGCCTGACTAAGGCCTGCTTTTCCTCCAGAACTCAACTCAGTTGAGAATGCATTCGTCCTAGCAAGGGAAGCCCAGCATTCAGGTTGGAGTCTTGGTTCTCAAGTCAGATTGTCTGATATTGAGTCCCAGAGCTACCACATACTAGCTGTGTGAGCTTGGGCAAGTTACTTTACCTCTCTGGGCCTGAGATATTAATCTATAAGATGAGATAACAACAGTACCTAGAGCACTTAGCATATCTTCAGGTTCTTTGAATGCTCTCAGTAAATACCAGCTCTTATTATGAAATGGAATAGTGCTAAAGGTTCTTCGAGTTTCTAGTAGGCTCAGTGGAGATGCTGGGTATGAAAAAGCTTTGCATAGGAGTGACCTACTCCTTTCTACTGTGTCATAGAGCAGGGTCAGCAAACTATGGCCTGCAAGCCAAATCCAGCTGACCACCTGTTTCTATAAATAAAGTTTTATTGGAACACAGCCATGCCTATTTGATTACATACTGTCTATTGTGGCTTACACACTTCAACAGTGGAGGTGAGCAGTTGTGACAAAGACCTTGTGACCACAAAGCCAAAAATATTTACTCTCTGGACCTTTAGAGAAAAACATTGCTGACTCCTTCACAGAGAATCAGCTGGCCCTGCCCATGGTTATACCTCCCCTCTGATGTCTTCCTTTTTATTAAAAGTTTTAACCTCACTTCTACAATATCGTGTTCCAAGCCCTGTTTTAATATTTTACAAATATTATATCATTTCATTCTTATAGCAACTCCATGAGGTGACTATAATTATTATCCCCATTCTTCAGATGAAGAAATCGAGGCACAGAAAGGTTAAGGGCAGGATTTGAATGCAGGGTCCCTGTTCTTAACTGCTGCTCTGTGCATGTGTCCCAAGCTTGTTAGAGAAACACAGACTTGGGGTGCTTGAGAGTGTGAAGAGTTGGAATTGATAGAGACCAGCAGCCCAAAGAGGAACTGAGTTGGAAAAGGGCTTAGGGAGCCCTGGGATCAACACCCTTCTTTCCCAGGAGATGGCCAGGCTTCTGGGGAAACTGAGGCCCATTAGGCTCAAGCTTTCCCAGCAAGATCTGTGTGTTCTAGGAGATTAAAGGCTGGTGGGAAGATAACTGGGCCAAAGGTCTTAAAAATAAAAACGGAAGTGTTTTATCATGGAAATAAAAAATACATAAAAGTAGAAAGAAGGCTATAATGAACCTCATGTACCTATCACTCAGCATGAACAGTTATGAACATTTTTCCAATCTAATTTCATATATCATCTCCCAATAATTTCAGGGTGGCAACTAGAGATTTAAAAAAATAAATCCCAAACATTCAGCTATTTTGCACACAAATATCTTTGAGTCCAAATTCATTTTGAAGGAGGACTTGAGGGGAGAAAATGCGGCATAACCCAGGCCTTGGGGACAGAGCCGGCCGCCCTTGAAATGGGGGTGGGCACCGCAGTTTTCCGCCAGCCAGCAGAAGAAGGTTTGCACACGTCCCTCCTCCCTGGACCTCATTGCGGGCGAGGCCTCGTTCTCCTATGAGCAAGGCCGGGGCCTGCCAGGCCAAGGCAGCCCTGGGGTGGGGTGAGAGCAGGGAACGCCTTGTGAAATGCTGTGTGCCACCAGGACAACACGTGGATTCCTTATTCACCATCATCCTCTTCTTCCAAGTGCACCCTCCTGCCTGCTGCGGGGCCTCTGAGCCCTGCTGGGTGAGTGTGATTGTCAGCTGAGTCACCCCGGTCATTCCTGTTATCTCATTACCACATTTGCCGTTTTCTAGCTGCGTGACTCACTCGGCTGGGAGGGAAACAGGGAGCTAGGGGGGAGGGGGGGAGGAGTCTTTTATCACACCTCACAACCCCTCCTTTGGAAGTATCGTCCTTTGCCTTTTATTTATTTATTTATTTTGAGGTACTGGGGCCAGGGATTTCTCCGGGACCTCGTATGTGGGAAGCCAGGGCTCAACCACTGAGCCACAGGGGCTCCCCATCCTTTGACTTTGAGCTCTAGTCTGAACACCCAAAATAAGGGATGGGGAAGGTCAAGGGTGAGTTTGGGGCTGGTGGAGGGGCTGCCAGCCAGGGGCTGCCAGGCCCTGGGCTGTGTCTATGCAGCTTCAAGGAATTCTGGAAAATCCCTGCTCCTGCTCGCTGACCTGTCTGCCTGGTGTGTGATTCTCCACTGCACCCAACTGGACCCTCAGCGGCTGGGGAGAGAAAGCTCTCTGCTGAGGTCCTCCTCTCAGGCAGCCAAGGAGACAGGTGAGAAAGGAGGGGCCTTGGCTCAAGCCGCCTTGTCGTGCCCAGGCTTTGCACACTCCCAGGCTTGGCCACAAAGACCTCTGGAAACGGTGGGCCTGCTAGCTCGGCTTCCCTCATACATTTCTGCTCAGAAAAGAGCCTGGAGTTCTTTTGTGGTGTCTCTAAACCAGGACTGAAATTGCGCCTCCCACTTCCGCTAGCCCTCCTCCTGCCTGTCCTTCAAGGCCCTTCTCTTCACAGAGCAGCTGGGGGTGGGGGTGGGGGTCCTTCTGCCGCGTGGGACAGGTCACAGCATTCCCCTTTGAAACTCTCCAGTGGTTTCCTCTGGCACTTAAAATAAAATCCATACCCTGGCTACTCAAACTGTGGTCCTTGGACCAGCAGCACCAGCCTGGGGTGGGACTGGGGTCTTGTTAGAAATGCAGAATCCCAGGCCCACCCCAGACCTATTGAAGCAGGAGCTGCATTTCAACAAGATCCCAGGTGATCCACAGGCAAGTGATTCAAGTGTACCAGGGGCCGGTGCTGGAGCCCAGCGCTATTCATCAGCACCACCTGGGAGCTGTTACGGTGCGAATGCCGCAGCCCCGTTGACTGCCTGATTCAACCGCTCCTCACTACCACCTGGAATTAAGGAAGCCACATGTCAAAGAGGTTCAGTACGTTGTCCAGGAGGCCCGGCGTTGGGGGAGGCTGGAACTGTTTGGAAGCGTGTGCCTCTGGCTGCAAAGGGAGAGGCAGTTGAGTGTATATACAGGGGTTGAGGATTCAGACTTGCCTGGGTTTGAATTCCTGCGGCACCGCATACAAATTGGGCATATTATTTATCATCAGAGCTTTGTTTTCCTTATTTGTAGAACAAGGATCAAAAAATCCAAACCTATGTCATGGTGCTGTTAACAGGATTAAGTGAGATAATGTGGTTAGCATGGTGCTTGCAACATGCTAAGGGCTTAGTAAGCGTGAGCTGTCATTATTATCAGTTATTTATCATTCCTCACGCCCCATGCTTGGCCCTTTTATACAATGGAAGCCCTGAACTATTTGGTCTCTAGGATTTTTCTCTCCCAATGTGGCGTGGTAAAAAAGGCGTGAGATTTAGAGACCTCTTGTTTGCTGTGTGATTGAAGCAGGGCATCTGAACTTTCTAGTCCTCTGTCTTCCTTTTCTCTGAAATGGAGACATGAACATCCGCCTCCAGAGTTGGGCTGAAATGGACTGATCCTGCAAGCATGTGGCTCCTGACTTCTCCTTTCACATCTCACCCTTCATATTGCAATAACCGCACACAATGGGCCCTCAGAGGGTAAGGTAGCTCCTCTCTCCTGGTGGGAACCCATTCTAGGGAGACATCACTCTTTTCTAGCATTGAGGGAATGGAGGACCTAGGGGTGACATGACATGTGATGGGTCACCAGAGACACGTGACTCCACCGCTGCCTGCACGAGGCCGTATGATGGGAGAGAGCTCTCTAGAGCGCCCTGCCTGGGTGCATGTTGATTTGGCCCCCTGCTAGCTGTGTGACTTTCGACAAGTTATTTAACCTCTGTTTTTTGGTTGCCACATCTGAAAATTGGGCCTATATCATCTACCTCATAGAGTGGCTGGAAGGGTTGAACGAGTTAATCAGTGGAAGTGCTTGAAATCATGGTTCACACATGGCGAATCTGGATAATGGGCTTCTCCTCACCCTCCGCAGCTGAGCTGAATTGTCTCCACTGGGCTTCCACCCACTAGGGCTTGTCATGCTCTCCTTGTCAATCTCTCTTCCCCACGAGCTCATCTCTGTATCCCTGGTGCTTAGCGGCAGAAAGCCTGACCCACGCTTGGCACTTACTGTTTAATTTTATTATTTTATTTTATTTTACTTACTTTACTTTAATTTTTGCAGAAGGAATGACAGAATTCAGAGGGCAGCTCAGGAATAAGACCCGAGGCAGTGAATCACATGGCCATAGGCAGGGGATCTCCGGATCCCTCCCTGGGTGGTAGAACTGGATCCCTTGGGTGGGAAGACAGGGAAATGGGAAGGGACTTCACTTTTACCCCCCTCTCATTTAGGTCCGTGATGTTGGGTTTGACTTTTCTCCTAGACCATCTTGCTGTCCACACTGTATCAGGCAGGCGTGAAGGCTTTCAGACTCAGGAGCTTCAGAGGGGGGATCTATCCGAACAACAAACTTTCTTTGATGCATTTTTATACACTCAAATTGTGTCTCTTTACCAAATTCTGAGTCAGTTAGGGGGTCTTCTGTGAGCGGCAAGAAAATTCCTCTCCTCCACAGGTACATTTCAACATTAATGTTTCAATTCACAAATGCCCATAGCATGCTATTCTGCTAGGCCCTGTTCTGGCTACTCTAGAGACACCACCTCGTTCCAACCCACATAACATCCCTTTGAGGTGGGTAGCAGTGTCCCCATTTTATAGATGAGGAAACTGAGACACAGAGAGGTAAACTGCCCTAATTCCACAGCATCTGCGTCATGGAAGCGGGCGTCAAGCACCCTTGGCTCCAGAACCCGGGCTCGTCATTTCTAGGTTATGCCATCTCATTTAAGCCTCACAACCCTCGCTTAAATCACACAACAGCTAAGGATCGAATTGTGTCTCCCAAAAGATATATTTAATTCCTAACCCCCAGGACCCCAGAATGTGACCTTATTTGGAAGTAGGAATTGGTTAAGATGAGGTCATACTGGATTAGGGAGAGCGCTTAGGAGAGAAGAGGCATCGATGACAGACACACAGGGGATACAGCAGAGATTGTTCTACAAGCCAAAGAATGCTAAGGGTTGCCAGAAACGAGGGAGAGGCAAGGAAGTCTCCTTTCCTAGAGTCTTCAGAGAAAGCCTGGCTCTGCTGACACCTTGGTTTTAGACTCTGGCCTCAGAACTGTGAGAGAACCAATTTCTGTTGTTTTAAGTCACCCCGTTTGTGGTACTTTGTTACGGCAGCCTCAGGAAATTAATCAACAGATCCACAAGGTAGCTACTGTTTCTATTTACTCAGAGGTTCAGAGATGTTAAGAAGTCTGCTCAAGGTCACACAGGAGTAAGTGGCTACAGCTGGGATTCTCTTTTGCCTGGCTCCAAAGTGCCACCAGGTGTATACCAGGATAGAGACACCATGGGTGCTTTGCCAGAATCTCCTGCACAGGATCAGGAGCCACCCCACTTGAAGTCTCCTTCCTTTCACTTTCGAGTCTTCTTTCTTTATCTTTCCTTATCACAGTGGCCAGGAACTCTAGTTGGATGTTGGATGGCAGTGTTGATAAACGGCAATTCTGCCTTGTCTTTGTCATGTGAATGCTGCTTATGCTTTCCTTTCTTTTGCAGGAGCACGCACTTAGTGGAGGCTCCTTGGTGTTTGGGGAGGAGCCTGCATAAAGAGTAAAGAGACGGGGATGCTGACTCTGATTCTGTCCCTTGCTTGCTAAGAGAACTTGGGGCAGTTACGAACTTCTCTTTATTGTTACCATTTAGGGTTGGATGAGATCAGTGACTTTTAAACTTAAAAAAATTTAACTTAGAAATTTTTAAAGCTGCAGAATACTTTAATTACAAGAAATCTTAAAAGTACCTCAAGTACAAAATAAGTGCCATGCCTTTTATTCGATCCTGGGTGCCATGGAGTTTGGAAATCGCTGCATTTGATAAGCGCTAACCGTGTGTGATTAAGGGAAGCCAACAGGCTCCACGTCTTAGTGACCTGAGGCTGCCCTAGCAAATGACCACAAACTTGGTGGCTTACTAAACAAAAGACGTTTAGTTTATGCTCTCACAGTTCTGGAGGTCAGAAGCCTGAAATGAGCATGTAGACAGGGACATGGTGTCTCTGAAGGCCCTAGGGCAGAAATTCTTCCTTGCCTGTCCCAGCTGCTGCGGGCGCCAGGTGTCCCTTGGCTTGTGGCTGCATAGCTCCAGCCTCTGCCTGTCTTCATTGGCCTTCTCCTTGCTGTGTCTTCTCTTCTGTCTCTTTGAAGGTCACCTGTCATTGGATTTAGGGCCCACCCCAGGATCATCTCAGCTCATGACCCTTAATAACATCTGCAAAGACCCTTCTTCGGAATAAGGTCACATTCGCAGGTTTCAGGGATTTGGGGGTCACCATTTAGCTCCTCATCATCATCAGTAATAACGGTTAAACATCTGTTATGCCTGGCACTCTCCTGTCATGGATCAAGACACATGATCAAGACAGACACATGACCCCTGGGAGCCTCCAGGCTCACTTGGGAATCTCTATGAAATTGGGGGCCTCAGCTTTGAGGCTTTTTCCTCCCCCACCCCATCACCTCCTTCCTTTAACAAGTTTATTGAGGTATAATTTACATATAGTAAAATTCACCCTGTTTAGGTGTACAGCAGAAGAAACATGCTTACAGAATTAAACGAATTCA
Organism: Tolypeutes matacus; assembly: GCA_026826555.1. NCBI lineage: Eukaryota > Metazoa > Chordata > Mammalia > Cingulata > Chlamyphoridae > Tolypeutes > Tolypeutes matacus. The sequence goes on from JAKSZT010054489.1 coordinate 15,882,826, forward strand.
CTCAAACTCATTTTAGACGGGAAGGGCAGAGTCCGGGATTTGAACCGACATTCTCTATTGCCAGAGCCTGAAACCAAGCCACCAGTCATGGGCCTGCTGTCCTCGGGGGGGCCAGCTCCTCATCTGTGGCACCAAGAGGCTGGACAAGACGCCCTCTAGAAGCCCCGAGAGGGCAGGGTCCAGACCCCCGTGGTGGAGTGCTGGGAAGCACTCCTGGTCAAAGGACCCCTCTGTGTGAGGAGATGGGAAACGGAAATCCACATTCCACTTACACGCATTTCGCCTTTTGGGGATGAACTGCATGTCTATGGTTAAGTGGAGTTACAGCTCACAGTATCTCATTTCAATTGAACTAATCCTCACAAAATGGGCAAGCAACTTAAACGATTTCTGTGAAGAAACTGCAAGCTGAAGAGAAGACTAATGAGGCAAGCCCAAGGGAACGGCAGGACGACGGCTGACGTGGTGCCTGCTGCTTCCCAGCTCAGTTACAGGACAAGAGTCATGGCAGACCAATTACGTCTACCGCAAAACTGGCCAAAAGAATTCAAAAGTGATCAGGAAGAATCTTTGAGACATGGCTCAAATCCACTATTGCTAATAATGACTCTCTCCTTGACTACTGTGTCTTTTTGAAAAAAAAAAAAAAAAAACACAAATCAATTTTATTGATACATATTAATAAAGCATAAAATCCATCCAAAGTGTATGATCAGTGGTATATGGCATAGTCACATAGTTGTGCATTCATCACTTCTATCATTATTAGAGCATTTTCATTATTTCAATAATAATAATAAAAACATTAAATCGGACAAAAAAATTCATCACCTCTCAATCTTTCCATGCTTCCCCTGCTGTACATAGCTGCTCTTTCTGGCCATTCTTGCTTATTTATTTATTTTAAAGAACTTTTATTAAGATATATTCACATACCGTACAAATCTACCCAAAGTGTCCGATCAATGGCTTTTAGTATAATCACAGTGTTGTGCATTCATCACCACAAAAAATCTTAGAACAATTTCATTACTCCAAAAAGAAAAACTCCACACCCCTTAGCAGTCATCTCTCAATCCGTTTGTCCTTCCCCAGCCCTACATAACCACTAATCTAATTTCATCTTTATAAATTGATTTCTACTTACCTATGGTACAAATGGAATCACACAATATGTAGCACTGTGTGTCTGGTTTCTTTCACTTAGCATAATGCGTTTTTTTGTGTCTGATATTAGCATCTTGTAACATTAATATACATTCGTTTAGTTTCAAAACAACAATCTTACATACACAATATTACCCATATTCATATTCACATGAGGCTTTATTACGCAATACAGTCCCATGTTACATTTTTTATCTTTCCTTTAGTATTTTACATGATCTTAGATTTCCCTTTCAACCACTGTCATACCCATATAATAATAGCACTGCTAGTTACAAACATTATATTGTGCCTTCACCTGTTCTATTCATTTCCAAAGATTAACACACATCCTTTTTACCATTTCTGCACTAGTTAATTTTCAGCTTTCCATTCTCTAACCTCATTCTATTTTCTGGTGACCCATAATCAAGTTATTAACTCCATGGGTTTACACAAATATTTAGTTCATAATAGCGCAGTCATATCATATTTGTCCTTTTGTGTCTGGCTTGCTTCAGGCAATGTAATGTCCTCCAGGTTAATCCATGTTGTCATATGTTTTACAACTTCATTTCTTCTTACCACTGCATAATATTCCATTGTGTGTATATACCACAGTTTGCTTATCTGGATTGTGTCCATCTCTTGGCAATCATAAATAACGCTATTATGAACATTGGTGTGCATATATCTGTTTGTGTCACTGCTTTCAGTTCTTCTGGGTATTGGTATTGCTAGTAGTGGTATTGCTGAGTCATGTGGCAAATCTATATTCAACTTCTTTAGGAACTGCCAGATGGCCCTCCACGTGACTGTACCATCCTGCATTCCCACCAACATTGAATTAGTGTTTCTATCACTTCACATTCTCTCCAACACTTGTAGTTCTCTGTCTTTTCAATAGTGGTCATTCCTAATAGGTGTGAAATGACATCTCATTGTAGCTTTTTTTTTTTTTTTTTAAAGATTTATTTATTTACTCCTCCCGCTGCCCAGTTGCTTTGCGCTCGCTGTCTGCTCTCTGAGTGTTCTTCTGTGTCTGCTTGTCTTCTCTTTAGACGGCACTGTGAACCCATCCTGGGACCTTCCAGAGTAGAGAGAGGTGCTCAATCTCTTGCACCACCTCAGCTCCCTGGTCTGCTGTGTCTCTTTTTGTCTTTCTTCTGTGTCTCTTTTTGTTGTGTCATCTGGCTGCGCCAGCACTCCTGTGCAGGCCAGCACTCCTGTGTGGGCCAGCACTCTTCACGGGCCAGCTCACCACGCCGGCCAGCTTGTTTTTCACTAGGAGGACCCAGGAATCAAACCCTCGACCTTCTATATGGTAGACGGGAGCCCAATTGCTTGAGCCATGTCCACTTCCCTCATTGTGGCTTTGATTTGCATTCCTATAATTGCTAGTGATGTTGAATATTTTTTCATCTGTTTTTTTTGTCATTTGTATTTCTTCTTTGGACAAATGTCTATTCAAGTCTTTTGCCCATTTTTAAATTGGGTCGTTTGTCTTCTTACTGCTGAGCTGGAGCTTCTCTTTATATATCATGGATATTAAACCCTTATCGGACATGTGATTGCCAAATATTTTCTCCCATTGAGTTGGCTGCCTTTTCAGCCTTTTGACAAAGTCCTTTGATGTGCAAAAGTGTTTAATTTTGAGGAGTTCCCATTTATTTATTTTTTCTTTTGTTGCTTTGGATGTAAGGTCCAAGAAACCACCACCTACTACAAGGTCTTTAGGATGTTTCCCTACATTTTCTTCTAGTAGTTTTATAGTTTTGATCTTTGATCCATTTGGAGTTGATTCTTGTGTAGGGAGTGAGATAAGGATCCTCTTTCATTCTTTTGGTTATGGATATCCAGTTGTCCCAGCACCATTTGTTGAAGAGACTGTTCTGTCCTGTTAACATGGACTTGGTATGTTTGTTGAAAACCAGTTGGTTGTAGAGGTGAAGGTTTCTTTCTGGATTCTCAATTCTATTCCACTGATCAATGTGTCTATCTTTATGCTAATACTATGCTGTTTTGACCACTGTATCTTTGTAATTGTTTCAAGGTCAGGCAGCAAATTTCATCCCATATTGCTCTTTTTTTTTTTTTTAGAATGCTTTTGGGTATTCGGGTGTACTTTCCCTTCCAAATAAATTTAGTAATTGCCTTTTCTATTTCTGTAAACTAGGCTGTTGGGATTTTGATTGGTATTGCATTGAATCTATAAATCAGTTTGGGTAGAATTGACATCTTCACAATATTTAGTTTTCCAATCCATGAACATGGGATGTCTTTCCATTCGTTTAGGTCTTCATTGATTTCTTTTAGCATTGTTTCATAGTTTTCTGAATATAGGTCCTGTACTTCCTTGGTTAAATTGATTTTTAGATATTTAAGTCTTTTTGTTGCTGTTGTAAATGGAATTTCCCCCCTTGATTTCCTCCTCAGATTGTTCAATACTGGTGTACAGAAACATTACTGATTTTTGTGTGTAGATCTTGTATCCTGCTGCCACTTTGCTGAACTTGTTTATTAGTTCAAGTAGCTTTGTTGTAGACATTTCAGAATTTTCTAAATATAAGAATATATCATTTGCGTACAGTGAGAGTTTTACTTCCTCTTTTCCAATTTATTTTTTTCTTCTCTAACTGCTCTAACTAGAATTTTTAGCACAATGTTGAATAATAGTGGTGACAGTGGGCATCATTGTCTTTTTCTTGATCTTGGAGGGAAAGCTTTCAACCATTCCCCTTTGAGTATGATGTTGGCTGTAAGTTTTTCATATATGCCCTTTATTATATTGAGGAATTTTTCTTTCTAGTCCTATATTTCGAAGTGTTTTTATCCAGGAAGTTGCCGGATTTTGTCAAATGCCTTTTCTGCATCGGTCGAGATGATCATGTGTTTTTTTCCCTTCAATTTGTTAATGTGGTATATTATGTTAATTGATTTTCTTATGTTTCCTTATGTTGAACCATCATTGCATACCAGGTATAAATCCCACTGGGTTGTGGTGTTTTGATATGCTGTTGGATTCTACTTGCAAGTATTTTGTTGAGAATTTTTGCATCTATGTTCAGTAGAGAGATTGGTCAGTAATTTTCTTGTAGTATCTTTATCTGGCTTTGGTACTAGGATGAGGTTGGCTTCATAAAATGTGTTGGGTAATTTTCCCTACTCTTGAATCTTTTGAAAGACTTTAAACAGGATTGATGTTAATTCTTCTTGAAATGCTTGGTAGAATTTACCTGTGAAGCCATCTGGTCCTGCACTTTTCTTTGTTGGGAGATTTTTGATGATGGATTCAATTTTTAAAAATGTGATTGACTTGTTAAATTCCTGTATTTCTTTTGGTGTAAGTGTAGGTTGTTTGTGCATTTCTAGGAATTGTCCATTTCATTTAGGTTGCCTTGTTTGTTGGCATACAGTTTCTCATAATATCCTCTTATGTTGCTTTTCATTTCTGTGGGGTCAGTCTTAACTCCTCCCTTTTCATTTCTGACTTTATTTGCATCTTTTCTGTTTTTTTCTTTGTTAGTCTAGCTAAGGGTTTGTCCATTTTACTGATCTTCTCAAAGAACCAGCTTTTGGTTAGGTTGATTTTCTCTATTGTGTTTTATGTTCCCAATTTCCTTTATTTCTGCTCTAATCTTTATTATCCCTTTCCTTCTGCTTGCTTTGGGAATGGTTTGCTGTTCTTTTTCTAGTTTCTCCAGTTGTTCAGTTAGATCTTTGATTTTAGCTCTTTCTTCTTTTTTTAATATAGGCATTTAGGGCTATAAATTTCCCTCTCAGCACTGTCTTTGCTGTATCCCATAAGTTTTGATATATTGTGTTCTTATTTTCACTCATCTCCATATATTTACTAATTTCACTTACAATTTGTTGTTTGACACACTGATTGTTTAGGATTGTGTTGTTCAGTCTCCACGTATTTGCAAATTCCCCCCTTTCCCTCTATTATTGATTTCCAGTGTCATTCCATTATGATCTAAGAAGGTGCTTCACATAATTTCAATCTTTTTATATTTATTGAGACCTGCCTTGTGACCTAATATGTGGTCTATCCTTGGAGAAAGATTTATGAGCACTTGAGGCCCCCTTTATTATTTCCTGCAAAGGTGGATTATTTTTTATGAACTCTCTTAGTTTATGTTTGTCTGTGAATATTTTAAACTCACCTTCATATTTAAAGGACAGATAAAGAATTCTCGGCTGGTAATTTTTCTCTTTCAGTGTCCTAATTGTGTCATACCACTGTCTTTTTGCCTCCATGTTTTCTGATGAGAAATCCACACTAAATCTTACTGGGGTCCCTTGTATGTGATGGTTTGCTTCTCCCTTGCTGCTCTCAGCATTTTCTCTTTATCTTTAATGTTTGACATTCTGAGTAGAATGTGTTTTGGAGTAGGTCTTTTCAGATTTAATCTGATTGGGGTGTGCTGCACTTCTTGGACATGTAAGTTCATTTCTTTCATGAGTGTTGGGAATTTTTCAGCCATTATTTCCGCAAATACTCTTTCTGCCCTTTTTCCCTTCTCTTCCCCCTCTGGAACTCCCATGACAAATATGTTGTTGTGTTTTGTGTTATCATTCAACTCTCTGAGCCCCTGCTCAATTTTTTCCATTCTTTTCTCTCTTCAATTTCAGCTGTTCTGTCTTCTGCATCACTTAATCTTTCTTCTTTCATTTTGAGTCTGCTGTTGTGTGCCTCTAATGCACTTTTTTTTTTTTTAATCTCACCTATCTGTCTTTCATTCCCATGAGCTCTGTTACTTTTCAATTCAGGTTTTCAAATTCTTCTTTGTACTTGTGTCTTCTTGATGTCCTTTATCTCTTTAGCTAATTGTCTTTCAACTCATTGATTAGATTTTGGAAATTTGTATGAATCTTGTTGATTTGTTGTCTCAAATCTGTGTCTTATCTGGGTCTTTGATATATTCCTTTGGGCCATGTCTTCCATTTTCTTAGTATGGTCCGTAATTTTTTTGCTGATATCTAGGTGTCTGATTATGATGTTGAGTTTACTCTGTTGCTCAATTTCTCTCTCTTTTGTAAGAAGTTAGTCGTGGGAGACTGTATTATTGTCATTCTTTGATTCTTGGTTCAACCTGTTCTAAGTCTTGAGGATTATCTTTGTTTAGTTGCTCAAATCTGGGCCATGGACCCAGTAATGGGTTGCAGAGCTGCTTCCAAGGGCCTTGGGGAGGGAGACTGCAAAGACCAGAAAAAGCCTGTCTTACTTGTTTACTTTTAATTCCCTCACATGCACTTCCTTGGTTGGCTAGCAGATGGCGCACTTTGGCAGGCCTCTCAGTTCAAAGCCTGGTAAGAGCGTGTTTGCTGCAACATGGACTGGATCAGTGTGACAGAGGATCCTGCCTTGAGACCATACAGAGCCTTGCAATTCAAACTTTCTCAGAGATAGTTCTCCAAACTTGCCTGGCAGCCCCCTCTCTTTTCCACTCCCCTCAACAACCAGTCCTGGTCAGTAGGGAGGGTATTTGAGAGGGTCAGATCTTTTTAGTTCCAAGCTGGATCCCAAGGCAAACAAGGGTGTGGCCCCATCTGGCCTGGAAGGTCTCTGTGGGACACAGCAGACCAAATTTGTGGGTCAAAAGCGGAATCAGCCTTAGGCTGCATCCCTTTCTTTCCAGTTTCCTGGGGAGGTGGATTCCTGTGGCCCCTTTGTCTGTAACCACAGGCCTGAGGCCAGAGAATTCAATGCTTTCTCCTCATAGGGTGGAGAGGGGCTCTGGCAGCTACAGCTGCAGTCTACTCATGGTTGTAAGGTTGAGGTCTCTTTTCTGTTCCTCTCTCTTCTGGGAAGTGTTCAGCCTTCTCCTGGTGTCCTACACTCTAGAACTTTTTTTTCCAGGCCATTTCTGCCTATCCTCTAGCTATTTTTTCTGTGAAAGAAGACAGTCCTGTGTCTTTCTAATCCACCATCTTCCCAGAAGTCTCTAATGTATCTTGATGGAACTAATGGAGTGGAGGCCATTGCAATTAGCAAGACACTTAAAAACTGAAGTTTTCCATCTATTTAAAGACATAAGACAATCAATTCAGCCTTTTACAAAATTTCATTAAACTTAGCAATTTTGAAATTTATTACTTAGTAGTGAAAACACAAGGCCATTTGCTCCTCCTGCTATAGTCAAAATGGCTGGCTGAAGTAATACTCTGCAAGCAAGATGGTGACAAATTAAAATGGACTCCTGAGTCAATAAATATTATTGGAAGATGCATAGAACTCAATACTAACAAGCTGAAGAAACAAATAATAAAACAAACATTGTGAGACGTGTTGATCCAATTCTTGAAACTACAGATTTTCCAACATATTTCAGCTTATGCTTTTGCTAGATTCTTCATTTCAATAATAAAATAAATAAAAAGAACCCTTTCTTATGAGCCCTTAAAAGAAGAATGTACCAGAAAAATATTCTTATAGTAAATGAGTTTTAAATAAAAACAATATTTTGGTACTTGCTTTGAATAGAATGAAAATTTAAAAAAAAAAAAAAAAATAGGTAAATTTCCTGAGCTAGCATCTCATGTGAAATTTATTTGCTACATTGTCCAAAGCAAACTAATGAAATGAGGAATTTGAAGCCACAAGAGCACAGACCCAATAGGATGTCATTGGTGTGGGGCATTAAGTAGAGGCAGAAGTTCAAAATACAGCAGAATCTTTACAATACTCTGTAATTACATAAGAAGTGAACCTGAAAATATTCTGTGCAAGCAGAACTTCTGCATCTGATTTTGGCAAAGTATTTAAAACACTGAGAGAACATAAAGTTGAGGGTTCCAATTTATTTGACCTTTCCCAGGATGACAAGTGCCTGTAGAGAGCATGCTATAGCGGTTACATTTGAAAAAACACAAACATCCACTTAAACTATCCCTTCAGGGTCGATGTCATGATTTAATAAGGAGGGAGACAGAAACTGCTTTTCAAAAGAAACTTGTAAACTACAATGTGATGCCACCACACATGCACCATAATGGCTAAGACAAACGCAACAGACCACACCGAGGGCTGGTGAGAATGTGGAGCCACTGGAGCTCACATGCGCAATGGGTGGTGTGTGAAACCACGGAAACCCTTCAGATCACTCTGGCAGTATCTCCAAAAGCAGAAATATGTATATCCAAAGACCCAGTAAATCCACCCTATTTATGTACCTAACAGAAAATCATATGTTGTTGACCAAAAGACAGGCCCTGGAATGTTTATCGCTGCATGTGGTGGTTTGGAACTACGTACCCCAGAAGAACATGTGCTTAAACCTAAGCCATTCCTGTGGGTGTGAACCCATTTTAAGGAGGACCTTTTGATGAGGTTGCTTCAGTTAAGGTGCAGCCCAGCTCCACAATGGAGTCCTATTCCTGGAGTCCTTTAGAAGCAGAATGAAATTCAGTTGGAAGGAGAGAAAGCTACAGGAAGCAAGAAGCTAAAGGTCAACAGAACTCAGAAGAGAAAGGAGAGGTCAGGGGAGGCTACCTGTGCACTGCCATGTGACAGAGGAGCCCAGGACCAAGAATCCCCTGCAGCCAGACCCAGAGGGCCGCCGTCCTCAGGGAGAAAGCATGGCCTCGATTCCTGTTGTTTAAGCCAACCCACTGCATAGTAATTTTTTAAGCAGCCAAGAAAATGAAAACACAGCACTATACCTAATACTCTAGCACTGGAAATTACCCAAATGCTCAAAAAAGTAGAATGGATACATTTATTGCCATAGATTCATATAAGGGGATTCTGGATCAATAAGAATGAATGATCCATGACAGCATGCAGCAATATGGACAAATCTTACAAGGGAAATTTTAAGCAAAAGGCACCAGACACACAACAGAGTGACTCCTACATAATTCCATTTATATGAGGTTAAACCCTGCCCCACTCCGTCCGCCCACCCCCAAATCCAGGCAAAACCAGTCTGTGCTATTGCAAGTCAGGATAGCAGTTACCCTTGGGGAGTGGGTAATAACTAGAAGGGGCACAGATAAGGTTGTGATTCTCGATGGGTGCTGGTCACACCTTGCATTGATCTGAACTCATATGATGTGTTCACCCTTTCTGTATGCTTATTGTTCTTGAATAAAATGGAAAAAAAAAAAAAAAGACACATTCTATGAAGAGAGTAAGCACAGATGATCAGGAATATTTTCAAAGTTTACTTTACTAAAAATGATAGGCATCACCTATATTTCTATTCCTGAAAGAGACTGAAACAGAATACTGTAGCTTGTTTTAAATTTGCAAATAAAATGTTTCTGTGAATATTGAATATCTTTTTTTTAAAGCTCCCAATAAATTATGGGAAAAACAGATTATCATCAGGGTACTTGGAAATTTACTAGCCAAATTTCACCAAAAGCCTTTTTATAATCAGTAGATGGAAATGAAAAACGAGTATCACGACTGAGTAAGGCAACAATGTGGCATTTGTTTCATTTGGATCTACATATCTTTCCTTGCTATGACAGCTATTAAAACTGAATGTCTGAACAAACTGAATTTAGGACCAAACTGTCAATCACTATGTCATAAATATTAAGCAAAGCCTGAAAAAAATTAGGAAAGCATATTCAATCATATTGCTCTCACTAAAGGAATTTCAAAAAAATCATTGTTCATATATTTTTTAGGAAAGCCAAAAAAGTTTTCAGATGTTGCTAAATGAAATATTCAAAATTGCTTAATTCATCCTGATTTCAACTTTAAAATTTTTAAAGTTAAAATGACTTTTATGTATATTTTTTAATACCCATATAAATAAGAACAACACTGTGTACATATAAGATGAAAATATGTATACCTATATTGGACATGCATGCTCAAAATTTTGTTATTGATGTGTGATGTTAGATCACAAAAGGCTCAGAGATCTCTGGTCTACACTCTTTGGAGTTTATTTAGCCTTTGGTTAATATAGTTAGTGTGCTAAAGTCAGGGAAGTGAGGTTTTGAATCCTGGCTCTGCTACTTAATAAATGAATGATTTTTGAGCAATATGTCAATGTATCTGGACCTTAATTTTTTCATTATTAGAAGGGGAATTTAGTGTCTGTCCAGAAAGTTTTGTTGAAATAATTAACCGAGTCAATACATGTAAATTCTTAGTACCTTGACTGACTTCTAGAAGTTTAATCAATGGTTATTACTTCTCTTATATTGTTTCCTAGTGTTATCCCATATTGCCTCCTGATTAGGATTTCTGAGGGGGCTTGTTAACAAAATTGGGGCTCTACATCAGATTTTCTGAATTAGAAGCCTTGTGGGTAGAGCTTTGAAACTTATTTCTTTAGAAGGTCCCAAGTGATGCCTGTGGTCAAGCAAGTTTGAGAGACCCCGATTTAGAAGGCACCAAAGCTCCATTTCCTTTAATGACTATTCTCCATGTATGCCTCTTATCTTCAAGTGCCATGAATTCCCAGAGGTCTTTCTCTGTCCTCTGTAAGACAGGGTGGCGAGAAGCAATGGGTGACAGCGAGGCAGCAGCTCCAGGCCTGGGATAACTGGCAGAAGGAATGGGGTAGGTCCTGGCCAGCAGAGCATGGCAACAGGGAGATAGGAGAGGCAGCAGGCAGAGGTCTTGGCAGGAGATGGGCAGCCTGGGGCAGGGCTCTTGGAGGCCAGTCATGGTCCCCAGGCTGGGAGGCCTCGGCACACGGAGTAGGCTCTGAGTCATGGGGACCTAGGTCCAAACTGACCAGAAATGAGACATCAAATCAGATGGGTCCAAGAGCAGGGTTGATCTTCTTGAGCAGGGTCATACACTCCGCTCTCTGACTTAGGAGAGCCTGGTGCCCAAGTTGGGGCCTTTGTCCTGTGCAGGGGGTCAAGCAGGCTGGAAGCACTGGAGGTGTCTGCTTACCCAGATTCAGCCCCGATACTAGAAGCTTTCAAAATGCATACACATGTGGGAAACCACACAATCTTTTCTTGTCCTTTTGTGCATGTACTTGTTTCCCCCCAATTCCTCATCTTGCTTCTCCAGGGGGAACCGCTTGGCTGAGCAGTACAGAGCAGGTGCTGTTCCCTAGTGCAGCAGCTCCACTGTGTCCTGACAGCTCCGAGCTGCCCTCAATCAGAAGGTGTGGGTAATTAAGGTAACCAACACTTTTCCACCAGCTGCTGAGAGCCTCATTAATCTACACACACGTTGCCACAGGCAGATTATGGCATCAAGGGTGGGAGGATCAACAAAAATAACTCCAGAAATTCATTAAGCAGACTTAGTTGCCCATGCTGTTCAGAACGGAATGTTCTTCCCTGGCTGTGGTCAGGGGATTGGTTGTTTTTTCAATGAAATGAAAGGGACTTCTTAGGCAATATTTGGAAACATCTAGGTTATTGTACTGGCATTTATGACTCGAGTGGTTGGTGCTGCTGGAATCTGTCCAAAGACTTCAGTGTGGAATATTCAATATATGGTGGCCCCGCTAAAGTGGATGATCAAGAGGGAGGTTTCTAAGTCCTGAGGAGGGAAAATGGAGCGTAAGAGCACACACAGACACACACACAGCTGTGGCAGAGATGGCTGGAGGCACTGGATTTTCATTTTCTCCCCTACATTTCACAGATGCCCTTGAGTCAGGTTGGAGCGAGGGGACTATATCTGGCTAATGGTGAGCAGCAGCAGGAGCTCTATCCCTCTTTCTCTGCCGTGGCAATCTTGAAGGCCACCGTTCTGGATGGCAAAATAAAACAAGGTGGAGGACGTGCATGAAAAATAAAGATGGGCAGTGTTGGCCCATGAGCATTCCTGACTTTCAATGACGGCAGCATGGCCTATCCCCTCCTGCCCTATATGCCGACCACTTAAGGCTAAGCTCAGTTTCTTTTTGAATATGGTGATTAGGCTAATTGTCTCATGATAGCCTACATTTCAGTGGGGCCTTCAACCAGATCTTTGATAGTGAGTTTTTGGATGAACTGGAGTCATGGGTACCAGTTGATAAAACAACCATGTGGATTCTAAGCTACTTGAATAGCTGTGTACCCTAAAAATGTGCTAACAAAGCAACATTAGCCTTGGAAAAGGACATTGAGGACACAATCCCTGCTCTGTCTCGCTAAATATACATATTTTAAAAGAACTTTATTTCAAATTTTCAAAAATAACAGAAAAAGTTAGCTCAACAAGTTATGGAAGCATCAGTCCTAAAGTTTTCTTTTTCAGGCACTTTTATCTCATCAAATTCCAACTACTAACTCAGTTGTTCCTCTAGTGCTCAGAAAGATACACAGAGAAACACAGATTAAATGACAGAGTCAAGGTTTCTTTATTAATGAAAAAGACAAAGAGAAAAAATTCTTCATATTCGTATCTCACAAAACCAAACCCCAAATTCTTTTTTTGATCTTTAGCATTAACAGAGTACTAACTTTGCTTACGCTACAAAAACATTACAATGCTGCTAACTGTAGTCTATAAATTACATTAGTTATAGTTTTCCCTTATATCACCATACCCCCAACACATTGTAGTAGAAGAAATAAGAATCCTTATCTACTACCAATATCATTGTTATGCATACCCTATATTATCCTCCCGTTGTTCTCCAACTAACATTAATCTCCCTAGACTACTTGTTTCAGCCACAAACACATCCATAAGTCAACAGTATTTGTTACATTCACTATAATGTGTTGTCATCAAATCCAACCATTACCACATATTTACATTTGACCTTATTAAACATTCTACATGCCCCGAGCATCGTCTACCCCTTCCACTCCCATCAACCTACACTTCATAGTCTAACTCCATAAGTCTACTCATTGTATTTAGATCATATCAGTGAGACCATACAATGTTTGTCTTTTTGTGCCTGGCTTATTTCACTCAACATAATATCCTCAAGTTTCCTCCATGTTGTCATGTGCTTCCTCGATTGATTTCTTCTTACAGCTGAATAATATTCCATCATATGAATCTTGCTTATCCATTCATTGGTTGACAGACACTTAGGTTGTTTCCACCTTTTAGCAATTGTGAATAATTGCTCAGTATTTTAGTCCATAGCTTCGGTGAAGATATAGATACACTGTCTTTTAAATTTGTGTGTGCCACAGAGATGGGAGAAATGGTGAATATCTTGACTGACAGATTCAGAACACAAATAAACTTTGGCAGGGCAGAACAATGGGCTTAATATGACAAGAAAAGTAGCATATGCAGATATGTAACACACATACAAAAAGAACTACAGAATCACAGGGGAGGAGGAATGAGGTTTAAGAGCATTTTTAAAATAGCTGTAAATACTTCTAAGTTTAGATTAGAGATTAGAGTGAAAGGATAAATATACAGTGGTGGGAAATAAGGCTGGAAGGTGGCTTGGGGCTCAAATGTGCAGAGCCCCAAATGCTTGAGTGTTAACTGTAGGCAATTGGGAGCTATGGATAATATTTGAGAGAAGGGGTGACCTGATATGATCTAATTATGTTTTATTCTTCTTTCAATTGCCAATGTCTAGTCTCTCCTTTATTTCTAGTTGGTTGGAGGATATTTGTGAGGGGCATGGCCATTTAAGTTTTAGGCACTAATGTACTCATTGACTTATTTAATTTTCACAACAATTTTGGGAGGTGGACATAATTATATCCATTTTACAGATGAAGACACTGGGGCTCAGGGAAATTATAAAACTGATCCAAAGACAGTCAGCCCCTCTCTTTCTTTCTGAACAACATGAGATAAATGGGAAGCCTCAAAGTACTATAACCATTGTGCCACCTTGAAGGAAGCCAGCCTGAGGATAAATATACCATACAGAGGAGGACATATCTGGGACAATTATAGGAAAGGGGAGTCAGAGCCCTGATCATGTCCTACCTGAAGGCCATCCCACTATGGGTCTTTTTGGTTGTGTGTACCAGTAAGCTCCTGTTGAAGCCAGTTTGAGTTGGAATTTCTAGACAAGCACACCAACTGCTACAAGTACTTAGTCTGCATTACACATGCCATCGAGCATTCTCTTTCTGAGGAACTCTCTGCCATCTTGACTTCTGTAACACTACAAAACTTCTTCTGTTTTCACTTCCTCAGTTTCCCTTTCCTGTATTCTTCTCCTCTGCTTATACCCTTAAACCCTGGTGTCCTTCAAGGCAATGGCCTAGGCTTTGTCTCTGCTCATTCAACATGGTATATTGGATTCACTCTTTCTGAGAAGTCTCAGACACTCTGATGGCTTTCAGACCACTGAATTCCCATGAATCCCAAATCTATGGCTCAAGTTCATAATCCTCACTGGGCGCCAAACCTGTACATCTAACTGCCAGCTGGACGTTTCCTTTGGCATATGCCACAGTCAGCTAAAGAGCAGCTCCCTGAGGCCTGACCTCATCACCTCTCCTTGACCTACATTGGCCAATCTGTGAGTAGGACCAACATCTAAGAGAACCCCCATGCTGAAAACCTCACTTGTGCTCCTCCTGCTCCCTACATCCTCTGCCAACAACCCTGAGTCCTCTGATGCTATCTCCTCCTTATCTATGCTTTTGTCCTCTTCTTGCCCTCCTCTTCATGGCTGCTCTCTTGGTTCAGGTTCCCATCACTATTTTCTGGATTGCCCTAACAGACTCCTGTCTCTCTGCCTCCAATCGTACGCCTTCATATTCTCTCTCCTTACTATAGCCATCACTGAAATCCTATCATTTCCCTACATTGCTTTATATTCTTCCAGGACTCACCACTGCTACAGAGTCAATCCAGGCTGCTTATTATTGCATGGTAGGGGAGGCTTTTGCATGTCTTTGTCCAGTTCTTCTACCTCTTCAGTGTCATGTCTTCCTACTCCCACGTTGCCTGTATGCTTTGGCTATGCTCTGCAATCGCCTGAATGCACCATGCCCTCTCTTCCTGCTCTGCTAACTACAATTTCTTTAGCAACCCTTAGTTTGGGTGCCTCCTCCCTGAGGAAGCATTGTTGACCTTTCCTGAGTTTGGCGGCTCTTATGTGCTCCTATAATACCCTATGTTCATTCCTAATATAGTTCTTATTACACGTGACTGTTAGTTGGTTACTTGTTTGTTTTTTCAACTAAACTGCTAGGTCCCTGAGTGAAGGGACTAGGTCTTAGTCTTTTTAGTCCCCATGCCCAATGCATGGTGGGTATTTACTTAATATGTGCAGAAACAATGAAGTGCGGCTCTTAAGAGCATGTGCTAGAGCCTGCTGCCTGGGCTCATCCTGGGGCTAACAGTACTCACATGACCTTGGGCATGTTATTAACTTTGCTGTGCATCAGTTTCTCTGCTTGTAAAAAATGCGGATATAAGAGCAATTGCCTCATGGAATTTTGGAGAATGAAATGAGTTATTCTATGTAAAGCGCATAGAAACGTGCCCAGTCCATAGTCAGCACTCAACAACTGTTAGCTCTTAGTGTTTTCTGAATGAATGAAGAGTGTCACAGGCAAGATGCTAGTGTTTTACATACAGTTTTATTTTTACTAATCCTATCAATAGGTGTAACCTAAGGCTACTGATGAAGAAACTCAAGCTAGGAAGTAAATTCCCAGTTCACTCTCATCATCTAGCTGTCTCGCTAGTGACTATTAGAGATGGGACTCAAACAGAGCCACCTGGACCCAAACGTCCTTCTTTCCTGATCATCTTGTGCAAAGATCCTCTTGAACTCTAAAAATCTCTTATTCCCAAATAATTCCTTCCTATACATCTATTTAGGAAGCAAGCTGGGGTGGAGGAGGGGTGGAGAGAGAAAAGGGGAAGGATAGACATTCTGGGGTTCAGCTGAAAAACCTCCAAGTCCTTTACTAAAGGTGAACTAGGCCCTTCAAAATTGATGATGAAAAGAAAATCTTCATAAAGACAGAGGTGCTAGTTCTTTTACATCCTGACTTCAGCCCTCAGAGACTGACTTCCTTTCATGACTGACCTCAGAGGAAGCGGATTTGATTTATTGAGAGAGCCAGTAGATCTCCTTGCCCTGGTGGGAACACCAAAGACCACATGTCCAAAGTTGCCTTTTTGGAGTTAGGAGATCCCCACTGTACAGGAAATTATGCCACACAAAAGTGCTGCAAACATGCAGTGGAGCCACATTTGTTGGAGCTCCAGATCCCGGTTAAAGTTTCTGATGGTTTTCCTTAGACTTAGACACTTTTCTCTGGGAAACTCTGTCTTGCAAAATATTCTTAACAACAAATCTAGGGGTCCAGCTTTTTTTTTTTTTCTTAGAATTTGAAAGAACATTTCCCCTTCTTGATCCTCATTTAGTGTTTGTTGCTTGTGGTGGACATGCCCCATTCAGAAGAAAACATGCTCTAAGAAGTGGAGATAAGAATCAGGAGCCAAAGGACAGGCTTCACCTGTAGCTTGGGCATGGCCCTGTCTCCCTGGGCTCTGACCAGAGACTAAGTGTAAGAACAGTGAGCTCAGAGGGGAAGTGAGCAATTCTAGAGCAAAATAGAGCAGCCCACAACATGGCAAAGCAACTCTCCAATCACCATCAGCCCACAAAACAGACTTCTAAGTCAGAGACAGTGACAGGTAATTGTCCTAACTGTTCAGTGACACTTGGGACCCAAGTACAATCATAGTGAGACCCAATGTAAAAGTACTTTTGAGAGTGACTGGCCCCTTTTCTTGGCCAAATGATGGACATTGATAGAGAAAAAATGTTTCCTCTCCTAATGGAGATCATTGGGGAAAACCTCCAAGGGGTGGAGCCTGAGGTCCCTGGCAATGCCTTGGTCTTGTGGGACGCAAGCAGAAATGAAAAGATCACGGTCATTGTTCTTAAACCAAGTCAAGTCTATAGCACTATGTCTTGAAGATGGGCCTTGTGTGTACCTGCACGGAGACACACTGACCAGCAAACAGGCAGTGCTTGCTTAAGGCTCCTCTGTGTGGGAATCCTCCTTGCTACTTTTGATATGTATGTTTCCATCAATAGATTGGGGGAAGTGGGGGAAAGTTGTCCCTTTTCTTCCAAATGAGACAAAAGAAAACTCAATTGGATTTTTCATGGGTGCACAATTTATGTCCCAGGAAAGTAATTCAATGTCATGACATTTGCCCCTTCCATCCCCTAACCTCCGTCTTTGCTGGAACATGTCCAGCAATTTCCATAGGTCCTTCTCTGTAGGCTGCAGGCAAATCTTCCCTCACCCCCAGAGTGAGCAGAGGCTCATAGCATTTCTGGGGCTCAGGACTGTCCCAGCATCAAACTTTCCTGTCTTTAGCGAGAGGACAGAAGCAGTGTGGGAAATATTAACACTGCATCTGAGAGGCAGCAAAGGGCCCAGGTCTCTTTCTCTTGTTGTCCTAACATTTTCATCCCCATGAGCAGAAGCATCCCAATAAATTTCCTTGAACAGGAGGGTAAAGAGAGCTACAGTGCAGAACACAGAGAGAGGGACTGTGGTCACGTCCTTCACCTCAGGTCTTTAGTGGGGTCTGGGGGATGTAGCTGTCAGACCTGAATTCTTACTTCAGTTCTGCCACACCTCAGTTTTGTAACTTTGTGCAAATTGTTACTTATAGCTGGTTTCCCTACCTGTAAAATGGGAATACTATCATGAACCTTCCCTTTTGTCATGTGTGTGAAGTACCTGGCATGGTCCCTGTCACATGGTTAATAGTCCCCTTTCTTTACTCCCAGCTCTGAATTTTTTTTTTTTTATCCTACTCATAGAAGATGTTTAGTTTGAAGAAAGTTAATAAAGTCCAACCTCCTCTTTTTATAAATGAGGAAACTGAAGCCAGAGAAGTTAAGCCATTTTCCCAGCGTGGACACACTGAGGTCGTGACTTTTTATCCTGTGTTTGTTTCATGGTTTGATGCTGCTGTTGGGATTATGTGGGTCCCTAAAACATAAACTTCCATGAGTAAGACATCTGTACAAAGTAGTAAAAACATTTTTCCATGAATAGCATAGCTGTGTGTGTTTTCTTGTGGTGGTGGGAGGTATCTGGGAAATAATTACAAAAATTGCTTCAGAAGCATGGCTTTCTAGGGACAAAGGGGCTGTGGAGTCCCCTGGGCATTCGCCAGAGGTTGGCTATAGCTGTGAGTAATGCAGATATTTTATGAAGACATTTACTGGAAGAACATTCACCAAGTGCTTAAGAGTTTAACAGGAGCTTTCTGAAGACACAAGCTAGCTTGGGTGCCATTAGAAATCACAGGACCTCCAAGCAGTATTGACCAAAATGTGTTGTTCCCTAGATCACTAGTTCCCCATGATGGTCCCATGGTTGTCATGGCAATCTTTAGGAGATTCACAGTTGCACAATGCCTGTTAAAGTTGTATTTCCCAAAGCTGTTTGAGTATGATCTTCCTTGGAGCTAGTGTTTCTCTGTTCATTCTTTAGGAAATGTTAGTCTTGAGACATAGAGACATGTGCACTATCAGTGAACACAGATGCGTTAGTGTGGATTCTATGAAGTCAGGAAGGCACTGGCCATTTTATGAGAAGAAACCATTTAATATAAGAGGCTAAAAGTGGATCCGTTCTGAGGAAGGTCTCCACAGGAAGGGGAAACTCCTGGCGCTGCATGAATGTGTGTTAACCTTTGAATCTGGGTAATGTTTTTCAGAGTAACCAATATGCTCCGTTGCCCACTACCGAGGGCTCTCTCAGGTTAATACAGTTGAGCCTGGGAATGGTGTTTCAGCTCATTAAAACATCGTGACTTGCTGAGAGTCACTGCAGCAAACATGAATGCTTATACATTTTCAAGGCTTCTACTCCTAAATGTTGAGTCTTTTTTGGACGATTCAGAGGGTCCTCCGGGAGCTGGACATGGCTCTCAGGTCACAGCTATGAACCTGGGTTCCCCATGGATGGCCTGAGGAGGGAAAGGGTACACACGGAGGAGCAGACTCTACCAAAGGTGGGCCTGGAGTCGCTGTTTGGGTCAAGATCGAGGATAGGCCGTCCCTACCAAGGGCAGGTCCTCAAGTTGTTCTCCAAGTCCAGGTCAAAGATGCCATTTATCCCCTCCCCATCGAGATGGCCACCCCCCCACATGAGCACCTTCTTACAAACAATGTCACTGTGAAGCATTTTAGACGAGGAACCTGAGGCCAGACAGGTGAAGGGCATTGTTCAAGGTCATTGAGTGGGTAAGTGGCTGATCCTGGACTACAAGCGGGGTCCCAGCCCAGGCTCATTCTCCTACCCTGTGATACTTTTCATAGATGCAGAGTGCAGGGACCACCTTGGGCACTTGGGTCCTATGAAGTAGCAGGGCTGCAGGTGTAGCCCTGTTTCTTTTAGCCTGTGGCTCTCTTTGGGACCCCACAGCCATCACTTATGGAGAGTGATTCCCTAACCACAGCCCCAGGAATATTCACGGCAAAAGTTAAATGTTTTTTCAATTAAAAAACAACAGCCACATGCTTATTGTTGGGATTTTAGAAAACACAGAAACTTTTATAGAAAATTTAAATCACACTTAATTCCACCTCAGGATTACCCACATACTTTTGTGATATTTCCATCTAATTCTTCCTTAAGCATAGAATTCTGTATCCTTTGATATCTTTTTGATTATAATTTTGTATCCTGAATTTTCATTTAATTTATGATAATCATTTCTTTAAACAACTAAATATTCTTAAAATCGTTTTTAATGGCTGCACCATATAGTTGTACCATAACCTCATTAAATCAATCCCCAGTATTGAATATTTATATTATCCATAATTTTTATTAATATTAATTACTATGTTGTAAACAATGCCATTATAGATATCTCTATATAATTTTACTGACATCATTTTATAATTCTCCTATTACTTGCTTTGGATAAATTCCTGAAAATCAGTTTGTTGGGTTAAAAGATGTGAGCATTCTGAAGATCCTCTGTGCATCTTCCCAGGCTGGGGTTTGCCCCTCATCCTGCCTCACTGTCTGCAGCTTCTGAGCTGTCATCCTGATTTCTTGCCCTGCCCACCTTGCTCATGGGATCTGGTACCTGCTGTGCTCTCAGCCTCCTTTCCTGTCATATCTACACACCTTGCATCCATTTGGTCATAAATCTCCCATCCAAACCTGGCCTATCCCCTGGATACTGCTGGGTTTGCCTTCACTCCTCCAATGGGGACTTGCATGGGAAGGAGAAACTGGACTGCTTTTGAAAGCCCCCTTCCCTTGTATCTAGTAAAAATTTATGAAACATCCACTGCATCGCAGACTCTTGCCATGCCCTCCCTGTCCTTCTCCGCCCTGTTGGGAGAACGATCAAGGGAACAGCATGGTCCTCTGCCGTGTGTGTGTGTGTGTGTGTGTTTCCATCCCAGGGCATACACCTGGCTCGTGAGGTGGACCTGCAGGCCTGGATCTCTGTGAGTCATCACTTTCCTCCTTCCCACAACTTCTTGTTTGCCTAACATCACTTAAGCGTGCAGTCACTTAATAGCTCCATCTATCCATTTCCTCATCTGCAAAATGGGGATTGTGATTCTTAGCTGACAGGGTGGTGTGAGCATTAATGAATGTTTTGAGGCACGTTGAGATCTGTAGATAAACGAGCCTGGAGAAGTACAAAGTGCTAATGAGCCTGCTGTTGAGCAACCTGCTCTGAGAGTCTGCTTGGATTCCCACAGAGGAGGGATCAGTTCCTAATCCCTGGCCAAGCCGGGAGTCTTCTAGCTGCTTCTAGATGAACCAAAACAGTGGACTCTGAAGGGAAGTTTCCCTAGACATCTTCAGCTCTCAGGTTAACCAGAACCTCAACATGATGTCTAAAATGGCACCAAAATAACTCCCAAGTCAGTCTTTCCCATGACAGCACCACTT
Organism: Tolypeutes matacus; assembly: GCA_026826555.1. Taxonomy (NCBI): domain Eukaryota; kingdom Metazoa; phylum Chordata; class Mammalia; order Cingulata; family Chlamyphoridae; genus Tolypeutes; species Tolypeutes matacus. The sequence continues at coordinate 15,903,751 of JAKSZT010054489.1, forward strand.
GAAACAGGATTTGGCACTTTTTGGTACATTTGCCTCGTGTGGAAAGTATACTACAGATAACTTTAGGTAGTTTTCGTGGATGAACTTTTAATAACTTGTCATGCATTTTTGTGCTTATTATCTGCTTGTAGCTAGTGATGCTGTTTTCCCATTCATCATCGTAACGGTAACATTTACTGCGTGCTGAGTGTGTACAGGCACTGTTTTGAGTGCTTTATAGAAAAGTATTTAAGCATCACAACAGCCTTCTGATGTAGATCCTCTTATCACCCCCTCTGTATACACGGGGATTTTGAGACACAGACTCCAAGCAGCCTGCTAAACTTACACAGCTGGTACCGGCAGAGATGGGATTTCAACCCGGCAGTCCTGGGAGTGATGCTCCTGCTAACTAGCCTGCTATATTTTCTTGAAATACATTTGCATTTATGGTATTGATATAAAGTATGCTTTGAAAGTTGATTCAAGTTACAAAAGCATGTCGACTGGAAGAAAATACTGGAAAAAGTTAAGTAAAAACATTGAGGTGAGCAGAACAGTGGCTGAGCACCTGCTTTGCAGGTATGAGGTCCTGGGTTCGATCCCTGGTACCTCCTAAAGGAAAAAAAATTGGGGCGGGATGAGGACACAGCAAACCCTGTCATGGAGGAGGGTTGGGTTCTTTAGAGGGTGCCCTGTTGACCCCCTGAGTCAACAGCTCCTACAAGCTGTTTAAAAATGCTGTTCTACTCAATCAGAATCTCGAGGGGTGGAGTCTAAGAAACCTTATTTATGGCAAACTCTCCAGGACATTCCTGTGTATAATGAAGCTGTGGCTGGCACAACTCTCGCCACACCCCCAGCCCTTATTCCAGATCTAGTTAAACGAACAACAGTAACAGCAACTGCTGGTGGGCTGGGTGTCCCGCCGGGCTGTCACTCTTCTGGTCTGACGTAGGGAAAGGCATAGGAGAAGGGAAAGAGAGCTAGAAATCTGTGAGCGTCTACTGTGTGTAGGATTGGGCTGGGTTTTGCATTTTCACAGTGAGGCAGGTATAACTGTTCCCGTTTTACAGAGGAGGGAACGAGGCTGAAAGAGGTTGAATGACTTGGTAAGTGGTGGAGACACTGGGGATGTGAGGGTTTTCAGCTCTGCCCTTGACATAGCACCAACCCATGGAAGCCAGGCCTGCAGGGCCACAGCAGCCCACAGACCAGCTAGAAGGTGCCCAAGACAGGGACCGAGCATGCATGTGGGTAACAGAAATACCCAACACGTGGATAATGGAGAAGAAGAAGCAATCAGGTCAAAGACATGTGCTCACTCCTACATGGGCTCATTGCTGGGTGAGAGGCTTTTGGGGAAGGTTTATTGGAAAGATGGGAGTTGTTGCTACTTATTAGCTATTGATTTTGAACAAATTACTTAAAATCTCTAAACCTCACTGTCTTCATCTGTCAAATGGGTACCATCAGGTTCTGAGGCTTCCATCCCTCTGGATGCAGCTCTCTGCAAGGCAGAGGTGGGGAAGATAGATTAGGGCAGTGGAGCCTTCATGGGCTATGGGGTGCTGCATCTGCTCCTTCCTAGTCTGGAGTCTTTAACTTCTGAGCCTTCATCTTTGCTGCTGTAAAATGTGGATAATATGTACTTCCCTGTGTTATTGTGAAGACTAATGGACAACAGAAATGAAGAGTAAAAGTGCCCATTGCAATGCTAGACACAGTAGGTACTCAATGGATGGTAGCTACATAGCCGGAAGGATGGGAAAGAGGCTACCTTTGAGGAACTTGCTCCTTACTTGCAAAGGAGAGGGATGGGGATGGGGGAGAGTGGAATTTACCAGTGTGTGAAAGAGAAGGAATAAGTACAAATCCCTGTGGGCTTGACTGTGAATCTGATCAGGATTCAGAAAAGAGAGAGCACAGAGTGGGCAGGAGTCAAAGCCTTTGTGGAAGGGCTGGGGAGGTGGCCTGGGTGGCTCTACAGCCACACCCCATGAGTTTATCCATCTCCCTTATTAGCTCTGTGTTCTTGGGCAAAGGTAAACTATTTAATTTCGTTAAGCCTCAGTTTCTTCTGCCATGAAATAGGAATAATAGTAGGAACCCTTCATTGGACGGTTCTGAGAATTAAATGAACTAATCCACATAAAGTGCTTAGCCCAGTGCCTCACTATTAGTCCCGTTGAACTGAGCCTTGAATGGTGAATGGATAAAACCTGCCCATCGTAGCTTCTGTGAAGATTAAATGTGATGATTTACATCAGGCATCTGGCACGGTGCCTGGAATACAGCAGGTGTTCCTTCCCTTCCAGGGTCATGGCCATGTCCACATTTCATTTTATGTCTTTTGGCCCCTAGCACTGAGTCTGAGTTTAATTTGACTGTGAAGAAGTCAGCTGGGAGGCTGATAATATGTTCAGAGCTCAAGGAGGGGAGCATTCTAACTAGCAGACATAGCACGAGTGAAAACAAAGCAGTGAGAAATAGCCCAAATCATCAAGGAATTGGAAGTTAAGAATGGCTTTCAATCTTCACAAGGGCAATTAGGTCCCATATGTCTCCCCCTGGTGGCTGTCAAAAGAAAGCATAGCTCACTTCTTGGGGAAGGGATTAGACACTTCAACAAGAACTGACCATCTCATCCTTCACCTGAAGATCCTGGTGACACTGTGCTTTGGCTGCGACTCAGCCCTGCAGAATGATTCACGACCCGCTTCCTGTGGCTTGCCCTCGGTGACGTTTCCTGAGGAACAACAAACATTGACATAAGAATCAGCCTGGAGACTAAGGGAGGAGCTGTTCTTTAATCTCTCCTCTCCCCTTCCATTCAAATCCTTTAGAACTCTGCCCTTTGGTCTCCAGAATGGGCAGATGCTACCTTTGACCTGAATATCAGGGAGGTGAAGTGACTTGCTCAAGTCTCATAATTAGGCAATCAGTGACCCCGGACTCCACGTCTTCCAGTTCATGTCCGAGTCTTTCTATCACTCTGGGGGCAGCTCTGTGTAAGGCAGAGGCAGGTATGGCAGCATAGGACCGCGGGGGCATCGTGGGCTTTGGGGCCCAGCATCGTCTCCTTCCTGTCCAGGTGACACTGTTCTGGAGTCACTAAACTTCTGAGAGTTCATCTTCTCTCACCTGTGTCATTTTCGACATTTAATCATATAACAGCAGCAGCGGCAGCAGCAGTAGCACTTTGGAAGTTTACTCTGTGGCAGGTCCTGCTCTAAACTCTCTACAGATTTAACTCATTTTAATCCCCCCAAACAAGATATGTACTTTTTTTTTTTTTTTACTTTTATGATAGAAATTGTGGGTTTACAAAACAATAATGCATAAAATACAGGATTCCTTCATACCACCCTATTATTAACAGTTTGCATTGGTGTGGTACATTTGTTAAAACTGATGAAAGCACATTTTTATAATTGTGCTATAAACTATATTCCATGGCCTAAGTTAGGGTTCACTGTGTACTGTAGTTTCAAGGATTAAAAAAAAAATTATTCTATTATCATATATACAACCTAACATTTCCCCTTTTAACCACATTCAGATGTATGTTTCAGTGGTGTTATGTTCAGAATATTGTGCCACCATCACTACCATCCATTACCAAAACATTTCTATCATTCAGATAGGAACTTTGTACATTTAAAACCCTAACTCCCCATTCCCTAACCCCACCCAATCCTTAGGTAACCTATATTCCAGATTCTGACTCTATGAGTTTGTGTATTCTAATTATTTCATATATGTGAGAGCGTACACTATTTGTCCTTTTGTGTCTGCTTATTTCACTCACAAGATGTCTTCAAGGTTCATCCATGTTGTTGCATGTGTCTATGTGTCAGAACTTCATTCTTTTTTAAGGCTGAATAATGTCCCATTATATGTATATACCACATTTTGTTTATCTATTCATTGATTCATTGGTTCATGGACAATTGGGTTGCTTCCATCCTTTGGCAGTTGTGAATAATGCCGCTATGAACATTGGTGTGCAAATATCTATTCAAGTCCCTTCTTCCAATTCTTTTGGGTATATACCTAGAAGAGGGATTGGCAGGTCTTATGGTAAATCTGTACCTGACTTTCTGAGGAAACCCCAAACTGTCTTCCACAGCAGCTGCACCATTTTACATTGCCACTAGCAATGGAGGAGTGTTCCTATTTCTCTGTACTCTCTCCAACATTTGTAATTTTCTGTTTTTTATTTTATTTTATAGTAGCCATTCTAGTGGGTGTGAAATGGTATCTGATTATGGTCTTGATTTGCATTTCCCTGATGGCTAATGATGTTCAGCATCTTTTCATGTGTTTTTTGATCATTTATATATCTTCTTGGGAGAGATGTCTATTCAAATCTTTTGCCTATTTTTTAATTGTATTGTTCTTTTGTTGTAACTCAAAGGATTTCTTTTTATATTCTGGATATTAAACCTTTATCAGATATGAGGTTTCCAAATATTTTCTCCCATTATATAGGTTGTCATTTTAGTTTCATGATAAAGACCTTTGAGGCATAAAAGTTTTTAATTTTGCTGTGTTCCCATTTATCTATTTTTCTTGCTTGTGCTTTGGATATAAAGTCCAAGAAATCAGTGCCTACCACAAGATCCTGAAGATGCTTCCCTATGTTTTTTTTTCTAGGAGTTTGATAGTTCTGTCTCTTATAGTGAGGTCTTTGATCTATTTTGAGTTGGTTTTTGTATAAGGTGTAAGGTAGGGGTCCTCCTTCATTCTTTTGCGTATGGATGCCCAATTTTCCCAGCACCATTTGTTGAAGAAACTATTCACTCTCAATTGAGTGGTCTTTGCCCTCTTGTCAAAAACATTTGGCCATGAACATGAGGGTTAATTTTAAGCTCTTAATTCAATTCCATTGGTCTATAGGTCTGTCCTTGTGCCAGTATCATGTTGTTTTAATTACTGTGGCTTTGTAATAAGATTAAAGATCGGCAAGTGTGAGTCCTCCAACTTCATTATTATTTTTCAAAATGACTTTGGCTATTCATGGCCCCTTACTTTTCCATATAAATTTGAAAATTGGCTTTTCTATTTTGCCAAGAAGGTTGTTGGAATTTTGATTGGTCTGCACTGAATCTGTAAAACACTTTGGGTAGAATTGACATCTTAACAATATTTAGTTTTCTAGTCCATGAACACAGAATGCCCTTTCATTTATTTAGGTCTTTGATTTCTTTTAGCAATGTTTTATTGTTTTCTGTATATAAGTCCTTTATATTTTTGGTTAGATTTATTCCTAGATATTTGATTCTTTTAGTTGCTTGTGTGTAGAAACACTACTGATTTTTGGGTGTTGATCTTGCACCCTACCACTTTGCTGAATTCATTTATTAGCTTTAGCAGCTTTGCTGTGGATCTTTCAGGATTTTTTGAATATAGAAATCATCAGGATCATGTTATCTGCATATAAGGAAACTTTTACTTCTTCCCTTCCAATTTGGGTGCCTTTTATTTCTTTTTCTTGTCTAATTGCTCTGGCAAGGTAGGCTTGATGGTGTCCCAAAGGTCTCTTAGGATATTTTCACTTTTTATAATTTTTTTTTTTCTTTCTGCTCCTCAGCCTGACTCATTTCAATTGTCTTGTCTTTGTATTTGCTGATTCTTTCTTCTGTCATTTCCAGTGAGGAAAGTCCACGGAAGGCAAATGTAAAGTGCAAGATTTTCCCTGTCTTTTCTGGGCCTGTGTCTTGTTCAGAATTTGTGCTTGTTAGTTGCTTTGGAGTTTCCTTGTTTACAGGAGTTTGGATGTCCCCCTCTATTTCCCAGGAGACAGACCTTCTCCCTCTTTCTGATGTTTAAACCAGGCAATATTTTGCCCCAGGTCATCTACCTCAATAGTTTCTTACACCTTCTGTTGTTATCTCAAGGTGCTTTCACCTGGAAAGCAATTCTGGGAGGTGTAGCATGCTGGAGAGGAGTTTCCCAAGTCAGTTTTTCCCAGCCGAACGGGGCCAGGGACCCAGGATAGAGGCATAGACAGGCTCCAAATTACCCTGGGGAGATGAGAAAGGGTGCCAGGAGCTTCTCCTGAGGCTCCTCAAAGCTGTACTTTATTGACCTGCTCAGCAAGGCAGCCCTGAGGAAGCATAGTGTCTTAACTGTCGACTGCCTTGTCCGGGGTGAACTGGAACAATGGCTACCCTCAGAGCTGGGCCCACAGGAATCTGAAGCCACTAATCAAAGCCATGATCAGCAACTGGCCATGCCCACCCCTGATCTCGCGGAAGTGGATTTTTATGTTCTTTTCTGTCACCAGCAAGCTAGCCAGGGTCCATACCCCTCAGCGGCCTGCCAGAGCTGAGTGCCTCTAACTGCCTCATGGAGAGAGCGGTTTCCCTCCTCGTCTTCACCACAATTTACCAGCCTCTTCCTCTTGCTCTTGCCTGGAAGTTGTACTGTGTTCTACTGGACTCGGGTTTCAAAATAGTTGTTTTAGACTGTTCCTGGCTATTTAGTAGTTGTTCTGGTGGGAGGACTGACTCTTGGAGCTTCCTATTTCATATCTTCCCACAATCAGTATGTACTATTTTGACCCCAACTTTTAAGATGAGGAAACTGAGTTATAATGAGGATCTGTAACTCACCCAAGGTCACATAGCTGGTATGTGACAGAGCCAGTTTTCAAACCCAAGCAGCCCAGCCCCAGAGACCTCTTAATCCCTATGTCATCAACCTCCCATACCACATGGGCTCCTAGTGGCAGTTTGTGGCCATTGTCTAGTATTCTTGGACATTTGGGGCATAATGGTCTAATTCCCAATTAGTAGCCCCTGGTATAGAGCAATGTTTCCAAACATTACCAATCATGATAATCAATAGGAAAATGGCTTTAAAGCACAGAGCTGGCCCCACCCTCAGGCTCCGACCCAGTCGTGTCCACAACAGTGATCAACTGGGGTGGTGGAAAGAGCACAAGTTTTGGGATGGAATCTTCTTGTTGCTAGTTCTGGGATCTTTGATAAATCACGAGTCTCAATTTCTTCATCTGTACAATATATGTAATACTATCATCCTCATCCTAGCCATGATGATTAAATGTGATGATTTATGTCAAGTGGCTGGTATACAGCAGGAATTCCTCCAACACCCTTGCTCTCCAGGGTTGCGGCCACGCATCATATTTTATTTTATCTCTTATGACACCCAGCACTGGGTGGCCTGGAGTAGGCAGGTGAGCGGCTGATGGGAGTGTCCTCATGCTAAAATGGGACCTTTTGGGTCAGGAATGGACACCTCCTCCTCAGAAAAATGCCTCTGTAAAAGGGGTACTTCAGTTCTGGCATAGAAGAAAGGACAAGGCTATCTGGGAGACTCTGAACTTGGCCCTTGGAATTCACGTAGATGTGAGATTGTGTTCATTGAGGACGGTGAGCAAACCTGGCCCTTGTGTTGTGTCCAAAAGCAGAATCAGCAGCATTCGGTTTTCTTTTGCTTGGCCCCCATCTCTGTCTTTCTGCTTTGAGCACTTTGATATTTTCTTATGTTCCACCACAAAACCCATTCGGTTTTATTACTCATCAGCAGTGATGAGAAATGCAGAAGCTGCTCCTGCTAAAAACCACTGAGACATCTGAAGCCATTCTGCACTGTCCTGAGTCACCCTGGAAAGTGAAACCTGGGGGTGCTGAAGGCTGGAGGGCTCATCTGGGGGCAGCCACCCTTTCCAGGTGTTCCTCAGTTGTCTGTGGCAGGGCAGCCCCTACTGGATCCCTGCTCTGGCTTTCTACCACCATCTTCCTGCCCTTACCCTTTATGCTCTGCCCAGGATGTTCTCCTACACGTTTCTTCCTGGGTAACTCCCATCTACCCATTAATACCCAGCTCAAATGCCTCCTCTAAGAAGCCTTTCTTGATTCTCCCCTTCTGTCCCTTACCAGAATGTACGCACCTTTCCACTTTTAGGTTCCTAGAGCACTTTAAACGCTCAGCTAGTCACAGACCCAATGCTGCCATTGCTTGTCTTTTATCAGACTGTGAGGAAGGTGAGGGCATGGGGCATGTTTTAGCTCCTCTGTTGCTCAAACACTTGGCACATAGTAGGTGTTTTGGGAATGTTTTACACGAATTATTCATGTTATGGTTTGATTTCCATCATGTACCCTACTGTGTACCTGGGTCTTTTGCCCACTGGCCTGCTGGTCTTTGGAATTCACAGAATCTTAGATTTAGTGAGCACTGTTTGGAAGTCACAAAATCCAGCTGATGGAAGAATCTCCCTATAACAACCTTAACAGAAGTTTGCACAGTCTCCGTGAGTATTGTTTGCAGTGGGAATCGACTTTCTAATTCATCCATCCCATTCTACTGTACAATGCCCATAGCTTGTAAGGCTGTCTGGCACTAGTAATGATAGCAAATCATATTTATATATGTTAGAATTAGGTTTAGCTGTGAGTGAAAGAACACTCAAAATGACAGTGACTTAAATAAATATTTCTCTCTGATGTAAGCATCCATCAGCAATCCAACCCAGTCCTGCTAGGATGGCCTTGCTCCACAAAACCCTCAGTTCCCCTCCATGCTCACTAGGCTGTAGCCACTATCCTCATGGCCGAAGACAGAGCCTGAGGCACCTCCACATTCCAAATGTGGCATGGAGGAACGTGGGAAGAAGAGGCAGAGTGGATGGGCTAGATGACTGTAAGAGATTCCCAGAATATAGAATCTGTCATTTGACCCCTTTTCCTACATCCCCACTGGGATGAGCAGCAGGAGGAAGGTGAGAAAGGAGGTGAGTGGATAAAATGGGAGAGGGGCCCAGTGAGGCCAGGCCCAGTTGTTGTATCTCCTCCCTGAGAACCTTCATAAAGCAAAGCGTCTTCATATCTGTCTCCTAAGACCAGGCATGGGCCAGCTAGACTCCAGGGAGGGGAAAATAGAAATCTGACTATGATGTCTTCTTCACCCCTTGTGGGGGCTCATTAGAGCTGCACCATGTGCTGGGTATAACCTGGAATCCAGAGCCAGCAGATGCTGGCTCAAGTCCTGTTTCTTCTCTGTGTGATATACTTCAGTGGATCTCGGCCTCTCTCAGTTTGCTCATCCATAAATGGGGATGGTGACATAGTGTCCATGACTAGTGTTTGAGAAGACTGCATAAGGAGATGTACCTGTGTGTGCTGTGCAGTGACACTACCTATGTCCTTTAAGTTCTTCTCTATCTCCTGCTAACCTTCTGTAACACTGGCGCCGTGTAAAAGGCTGGCATCAGTGAACTCCCTGGGAGTTCAAATCTCAGCTGGGCCACCTACTTCCTGGGCAAGTCACTTCCGCTCTCTGTGCCTCAATTTCCTAATCTGTAAAATGATGTTAACAACATAACCCCAAAAATAGGGTCATGGTGAGGATTTAATGAGACAACACATATAACAAGTTCTCACCAAGTGTTAGCTACGATGCCGCTGATGAATGTTTTTAGAATAATTAATTACGCTATGAGGATAAAGCGCCTAGTAGAGGAATGAAGTGCTTAAATTCTATTTTAAAATATTATTTAAAATATTATCATTACTTTATTATTTTATTACTCTTAATTTTATTGTTAGTATATTCAAAGTTGAGACCGCAGGGATCAACGCAGACTATTCTCGTTTTAAGCAGCAGGTGGCGCCCGTGTTCTGTTTAAATTGTAAAAAAGCCTTAAAAACACATACATATTCATATTTTCTATTTTTAAAAGAAAGACTAAGATAAAAAATGTTAAAAAGGCCATTGTCTGTGCCATGGGGAGATAATTAGGGTATGTAAAACAGCTGATACAGTAATTAATAAGAGCAGTGACTCCAGAGCCTTGAAAAGCTTTACTGCAAAACTGCGGGAGAGTAATTGACCTCGCTGACATAAGAAAAAAAAATCATGAGCACACACACACAGCAGGCGACGGCTGCATTTTACCCCTGTGGACACAGAACCAAGCCAGGGAATCCTGGAGCTGCGGTTCTGAGCCACAACTGGGAAGTCAATTATTTTGAAGAAGTTGCACGAAGGAGGGGTCTCCACGCGCCTGTGTTCACCGTATTCCCCACGAACTCAATGATAGGCACATAGTACTTGCTCAGCCAATGCTTTGTTGGGTGAATGTATGAACACACGGCACAGGCAGGATCTTGACCTCTGGGTCTCCGTTTCCTCCCCGTAGACCAGGGTAGATGTGGAGATCTGGGGTCTCGGTCCCACTCGACTTGGCTCTCCCCTTGTCTGGGGGCCACTTCCTTGCCTGTGAAATGAGAAGGTGGGAGGAGATGACTCTGCTCCCACCTCTGTTGCCTTATGGTCCTGTGGATTCTACATGGATCCCTCTTCTAAGTCAGAAGGAAATGGGTGCCCATGGGCAGGAGCAGTCAAGCTTATGCCTTTTTTGTTGGAGAATCTGCATATGTGTCCTGGGAAGCAAGTGTGTGGCTGTGTTGGGATCATGTGATCCTCACCTGAATGGGTTTTGCCTGGCTGTGTTGCATATCCTTGAGTGAGGTGCTTAACCTCACCGTTCCTTCTCTTGGAAGGAACGACAGTCTCAATAATTATTTGAATGGGCAGTGGAGTAACACGGTCCTCAAGCACGCTGAAGAAATAGAAATATACTCTAGGTTGTTGAGAGTCCATGACACATGTTAGAGATGGCAATAAAGGGCCATGGGGAGCATGTCATGTCATGTGGATTTTATCTCTACTATATCCCTCATCTGGACCCTTTTCCATATCTATCTGGGCCTTGTAGAAGGTCTTTATTCTAAAGCACAGGCCTCTTCTAACTCTTGCCAGGTGTGGCAGCCATGGAAATTCATCACTCTGATCTCCTTCAAGAGAACCTGTGGCCGAGAGCACAGTGGACTCACAGCCTCCAGCTGCTGCCCCATCCCACACTGCTCCCAAAGTCAAGACGAGATTTCTCTGATAAACAGCTCTGGAACTCTCCATCGTCCTGGTTGAACTTTTCCAGAACTGAGGTGCTGTCTGATGCTTTTTCTCCCGAGTCCTTGCCCCCCTTTCTCCTTTTATGGATGAAAGAGTCACATCGCAACCTGAAGCCTCTCCCAGGTCTCTCCTGCTTCTTTCCCCTCTATCCTCTGCTGGAAATGAATTTCCTGTACATGCAATCCCTTCTTGGCATCTCTTCTTGGAAAGCCTGAACTGGCATACCAGGCTACTGAGGGATTATGTCTCAGTCTCTGTTTTTGACCCACTCTGTCTGCCAGATCATGTAGGTTGTCTTTCTTCTTTATGGGTTTGCTTAAAGCAAAAGTAAATTTCCATCAACCACCAACCACTATTTAAACTACTGGGGATTTATTACCTTTGATCAAAGGGATGCTGGTTACAGAAACACTGTCTATTCATCACGTTGGGGGTACTTTTTGTCAGCCTTTGCTTGTTCTGCTACAGTTTCAAGCCTCAAACTCTCAATCACAATGGCTTACAACCCCAAAGACATGTTTCTCACTTCGATTCATGTGTGGGCTTCACTCCAGGATCCAGGTGGAAGGAGCAGCCCTATTTGGGGCATCCTCTTCTCATAGCAGAAGGAGAAAGAGCAAGATCTCACGGACAAGCCTGATGACAATGGATAGGGAAGTATACTCTGCCCTCCCAGGGAGGCAGCACAAGTTAGAGGGCAGTGGGCAGAGATGCATAATCCTATTATGGTAAGGTCAGTGAATAATTAGGAATAATTAGTATAACTCAGCATCATTGGGAAAGGCCAGGAAATAGTGCCGCTGTTCCCTGCCCAGGTTGTGAACCAGTTGAGAAATCACACAAATGACTAAGATATGGAGACCAAGAAGCCACCTTCACTATTAATGAGGATGAGTGGGGGCCACAGCACAGAGTGAGAGCCAAAGTGGGCTTGCTCTGTCCCTATCCACGGTGTAGTCTACCCAAGGTAAATTCTGCATCTGCACTTTCTCAGGTCACTGCTGCCCAAAGACCTGAGGTGGAGAGGGGAGGAGGAAGGGAATAAATGATCCTCACTCATCACCTTTGATGGATTAGCTCCTCCCTATCAAGAAATATGGTTCCATGGCTGTTGTCCACCAACCAGGAAACTCATTGAGCATCTATGGGGAGGAGTCTGGAGCAAAGGGCCAGAAATGTTTGGGCAGGAATTCCTTCTCATGGACAGTAGGAGTAGGGAAGGGGCATTCCCATCTACCACATCCAAGGAAGATATGAACCCTGCTGTGGGCTTGATGGACGAGTTAGGCCCTCCTTTTTACCACTGCTGTGTGTTGACTGTTGTCTAGATTCTGATCTCTAATATGCTGTCAAGAAGGAGAAATCAGTCTGGTGTCAGGCTGTGGAGATGGAGCGTGGCCATCCTCATCCTAGGTACTTTGGCCAGTTCCTCCTTCTTGGTCATCCATATGGAATTTGCATGCATAGGCTGCAAACAAAAATTGTCTGTGGTCACTATTTCCCTGGTCAGTTTGAACCCTGTGATTGAATTGTTCCCCTAATGCAGGGAGGGGTTCTTAACCTTTTTTGTTCCACGGACCCCTTTGCCAGTCAGGTGAAAACCACAGACCCCTTACTAAGTCCATACTGTACTGTGTATTATTTAATAAATATATCACACCTGCACTAACACATCCCCACAAGAGTAATGAGTTTTTTGAATTTCAATTCAAGCCCACGGACCCCTTGTTAGGAATTCCTGCCCTAATGACTTATAGCAACGACGAGGGGAAGTTTGCTGTTGGTTGGACATTGGGCAATAGGGAAAGCTGGGGTTGGCTGCTGCAACTAAATAGTGGATGGCATTACATGTAGACAGGGAGCTGAGGCGTTAAGATTGACAAGTATCCTCCAAGGAGCAGGCAGTTCAAGGGGAACAATTTGTCTTTGTTCTTTACCTTTTGCTGAGAGATCTCCCTGGTAGCTTTTTAAGGCTAAGAACTAGGGATGTTTCCTTGGTTACAAAGGCTTACTAGGGCAAAGGTGGGGAGTATGTACCACCTGTAGGTATTCAAAATGGCAGATTGCAAGTGGTAGGGGGTGTGTGCATGCACATGTGTGCATGTGGATTGCATCTGATACAAGATTTGCATACTTGCATTACTCTCTGCTTCCCTTTAGTTCAGACCCCACGACTCTCCAGTGCTTTCAGAATTTTAAAAACTCTTTCATATTCTTTATTTCATTTGATCCCATTAACACTCACAAATGTATTATTTTTTCCATTATCAGAAAGAAACTAAGGCTCAGAGAGTTGCAGTCATTTTCTGAAGGTCATAGATGTGTGACAGGAACAAGCCTTTTTGGTTCTGGGTCATTCCACATGGCCACCCATAGTGTTTAGCCTGTAAAAGGTAGAATGAATTTCCCATCACCTCCCAAACCTTCCACTAATGAAAGAAAAAAACCTTTCTTTTTTTGCAACTTAAAGTAGTTTGGCAATGCTACATTTTGGGCCACCTATCAATCAATCAACAATTCAGTTAATGAAATAATATTGACTGATAGTGCTTTTGGGACAATGTGGTAGGCCTTGGGAATAGAGTGGTTAATGAAAGAGAGATTCTGACCTTGTGGAGTCTAGTCTAGTAATGAAGGAGACAGATATGCAAACAAATACACAGATAAATAGACGCTTGCATATTATGATGATTATTAGGAGAGAAAATGGCAGGGATAGGAATCTAGTTTAAATTGGAGAGGGCCCAGCAAGGACCCTTGAGGAGGTGACTTTAGAGTGGAGGTCTGAAGCATGATAAGATTTAGCCAGATGAAGAGGGGGCATGGAACATTCCAGGCAGGGCAAATGTAGCTGGCAGGGCAAGAAGGGATTCGGGGAGACAGGTTGGGAGGCAATTTCAGAAGCAGAACTAAGACAGGGCTGAGCTTTTGATGGGAGAGGTGGACAGAAGGGATAAGGTTTGGAGAATGAACCAAAGGGATGGAGACGCAGTCCTGGCTCTGGGGACATATGTGTGAGCTTCTCACCTGCTGTCATGAATTCCCTTGCACTGACAGCTGCCTTGCTCATTTCCTAGGGGAGAAATGATGCTGCCATCAGGAAGGAGTGCCCTGCGCCTGGACCTTAGCTTTGGGGACTCGTTTATGGTCGCACAGCTCCCCTGCAGTGTGCTCACTGAGGTCACTGTCTGTCTAGCCACTGGACCTCACGACTGCTGTCAAATGAAAGCAGCTGGAACCACAGCCTCCAAAGCCCGCAGCCCTACCACCGCTGCCCATAAACTTCTAGACCAGAGCAGATTTTAGATCACTGATATCATTCAGGTTGGAAAGCTCCCCAGTCCTGGTGAAAGAAAGAGACTGCCTGGAGATGAAGCCACCTATTTCCTGGCCAGGGACACCAGGGCACAGGCCATTTGCCTTGAAGGGGATTTTGGTGGCCCCTTGAGTCCTGGTGTTCAGCAGACCAACATCAATTCTTGGTCTTCAGTTGACAGGCCAGGGGAGCTGTGCATGGTTGTGGAGCTCGGGAGCATGATTGGTTGTTTCCTTGTTTGTTTGTTAAGGAAATTGACTTCTCCCTGGTTGCGGTGGTTATTTGGGGAGGGAAGATAGGAAAGGGGAGCCAGGGACTGGCACAGGTCAGGTGTGTGTTAATGAAGTTGCTGGCGGGCTGTGAGAAACATTGAGAGGAAATAACTTCAAACACCAGGTTCTAAGGAGAAGGTGGCCAGGAAGAGGCATCTTCAAAAACAGTCCTAAGGGTTTGAGCTGGTCACAAAATGGGCACAGGGCAGATGGGTTAGTAAATTCAGAGAAGTGAGTGAGGGGCTGCCACCTAATGCTTTCTACTTCCGCAGTGATCTTGGAGGTGAGTTTATCAGCTGAGAGCGAGGGGGCGAGCAAGGGGGGGGGAACCCAGGAGAACCAGGGAAAAGATAGTGAGTTTGGAATAAAAGAATTATAGGTACCTGGGTAAAAGACTGAGAACCTCCAGAATAAATCCTATGTTTTCAACTATTAGTTAACAAAACATTTTCAATCTTTCTCATCTGTCATTTGCAGCATTTTAAATGTGAAACTTCTTGGTCCCTTTCCATCCGAACAGTTTGAATTGTGGGTGTTAGCCAGTTTTCCTGCTGTGTCTGTTTTATTGTTCTTTTCATATAATTGGCTTTTGATTTCCTTTTCCTGTTTCATATTTTTGTTTTCTATTTTATTAACTTTATTATATATTTTCTTCTACTTTTTTTGGATTTGCTCATTTTTTCCCCTAAATATTTGCAAGCTAGTGCCTTAATTTTTTTCTTTATTTTCTATTATAATATTTAAGGCTATAATTTCCCTCTAAGTACCACTTTAAGTGAAGTCCATATGTTTCATGTATAATGTTTTTATTATCATTTAGTTATAAATATTTTCTAATTTCCATTTTTATTCCTTCTTTGATCTTTCAGATATTTTAATTTTTCCAAATATGATTTTCTTTTGTTAGTGACTTTTAATTTAGTTGCATTGTGGTCAAGAACATGGTCAGAATGATTGTTTCCCTTTATGATGTTACCAAACACTGACTGTCACTGCTTAGATTAGGGATCAGTAAACTACTGCAGTCAGTGAGCCAAATCTCACCTGCTGCCTGTTTTTGTAAATAAAGTTTTATTGGAATGCAGCCATGCCCATTCATTTACATACTGTCTGTGATTGATTATGAGCTTCAACAGCAGCCCTGGGGAGTTGCAACAAAAATCATATGGCCCATGAAGTCTAAATACTAACTGGCCTTTTAAGGAAAAGTTAGCTGACTCTTGGACTAGATCTGTTATTATAGTAGAGTTGCAAAATGGTGATTTTTTTTCTTCTATAATTCTAACTTTTCTTTATTTATTAGCTTGGGTCCTTCTAAAAGGAAAAACTTTCCCTAAAAAATGATTTGTTTACTCAGAAGTATTGTTTGCATCAGAAAGACAGGATGAATGCTTTTTTTTTTCCCCCACTTTTATTTACCAGGTTTTAGAAAAATGAATTGATTTCCTTCAAACATGATCATTTAAAAATCATCATGATATATTTTATGTGTTTCACTCCATTTGCAGTTATCTGCTAATATATTTTATATGTTTTAATATTGCAAGTATATTTTCTGTTTCCATCCATTGCAGTTAATCTTCTTACTGATACTTAAATTGTCCCATCTTTGGATGATGGGCGCCTCTTCCAGTGGGCTCCTGAAACCTTTTGAGGCAAACCCTGTAATCTTTAATAATGTCCTTGTTTTCTGGTATAACCATATATTCCAGGCTCATCATATATATTTCCTGTCCCAGAACTGACAACCATTTTTTTTTTAACTGGAGAGTTTAGTCTACATTGACTTTAGCTACGGATATGTTTGGTTCTTGGTTTGCCACAGGGCTCCTGATGCAAAGTACCAGAAATGTGTTGGCTTTTGTAATGAGAATTTTATTACGGGAAAATCTTGCAGTTCTGAGGCCGTGAAATGTCCAAATCAAGACACCATCAGAGATGCTCTCTCACCAAAGTTCAGCTGCTAGTGATCCTGGAGTCCTGCCATGTGGCAAGGCAAGATGGCAGCTGATATCTACCAACGTCCTTGCCTTTCCTTTCAGGCGCTACTACCGCCCAGAGCTCAACTGTGGGCAATCAGGCACATGGCTTGCCTCTTTCCAGGCCTCCTCTCTCAGCCCCCACTGCTCTGCTTTCTCCCTGAGTTCAGTCGTGGGCTATCAAGCATGTGCCTCATCTCTGTAGCCTTGAGCTGCTCTGTGGGCCCAACCTCTTGGGGGCTTTGTGTTCCAGCTTCAGCTGCTAGCGATCCTTGAGTCCTCTCTCTCACACGGCTGGGTCAAAATGGCAGAGCTTCCTTTTCTGTGTGTCTTCTTTCTCTCTGTTTATATAAGGCTCCAGTAAGAGGGGGGAGACCCAACCTGAGTCATGCTTCACTGACATAGTCCAATCAAAAGTGACCTAATCAAGTGATCTAATCAAGGTCCCTGAACCAAATCGAATGCAATCAAAGGGTCTCACACAGGAATGGATTAGTTAAGAAACGGTCTTTTTTGGGGATTCACCAAACTCAATCTGTCATATTTGGATTTAGCACAATCACCTTTTGCATCACTTCTCCTGCCTTTTAGTTTGATTGAAATTTATTTCCCTATCGCCCCTCTGTTTGGAAATTATATTTTATATTTTTAATTTTTTAGTGCTTACCTGTGATTTTAACATACATCTTAATAAACAAAGTCTAAATTTAAATTATATTGCTAAACTCCTCCTGGGAAATGCAAGAACTTGGAATGTTTTAACTCTGGGGCCCTCCTTTTTCATCTGACATATTATTGTCCAGTATTTGCATTCTACATTGTTTCTATCTCAAATTAAACAGCAGAATTTAATTGATTAATTGGTTTATTATTGATTTGTAAATGCTTGTATAGATTTCTCACATTTTTCAAAAGATCAATTTCCTTGTATACCATTCTTCTAGAACCTCACTCCTTTCTGGTTTCAATTTCCCTCTAGAGGAAACATATATAATAGTCATTTTTCCAGTGAAGGTCTGGAAACCAGTGATAAGCTTTCATATTTCCCTCCCCATTTCTAAAAAGTCTTTAGCTGTCCTTTAGGTCTCTGCTTCCCTCAGCTCTACTCTTTCCTAATGGCCTAGTTCTCAGGTGAGCCTCCACACCTGGGGGCAAAGATGTCTCTAGGATTGCAATATCTTTACAGTCAGAGAGCCCAGAGACCCCAAGAACACCTATTTCCTGATGGATTTAACCAGGGCTTTGATTTACTTGACTAAGGTCACAAGCCTATCTCTCAACCCATCACTTACCCACTGGGGCTGAAGAGTCCTGCTTGACTGGGCAGGTGCAGGTGACCTGCTCTCCTGAAACTTGGTGAGTGGGGAGAGTGCACCAGAGCAGCATGTCGGGGATAACAGAGAGGAGGCTCTCCAGGGAGCTCTGGGGGTGACCCCAACATCTGTCCATTACAATTATTGTACTACAAATAGTGAGCATGACATGTCCCTCCTTTGGTTACATGTGCCTTTGCTGAGAGGGAGAAACAAAGCCTGGATTCAGCCTTCCTAACAATCCACCCCAACAGTGGAACACTACAAGGGGTGAGGCAACCAGGTAGGTACACTGCTTAGGTGTCCCTTCAAGAAGACCCTGCTGTGAGGAGAGCAGTCAGCTGACAGCCAGGGCGCCTGCAGGATGCACGGCAGCATTCAAGCAAAAGCTGTGGCTAAGCATGGTGGGGGCACCAGGGCCAGCATTCCTGTCCTTTCTAGGACCCTCCACAGGCAACCTTTGTGCAGGAGCTCCCCAATGGACTGGCTGAGACATCTGCAGAGTTGCACTGCCATTTGAGGCTCTTCCTACCCATTTTTCTTTCTTTTCCCCTCTCCCTTCATAGATGTAAGACCTGTCTTATACTCTGCAATCTTTCTGTTTGCTCCTGTTGTCTTGCAACAATTCCCCCCGGTAAATCTCTCACACTGCTCACTCTATTTGGGTGTCCATCTCCTGGAGAACCTTAACTGATGCAGGGTTATTCTCAGTGGCCAGCTACTTGGTTCCTTTTCCTTTCTCTTTCTCTTCCTTTCTTTTAAAAAAATCCTTCCCATCTCCATATTTTCTTACTCTTTCTCTCCCCTCTCTTCTACCTCTAAACAAACAAAATGGAAATACTGATTTTGTGAGTGGTGGGAGAGGTGGCTCAATCCATACTCAAAAATTTTTTCCTGGAAGCTTTGGAGGGTGCAAGCTTTGATCTTGCATAGAGCAGGCACGTGATGGGGCTTTGGGGAGTGAAGGGCAGCAGAGATGCAGGAAGGGGTGATGCTAACTGATTCTTCCTGAGTGCCCTGGGCGGGGGTGGTGGTAGAGAGTGGGACGCTCTCTACAGTCTCATTTGACTACTTCTTTCCCTTGTTCTGCATCAGCTGGGGCCAGCATTGCCTCTCTTTGTGGCAGAGGGGAGAGCAGGGACGAGACCAAAGTGGAGTTTCAGATGCCAACAGGCCTTTCCACTGCCAATTAGAAAAACTCTTACAATGAGGCTTGAGACCATCCCAACCAAAGCTGATGTGGGATCAGGCACAAGTGGCTTAGCAGGGAGGAAGGAGGTGACTGCAAAGGCCAGGGCAGGCTGGCGAAGACCTGATACTTTTACTCAGAGCCATCAACCTGAGATTTCTTCACAGACCCACTGGTTCAACCTGACTGTTGTGGAGCATGGAGATGGCTGGGAAGGCTCCCAAAGGCCATGGCCCAGGGTCTGTGGCAGGGAAGCACCAGGCTATGCCAGTCCTTGGAAGAGAAATGGCAGCTTGTTTCCCAGCAGGCTGGATGGTTCAAGGCCTCTGGAGAAGGAGCATTGCAATGACGATTCCACAGCCATTTTTTCATCTTCTCAAGACCTTTGAGCTACTCCACTGAGAATAAGGGTGGGGAAGCCATTAAATTGGAGGAAGGAGATTCCAGCCAGAACTGAACCTCCAAAAACATGTTTCTGACCCCAGCTTTTATTGACCTAGAACGGCCTCCCCTTCTCTCTGCCAATCTCTGTACACCCCCCAGTTGGCCCTGCTCAAATTCACCTCTTCCAGGAAGCTTTCCTCAATTCAACACTGTTATGGGTTGATCTGTGTCCTCCACAAAGATATGGTCAAGTCTTAGTCCCCAATCTTGTGGATGTGACCTTATTTAGAAACAGGATCTTTGGATCTATTAATTAATAGGAGGCCAAAATGGATTAAAGTGGGCCCTAATCCAATATCCATATGAAAAAGGGAGAATTGGAGACAGAGGGGAGAATGCCATGTGAAGAGAGATACAGAGAGAGAAGACGGCCACTTGACAATGGGGGCAGAGGTTGAGCTATGCTACACGCCAAGGAATGCCAAGGATTGCTGGGCACCGCCAGAAGCCAGGAAAGAGGCATGGGACAGTCTTCCCTACAGACTTCAGAGGGAGTATGGCTCTTCTGACACCTTGGTCTTGGACTTCCAGCCTCCAGAACTGGGAGACAATAAATTTACACTGCTTTAAGCAGTTCAGTTTGCAGTAGTTTGCTAGGGCAGCCCTAGGACACTAAGACAAATGCCTTCCGGAAGATCCCTTTCTTTGCTTAGGCCCAGACTGGCTCTCTTTTCCCTCCCCTTTTTCCTCAAGGATTCAGCCTCTTTTTCTCTGCTGCATAGCTGCCACATCCTGGTGGTCCTTTGGGTTCTTCTTACCCCAAGGATGGAGGGAGGTTTTGGGTAGAGGGTGTTTTCCTGCCCATGGGATGAGGAAAGGGGATGGAGGTCATTAGGAGGTTTCACAACAGGGGGAGGGGCCTCTAGGACTGGCCCAAAGCCTTAGACTTCTAGTCTTGGCAATGATTCCTGGCTTGAGGTAGTCTTGAACAGGGAGCCGAGGGGCCTCCTGGGATGCTGGGGAGGGGAAAGACTCGTGTGACCTCAGAGGAACAGCGTGGGAAGGAGGTCCCTCTGGGCACTGAGATTGAATTTCCTGCCATCCCAGTGAGATGGTGGCTTAAAGCAGATCAGAACTCGATTTAGAAATGTAACATTTCTTACACCCCATTGTTACAATGTCTGTAATTTACTTTTAAGTACTTCAGGATTGTAGTGTGATTTCATGTATGTGCCAATTAGTTTGAACCATACCCTAGGTGCAGTCAGTTACTATAAATCAAGAATTCACTTCCCAGGAGTGGCCAGCAAGTGATCTCATCAGAAAGCTCACAGTCCAGAAATGGCTAAGACAATCTACCTTTTTCCTTTAACAATGCCAGGGACTTGGCTAATTAGCCTGAGTTTAAAAACAGGCTTTCAAGGGTAACATTCATGGATTATTAATTAGCATCATGGATACTACAAAAGGACTCTTACTGGCAAAATTATGGTACTTCTAAAATGTACACTGGTTTAAATATCTTTTAAAATCCCCACTCCTAGAAGGACAGGGCGGAAGAATCTAGCAAGCCCTGGAGGCTATATCTTTAGGGCCGGTGCCCAAAGCTTGGTCTCTAAATGATCTTGTGTTCACTGCTGGATCAAGGATTCTGGCTGCCTGATGTCAATTGTAAGTGTAATCGAAGCATGTCTAGCAGAATATTATCTTGTCATGCAAAATGTGGCTGGGTCACATAATGAATAGAGAGCTGGGTCTTCACTGAGCTTACAGAACAAGTTACACAAATTATTTTTGCCTTCTTACTAATGTATGCTTGGCTAATCAGTAACCAGATGTGGTAGCAGTATCTGACCTGAGTCCTGCCTTCATTATAACCTGAGTCTGTGTGAGAACTGCTTGATTAATCCACATTTCCTTTTTTAAATTTTTTAATTTTTTAATTTTAATTTTTATTTATATATATATATAAATATATTTTAAGAGGTGCTTAGATTACCGAAAATATTACACAGAACCCCCTGGGATTCCTATGTTGTCCACCTCCCACACCTCCCACCATGTCCCACACAAACATCTCCCACAAGTGTGGCCCACCACCCTCAATGGACTTACACATCCTGGGGCCTTGCCACCAACCCTAGACCACAGTTCACATCGTAGACCACACTCTCTCCCACACAGTTCTGAGTGGTGTGTGCTGATTTAAAATGGCCTACATCCGTTGCCACAACGGTACTCAGGACAACCTCCAAATCCCAAAGAAGCCCCTGTATTTCAGCTACTCATCCCCTCCCTGCCCCAAAAGTGGTTTTTCATTACCTTACAGTAATGGACACAGGATATGGTAAATATCATCAAAATTATTAAACTATCATCTAAATTGTAAACTATACTGTAAATCATTGACAATGTTTAGTTGCTATATTTTGCTATCTGTATAACAGTTATAACAATGCTAACATCCAAAAAAAAGGGGGGTGGTTAATATGGGGTGGGGAAGGGGGGATGGTTTGGTATCTGGGAGTCTCTGGCACTCCATATGTGACTTTGCTGTGACCTAAAACTTCTTTGAAAATTAAATGAAAAATTGGGAGACAATGGGGATTGAGAGGGGGAAGATGTCAAGGCACACCAGACATCCGATAACACAGTGATAAAAGGAAGGAAAAAAATGAAAAGAGAAAGGAAAAAAAAAAAAAAGAATATATATATATTCTTTTTTTTTTTTTTTAAAGGCATTTCCTTTGCTTTTTTGCCCATTTTTTTGAATGTACCAATCCGCTAATTATATTTTGTTTTGTTTTTTTTGTTTGTTTATTTGTTTTTGTTTTTTTTCCCTTGTTTTTTTTTCTTCTCTCTTTTTTTTTTTCCCCTGAGTTTCCTTATGTTTGTCTCTTGCATGTAAGCTTATCATAGTTGTTTCTTTTTCCTAGTAAGTGTATTTGATTATTTTATGGACTACATGTTCATGGAGGATTTGGATCACAGAAGGTTACAATGGGTACTGCAGGGGATTATTGGTGGGGGGTATCTGGGAGGGGGGTTTCATGGGAATTAGTTCATCCGAATATACATGAAGATATACAAAATCGTTCTAAAGATCAAAAGATGGGGCATGGTCACGGTGGGTGGACAATCACACAATAAATGAGGGAATCTGAATTCCTAGCCTGGAGAGCTCTGCCACAGTCTCCAAGGGAGCAGCAACAGTCCTCTGAGTGCAGGGACAGTGTCTGGCAAAAGAGGATGGCCCACTGATGAGTTCTTTTTATTGATGACTACCCTTGTGAGTCTTTGCTCTCGTGGCCACACTTACTTTTAACCAAGGGCAGTTCCTGAGCTACTAGTATCTACCAAAAAGCACTACATAGTCGTGCATCTCCCAATTGGCTTAGGTCAGTTTACAGCATCCAGGTGGAGGAGTAAAATGCACGCCCGAGTGCAATCACAACCTCACAGAGTCTCCACCAGCATCTTGGTTTTCAGTTTAGAAACCTAAGGCCCTGGTACTTCTGACTTGTCCAGGGTTATGCAGCTCTTACTTGGCTGAGCTGAGACCTGAGGAATGCCACCCCCACGTACTGGGCACCCTCCCCAGCAAGGCTCCACGCCTCATACCATACTTTACTGTCTGGATGAGAGGGGCTCGGACACTTGTTTTCAAGGATACAAATAGGAGAGGAAGGAAGCAACCGCCTGGTGGTGCTCACTCCTGGAACCGCCTTCTTTTGGCCCTTGTTATATATCCAGGACTCTGCTCACAACTGGTGACGACCAACCTTAGACCATCTGCTTCGAGCAGCATGTAAAATATATTGATTTCTTTGCCTTGCTTCAACCCATTGAATCAGAATCTCTGGTGATGGGGCTCTGAGATTTTTAGCAACCTACCTGGGTAATTCTAAATGTGCAGATGGGATTAAGAACCACTCCTCTGTTCCAGGCATCAGCAAATTTTTTTCTGTAAAAGGCCAAATGGTAAATGTTTTAGGCCTTACAGGCCATGCAATCTCTGGCACAACTATCCACTGTGTACGAAAGTAGCTGTAGACTTTATATGTAAACAGATGAGTATGGCCATCTTCCGATAAAACTTTATTTATGGAAACAGATATTTGAATTCTCCAGTGTCATGAAACAGTATTCTTCTTTTATCCGTTCCCCACACTCCCAACCATTTAAAAAGGTAAAAGCCATTCTTAGCTCATGGGCTGTACAAAACAGGCAATAGGTTGGATTTGGGTTGGGGGCTGGAGTTTGCTGATACCTGCTCTATATCATTTCTGACTCCATCAAAACTTGTCCTGTCTTGCATGCACTCAGCTTCTTATGTTAGGATCTCCAGTGATCATCTGGAATATAACAGGAGCCCAATAAAAAAGCTTACAGAATAAAGCTTGAATAAATGAACCCCCCCCCCCAAATTAGATTATAAGTTTCTTAAAGGCAGGAACCATTCCTAATACTTTGCTATACCTTGCCACGAGCAAAATGATGATGATGATGATGATGATGATGATGATGACGACGATGACGACTCCACTGATGACAAAAATGACTGGCACTAAATCACCAGGTCTCTGTGGCCCTCATCTTTGAGAAGCACTCCAGTCTCACTGAGCAGTTGAAAGAAATAAATGATAACATGTCAGAGCAGCGTTTTGCAAATGTAAAACGTTCTCCAAGTGGTTCTGTCCCTGGGGGCAGTTTTCAAACCCTCTGGCTTTGAAGGGAAGTGGCTGTCTAACCACTTTAGCAAAGGCTGCTTCTTGAATACACCCGGGGCAAAACCTTGTCATCTGCTAAAAGGTTTCAGAGCAAGAAAACACCTAGGCTGTGCAGAAATATAGGCAACTTCAAAATTGCTGGCTGGGTAAGACTCTGACTGGTGCTGTCTCCCCTGACTCAGACGTTGCTTGACTGAATATCCTCCTCCAAAAACACGCTCCCTGCAAGGCAGAGAGGCCTTTGGTCTCTGGGGCTGGGTGCTGGCCTCCAGCGGGCCTGCGTCTGCCAGGAGGGGTCTGCATTGTCTGGGAGGCGGAGAGCCAGACCCGGATCTAACACTAACTACTGCACTGAGAAAACCATTTGCCTCTCTGAGCCTCAGTTTCCCTTTCAATTGCTAAGTCTCCCGAGGTCAGGGACTATGCTCTCTTCATCTTTCAAATCAAGGCAGTAAAATTCACTTCTCCCCCTTGCTCACTCAGCTCTAGCCACACTGGCCTTCATGCTGTTTCTGGGACATTCCAGGCACATCCCTGTCTCAGGCATTTTATACAAACTGTCCTTCACCCTGAAAGCTCCCCATACAGCACTATGGCCAGCTCCTCATGGCCTTCCAGTCTCTGCTGACCGTACTGTTTAAAATTACAACCCCGTCCCCACTCCCTGCCACTCCTCCCTCCCTCCTCTATTTTTTTCCAGAGCACTTACTGCTTGGGCAGGTGTTAGGAGGCGGCTTCACAGAGGAAACTCTGCTTAGTCTTAAAGGATGAATGGGACTGTATGCAGGAAAAAAAAGTGTGTGGGGGGGATGCTCACTTAGTCCAGGAAGAGAGCAGCAGGTGTGAAGAGGAGGAGGCCAGAAAGGGTATGGGGTATCCAGGGGCGGCTGGGAATCTGGTGTGGCTGGAACACAGGGCGCTAGGGTTGGAGTGGCTGGGGTCAGATCCTAGGCCATCCAGGCTGCAAGGCATATCTTCCTCCAGGCAGGGGAGTGGCCTCATTGGATATGGAGTTCCAGGAAGACCACTCTTTCTGCAGTGCAGAGGATGTAGCAGAGGGACAGGGGCAAGTGGGAGTGGACCTGCTGAAAACAACAAGGAACAAAATCCATGGAAAGTGGAGTGTAATGGATAGACAGACATGGAAACAGAACTCAAAAATAATGTGTGGGAGGTAGAGTTACGTCTGGGAGTGGGGAGGGAATGCTTCTTTCCCCGACCTGATGTTTCCTTCTCTATGGAGGCCTGCATTAGAGAAATACTCCTGGCACATGCCCAGTTCTCTGCAGATATGGGGTGGGGTGAGGCCTGCCTCAGTCCCGTGAAGCTGGGAGGATTCAGCTGTCTGAATCAGGATTAGGAATTCTGCTTGCTCAGTTCTCAGCAGTAAAAACATGATGCAGGGGAGTGGATATGGCTCAAGCAGTTGAGTGCCCGCCTCCCACATGGGAGGTCCTGGGTCCGGTTTCTGGTGCCTCCTAAAGAAAACAAACAAACAATGAGCAGACTATGAGCAGACATCAAGCAAAAAAACAAACAAACAAACAAAAAAACCCAACAACGCACAGACAATGAGCAAAGAGCAAAAAACGAGCAATGAGCAGACAACAAGCAAAAAACAACAAAAAACCACAAACAAACAAAAAAAACACCTTGATGCACTGGTTCTACGTAAGTTGACTCCTTTGTTGTATTTTGCAATAATTCAGACCTGGGCAGTGAAGACAGTATTATTAAAAGGTCTCCTCAAAGACCATGACACAGGGTATTATGCAAGCACAGAGGAGCAAGGGGAAGCAAGGAAGGCTTCCTGGAACAGCTGTTGTCTAAGCCATCTTGAAAGACAAAAGGAATAGGAGGAAAGTCCCTAGAGCAAGAGAGAGTGAGGGTCTGGTGGGGATAGGGTGGGGTTGGATAAGGCTGTGATCAGAGTGAGCAGAGGAATGAAGAGGAGTGTTAAGGAATGAAGCCAAGAGCATGTGTGCATGCTTGTGTGTGCACGTGCACATGTGCACACGTGAAGGTGTGTGCAGTGCACTGTGTGTGTGTGCTTTTGCATGTGTGTGCGTGTACAAGCAGTTGTTTCAGCAAAGGCAGATGAGAATAGTGAGATGGGCAGGGACCAAATAACTATGGGGCTTTTCAATATTATTAAAGTAACCCAATGAGAAATGATAAAGACTTAAACCAAGACCACCCCCCAACAGAGGACACAGAAAGAAGGGAATTGATGGAGGGGAAACCAATTTGATGATGGGGTTGAGGGTGAAGGGATGGTCTCAGGCAATTTATTTCAGAGGAGAGCAGGTATGGCAGACATTGCCAACCACCGACATGATATCCAGGCCCTACGTCTTTCAAGCTAGGAGAACATCGATAGCAAATGGTGTGTCTTGCAGTGATGGGTGACTCCATAGCTGGGTTCTGAATCCACCAGGTAAGCTGGGAAGCATTATGCTTTTCCTAAGTAAATGGAAATATATGGCAGGCAATGCCTCTTCCCTCTGTCTTACTGCCTTGTAAGACATGAAGCTTTCATGAAACTTTGAGGTCATAAGCAGCAGGAAAAGTCAAGAGGACAGCCATGACGGTGGCCTTGACATTACTGAGCGTTGAACTAATGCCAGCAACCACTTACCTCCAGACTACTTAATATGTGAACAAGATAAGGTCCGTGTTTCAGTTTGCTACAGGCTGCCAAATGCAAAAATACCAGAAATGGGCTGGCTTTTACAACAGGGATTTATTAGGGTAGAAGCTTACATTTCCAAGGCTGTGAAAACGTTCAAATCAAAGCATCATCAAAAGATGCCATCTCACCAAGATGCAGCTGTGGGCCATCAGGCACACAGTGGCGTCATCTAAAGATGCTTTCTCGTGGAGCTCAGCTGTGGGCAATCAGGCATCTGGCTCGTCTTTCCCCTTTTCTCATTGCTTCAGCTTCTGCTGCTTCACTGATTTTAGCCTCTGGCCTCTGTCAGCCTCTTGGGTTTCTCTGTCTTTCCATTGTTGCAGGCAACCCTGGAATCCTCTCTCACATGACAGAGGCAGCTCTCTTTCTGTATTTCTCCTGTTTATATAGGACTCCAGCAAGAGACCCACCCTGGGTCACACCTCACTGAAATACTCCAAAGGTCCCCAGCCGAATTCAATCCAACCAAAGTGTCCTACACCCAGAGGAAAGGATTAACTCCAAGAACATGATCTTTTCTGGGATTCACAAAAGCTTCAAACTGTCACAACCTGTTTGTGTAATTCAGGGCTGCACATCAGGCTTTCTGATAAACTGAGCTGACTGCGTTCCTGATACAGGAAGGTTGTAACATCATTAAATCTGTACCATGGGGAGGAGCAGGCTGAAGATTGGGGTCTGGGAGCCATCGGAGTTGGGATGGAAGTGGAGGTCCTGGGTGGGCTCAAGTGTACATGACAAACAAAGAGAATCCAGAAATCACTGACCTTTCGGGAGTCAGAAGATTGGGACAAATGAGCCAGAGAGGCCAAGTGTGACATGTGTCCCAGGTAACAAGTAACCTAATGGATACCATGATGCTCTCCGTCTGGGCATTCAGATCTCTCTTTCATTCAACACTTGTCTCTTGAGTGACAAAACAGATCTTACCTGAGGCCAAGGCCCCTGGCAATTAGAGACCAGCCCTTTTGGGAATGGGGTTCTCTGATTTCTGGGGACCCACACCTAGCATTTGCATGTGTGGGGGAGAGGATATGCCCCATTTATAAATGAACCACTGGGCAGAGGTGCTTGTGGAGTCCTGCCCTTGGCAGAGTGTGGAAAAGGTTAGATGCTGTTTGGCTTTAACACAGACCAGAAGTTCAACTGTGTGGTACCGAGGAGTCTTGGAAAATCCGAGAAACATAAAAACCAAGTTCTCTGCTTGCCTTTGGAAATGCCATGAATGTTTTCTGTAGCTGGTAAAAGTGAGTGGGTTACAGGGGTCCAAAGTTATTTCTTTGTGGAGAACCCCCAACCTTTTTCTCTTCTTGATGTAGATCAGGAGTTTGATGATGTGACTGACAGGGAAGCAGCTGCAACAGAAAACTCCTGGGCATCAGGCTTTATACTAATCCCAAATCCTGTAAGGGGCAGCATGGCATTGTGGCCAGAGAGCACTACCTGTGGCAGGTACCGACGCACCTGAACATGACTTTGGAGACCAGAGCCAAATCACAGAAACTCCTTTGCCAGGTGGGCATCTACGTTAGCTTGGAACTTGGCGCAGTAATCAAGGGGCATTGAGCGCCAGCTCGTTTCTTTGTAACTAAAGACACAAGTTTGCTTTCTACAGCCTCATGAGGAAAACCTTCAATGACAAGTCCACAGTCTCAAATTCAAGCTCTAGCCTTGCAACGAACAGTCTGCTTCATTTCATGCAACCCCCTTTCTTCCCAGAGCCTCAGTTTTCCCTTTTGTAACATGAGGGGCTTGAACAAGAAGACGATTTCTGAAGGTCCTTCTGATTTGAACCACTGGATGCTTCATTGGTTTCAAATTCTGCTGCTTAACGTTTTTTATTTGTTTGTTTTTTGCTAGAAGGTGGTGCCATTGAGCATTGAACTAAGACATTAGAGCTCTATTTAGAGCTCTAGGGTGAACCAGAGCCCGCCTCCCTTTGATGCTTGAGGGGATCTTTTTGTGGGTCCTGGCTAAGCTCTGCCCCCCTTCCCCTCTCTGCTAGGCCAGCTCTTTTCAAGTCTCAAAGCACTGGTCTGGGTTGTCCCAGAGCCACTGACCTCATCTCATGGCCCCAGAGGAAGGCTGGACCGTCCATGGCTTGGAGATGACTGGGGTCTGGGGGTTGGGCCTCCAAGCTGTGGCTCTAAGGCTATACCTATAATCTTCAGGGAGAAAACATAGCCTTGCTGACTCCTCAACTTTATAGACTTTTCCTAGCTCCCCAAACCATGAGCCGATAATCTCCTGTTGTTTAAGCCAGCCCATTTCATGATATTTGTGATCACAGCTGGGAAGCTAAGAAAGGGGCACATAGAACAGAGCTGAATCCCACCAGCTAACCCCCCCCCCAACCAGCTGACCCTCAGCTGACCAGCACCAGCTAACCCCCCCCAACCAGCTGACCCTCAGCTGACCTGCACCAGCTACCCCCCCAACCAGCTGACCCTCAGCTGACCTGCACCAGCACCCCAGCCCCAATCAGCCACCCTCAGCTGACCTGCACCAGCTACCCCAGCCCCAATCAGCCACCCTCAGCTGACCTGCACCAGCTACCCCACCCTCAATCAGCCACCCTCAGCTGACCAGCAGATGATAAAACTACATGATGATTTGTTGCAAGGCCCTGGGTTTCGTGTTAGTTGATAACCCAGGAATTTCATAGCACTAGTTAAACCAATACAACACCTGCAGCAGACATTGATAACACGGCTCTCTTTCCTGCTGAGCCTCTAGATGACCTCAGATTCTTCTCTGTCGTAACCATGCATCGGATAGCCACTGGTAATCCATGGGAATGGAGAGACCACATGGACCATTTGCCAGACCTCCAGTAGGTGAGAGGGAGCCACCGAGGCCTGGCCTGGGTGCTCTGGGTGTGTACACAGTACCACTGGGTGCACCTTCTTCCTTTTCTTTGTTCTATCTGTACTTGTTCCCAGAGAGCTGGGGGCCTGGCCAGCAGCAGTGATTCGGCAGCTCACAAGGTATCTGATTTAGTCTATTTGGTCCCTTAGCATTTGTACTCTGGGCTTTTTACAACTTCAAAGAGCTTCTCACCCATATTCACTAATTAATTCATTACTCCTGTGAGTAAAACCTGAAGCCGAGAGGGGAGAATGTTATTAGCAAGAATGCCAGAGGCTCATTATTTAAAAGAGGTTGCCTAAAGCCGGGCTCCCCCCACCAGAACCGTTAACCCCTTTGCAGCCACTAGAGGGCCGGCAGAAAAGTGTGTGCCAGGGTAGGAATCCATTAGGTGCTCAACTGCCACCAAGCACCTACTGTGTGCTCAGCTATGTTAGGTGCCGCGGGGATGTAAGGAGTTGTAAAATATAATTTCTGATCTCAAGGACCCTCAGCCTAGTGAGAATACCTTGGAGTCACACAGACCTGAGATCTAATCCTGACAGTTTATAAACTGTGTGACTATGAGCTACGTAGCTCCTCTAAGCCTCAGTGGATTCATCGCTAGAGTGGGGTTACTGATTCCTCCTTATGGGCTAAGTAAGATACCTGATATGTAAATCAATGGTTTAGCCAGAAGCCTGGTGCACAGTGAGCTCCAGAATGACTGCTCTTCTCGGTATTGCCTGCACAATGCTTTCGTGCACAGCTCTCCTCCCAACCTGGCACAGTTGGGGTACAGGATGGGGTAGCAGAGAAAGAGATGTGGTAGATGGTAGATGTTTCGGGACACCTTTACTTCAGGGGTGAGATAAGGAAGAGGAAGCAAGAGAAAACAGGCACACAGAGGTCAAGGGAGAGTTCCAAGAATGAAGGGGAGGAAGATGGGGTCAGCGGTCCCTGGTGCTGAGGAGAGCTGGAGCAGGATGTAGAGAGAGCATTCGTCCATTCTAGCACTCAACAGTTACTATTTCTTGGGACGGCCATGAAAAGGCACTACCTGATCTTCTGAGGGGAGCACGATGGCTGGCAGCCCAGGTGCTGCCCCTCGGGCCCTCCCATGTGTTGGCACCACAGGCATGTTTCCCCTGGGCTGTTCCTTGCCAGCCATTAAAGGTGGCGGCCTACTCCTGGGGACGGTGAGACTCCTCTGATGGCCTCCCACTAGCCTGGCTTAAACTTTCTGGGAACAATGCTGTAGTCTGAGACTCTTCCTACCTAATCCTCCTTCCTTCCCTCTCTCCTTTCACTGGTGTCACCCCTGCATTGTAGTCCCAAGGCTCTCCCTGGTCCCTGTCTCCATCCTCTTTCACAGTTGGCACCCCTAGTCAATCTCCTGTGCCTCTAATTCCACCTCCCCATTGACTTCCTGGAGGACCCAAATGAACATAGGGTCTAATATGTACCACACGCTGCTTCATCCTCGGAGCATGGGGTGGAGACCAAGAGAAAGTCCTAACATGAAGTTGGTGGTGGTGGAGGCAGTAGGATGGGTGCAGACAACAGGAAACAAGTCAGTAAACACACAAATATGATAATTTTAGACAGTGACACTTACTATGAAGAAAATAAGACAGGAAGGCTACTGTAGAATGACTGGGTGGTCAGAGAAGTAATGTTTGACTTGAGACCAGAATTTTGAGGTGTCAGCTATGCAAGCAATGGAGTAGGAATGGGAGAGTGTTCTGGGTGGAGAGAACAGCAAAATCCCTGAAGGAAGAGCTAAGTGTTCAAATCAGACTTAGGAGGTAAATGTGGCCAGAGGTGAGGGAGGGTGTTGTGTGGGAAGAGATGAGACTGAAGGGGTAAAGAGGGATCAATTAGGGGTCACTTAGGCCCCATGGAAACGAGCCATGGGAATGGGCAACTGGAAAAGTGTTGGTGACTCTGAGAGGGCTGGCACCCAGTAGTGAGGACAGAAGCCAGCTGGCAAGGGATTAAGATGCAAGTGGGTGATGAGGAAGTTGGGGCGTTAACTCTTTCAAGAAGTTTGGTGTTTCCAGAGTGAACAGAAACAGTAGGAGGGGGATTTTTAAGAAAGAGAATATTGCTCATGGGCCCAGGGAAAGTTAATGAGAGAGAGAGAATGAAATGGCCAGAGGGAAAGAGGGGATACTTGATAAAAGGAAGGCCTGGCCATGGCAGAAGGTTAGGGCAAGGCAGCGGGTTGAATGGTGAACCCAAAAAAGACACGTCCATATCCTAATACTCAGATTCTGTGAATGTGACATTGGCTGGAAAAGGATTTTTGCAATGTAATTAGGTTAAGGATCTTGAAATGAGATCATCCTAGATTACTCGGTGGGTCCTAAATCCAATGACAAGTGTCCTTATAAGAGACAGACAAGAGGACACAGATTCATGAAGAGGAGGAGGCACGCAATGGTGTATGCAGAGATTAGAAAGTCAAGGAAGCCAAGGATCTCCCGGAACCACCAGAAGCTGGAAGAGGCATGGAATCTCCCCTAGAGCCTTGGGTGAGAACACGGCCCTGCTGAGACTTGGATTTCAGACTTCTGGCCTCCAGAACTGGGAGAGGATGAACTTCTGTTGTTTTAGGCCACCAAGTATGTGGTCATTTTTACAGCAGCCCTGGGGAGCTAAGGCCAGCACGGTCAACCCAGAGAGACAGTGCTTTCTCCTAAGGGAGGGGGTTCTCCCCTGTCCCGCGAGCAGGGGCGGCCTGGACTACCTCCTCTACTGTGGCTCCCGGTTCCCACTGCCATCGCTTTTGAATGTTTTACATGTTTCCCTCTTAGGAGGCCAGGCCATGAAGGGAAATGACATGGCCTTCGGAGGCAGACTTACCTGGCTTTGAAACACAGCTGCTTTGCCCCCTTGCTGTGTGCCCTCTGACCCTCCGTTTACTGCAGGTCGCTGTAAGGGCTGAAAGTTCTAGTTTAGAGAGAATACTTAGCACAGACCTGGGACCTGGTGTGCCCAACAACTCCCCTTCACTCATCTCAAGAGTCTGCTGAAGTTAGAAACTGGGTCTGTCTTTGCATCCCTTGAAGAGTTCCTGGACACAGTAAATTCATAGTAAAGATTTGTTGCTGGCCAATGAATGGTAAGGATATCTATTTATCAAGTACCTGCTGTATACCAGGCACTCGTCTCAGCATTAAACTATTTACATTCTTTAATCCTCAGGTCAGTCCAAAAGCATGGGTACTATGATCTGTATTTGGCATAGAAGAAATGGATGCAATGGCATTAGTGGAACTCAGATATGATACCTGGATCTCTTAAACCATCCTGATCAAGAGGCCTTTTGGCAAAGAAAGTTGAATCCATCTGTGTTCTTACTATCAGCTTCCTTAAAGCTGGCCTAAATCCTTATTGCTACAGTATCTCTACTTCCCCTTGCTAAGTCCCAGAGCCAAACTCTGCCCTGAATACCATCCTAGATTTCTTGTCCAGGTTTGTCTTTCTTATTCTTTTCCCACAATGTGTGAAGGGTTAAAGCCTGTTGCCCAAACAGGCTTCACGACTCTTTCTGCATAGCATTTAATTGCTGGTAATGACTGTGACCCAGTGGCACTCATTTGGTGAAATTCAAGTTGGCATTTCAATTAGCTGTACTGATTGCTGGGTTTGGGCATTTCATATGTTTGTGAGGAAGCTTAGCCTAAGAGAGCAGTCAGCTAAGGGACTTATTACCACAGTGCTTCTTGGGGGGGAAATAACCTCATTATAGCTTCCTTTGCTCTGGTTGAGAGAAAGAAAAGTAGAATCTCTCAGGCAGTTATGTGCACAGGGAGAGACCAGTGCCCACAGCTACAAGTGACAAGCAGGAGGCCCTGCTTGTTTCCTCCCCTCCCTTCCCCCTCCCTTTCCCTCTCCTCCCTTTTTTCTCCTCCCCTACCCTCCTTTCCCCCCCTTCTCCTTCCGTCTTCTCCCTTCCCCTTCTTTCTCCCCTCCCCTTCTTCCTCCTTTCTCTCTCTTTTCTCTTTCTCCCCCCTTTCCTTCCTTTACTCTCCTCTTCTTTTATTTCTTCCCCTTTTCATTTCTTTCTTTCCTTTGCTAAAATCTTTGGTGCAACTAATAGTAACAATGTCCCCAGGCCTTCCCAGCCCATGGATGCAGGTAAGGGCCCGTTCACAGTTGAGCCAGGCGTTTGCACACAGGCAGGCACGCTGCCCACCCGCGCTCACGCAGATTCTTGTGCCCTCCCTGAAGGCCAAGTCCTCTCCTTCCCCATGCATCCTCGGGAATGCCCTGGATGTCTCCCACATGCTTGCAAGCCAGCTGCCCTGTGGTAGCTGGTGTCCTTCCCCTCCTGCTGGGGCGTCCCTCTGTGGAGTCGTCTTCTCACGAGGCTTCCTGAGGGCACCCCAAATCCTTGGCGGTAGTGCATGTCTCCTGTTGCTGCATTGGCTCTGCCTTCCCGGGGTGGGGTCACCTGGAACCCTCAGGTTTCTGGGTGGGGACTGGCCCCTGGGAGGGCTGGGGTTTAGACTCCATCTTGTCCTCCATCCCCCCCTCTCTTACCCCTCCCCTCTCATTTCTCTTCTCTCCTCTGGTTACACATGCTTCAACTTCACCCCATGCCTCCCTCCTGCCCCATTCAGCCAATTAAACACAACCCTACATGATGGCAAAGTCAGGTAGACACCCCAGCCCCATGTAGGTTCACTTAGGACAAATTGCAACTTCTAAAAGAAGCGTAAGAACTGGGAGATTACTTTTAATTTTGATACACCTGACTCCAGACTCTCCTCTCAATTGGGCTCACCGTGATGCATCTCTGTTCCTGGATGGACAAGTCTGTGATTCCTGAAAAGAGCCCTGGACTCGGTGGAGTCAGAGATCCAGATTCCCATCCCTCTACCATTTAAAATGGTATGATCTGGGTACTTTAATAATTTTGTCCCTCAATTTCTGGGTTAAATGAGATAATTTGAGTTAAGAATTTTCCTTGTATGTAAAAATTTTTTCACCAACCATAAAACCCATGGTACTGCTTAAAGACATGCAGTCCCTCTTGTGATGGATCAGAGCTTCTCTGCCTGGCACTTACCATGCTGGACTCTACAATCTTCCCCCTTGCTAGAACCTCTCCCACCATCCTGCCCTGGCTCCTTTCGTTTACCTCAGCACAGGAACTGGGCCAAGGAGACCTGGGATTTATTTCAGCATCACCGTCTGACTGTAAAGTCCTCTGCACATACTAGGAGCTAGATGCCTGCTAGTCTTCCTCTTCACCATGGGAGAGTCCTTCTACCAACAAGACCACTTCAAAGTCTAGTTCAGATCCCATAGTGTTCATAATCTGGCCTTCTGGGGCAGGGGTCCAAGAGGTGTGGGATCTCTGACACGTTTGTGGGAGGGGTCCCAAGACCATGCCAAAGAGGTCTGTTCCTAGACAACCTGAAGGAAAGGGCAGTGCCAGTGAGAAGGACACATCCTGTAAATGCAGGCATGAAATAATGAGGACAGCCAACATTTGCTTCCGACTGCCCTTGGAGGCTGCCACGGTTATTATTCCCACATGACAGATGAAGAAACTGAGGGGCAAAGCTCAATATTACCCAGATAGTAAGTGGTGGAGCCAAGACTTCATATACAGGAAGGCTGACGCAGGATCACATGATTTCAGTCCTTATTCTGATATGGTGGCCAGGGACCTGATGAAGCCTTGAAGTTACAGACCAAAAATGAAGGTGGGCTGGGGCCGTGATGGTGACAAAATGGCGGGTTGCACAGAGCATGCAGGCAGCATGGGCGTGGCCTGGGCCAGGGTCACTTGGGGCTGGGTCTGTCCACGCCCAGCTCTGGCCTGTACGTGGCTTACGCTCCCATGACGAGCCTATTGAACAGGAATCCATCCCACTGCCCTTTCAGCTTCCCTTTCTGAATTATTTTCCCTTCCTGGCTTAAATCTCAGGTAGCGCTCATAGATTTTTTTCTTTCTTTCTTTTTCCGTTCACTATTAGAATATAAATAAATAGTCTCTTTATTTTGACATTAAAAGCTCACACCAGTAAAAATCACATACCTTCGGTGCAGTCGAAAGTCATAATTGACACCCCATATTCTTATCCAGTTTAAAGCTTCCCCCATCCCTCCCATTTCAGTGGGTTTATTCAAGCTAGGGTACTTGCGAGAGAATGATGGTAGTTGGCTTCTTTTTGGTCTCTGGTTTCCTTCCTCTATGCTAGCTGCTGTTTCTGACCCTTCCTGGTTAGGATGGGGCCCTCTGGCTGACTGCTGCACAATTTTGGCTCTTTCTCTCCTAAGGAGTTCTTGCAGATTCCTCATGGACCAGTGACCTCCTGCAGGACTTACTTGACACGGGTGCTGGATCTCCTCTTTAACTATCCTCCTAGTCCCTGAACCACCAGCAGCTCACTTCTTTCTTGGACTCACACTGCCCCAACAGGCCATTCTTTTGATAGAATATCTTTTAAGCCACAGTCCTACCCCTTTTTCAAAAGCAATATCTGGTGCCTGGAAGACACTCACACCTTTATTACATTGTTGATGAGAGTGCAGCTCACCGCTAAAGCATCCCTTTCTTCACTCTGTTGCCAGGAAGACGGAGTTCTAGGCATGGTTCTTGTCTTCGGGCATCTCTTGGTGAGAGTCAAGTCCAGTTCCTATACCTTTCAAATTCTAGGTGGCACTAGAACTTGACTCATATGAGGCTGTCTAGATGACCCCTTGAAACTTTCCCGCTGGAATAGTCAGGGAAACCTCTAGGGATAAGGTATGTCCAAGTTCCTAAAGAGAGATACTAGTGAAAGTACTTGGCACTTAATTGTTTTGTTCTCAACCTTTGGTAACTTTATTGAAAATCCACAATAACAGAAAATCACATGGCTTGCTGAACCTCCATTGGTCAGGGAATAGGGTTACCAAGCAACCCAGCCTGGACATACCTTGTCCCTGGAAGCTTCCCTGACTATTCCAGTCTACATGGATCCTCCAGTTGCCATCTATTTGGCAACCGTCCAGCTGGCTGCCCAATATCCTGTTTTATTCCTAGTCCCCAGTCCTTGGCATAAGTAGGCACTCAAGAAATATTTTCATAGTGATTATCTTAATACTTTATCTATAGATATAGTCTTTCTGTGTACAATTGTGGCTTCCCACTGAGGTTGGGAGCAGGCTCTATACCTTCCATATAGTCAGAAATTTCCGTAACCCTTGGCCAGAGCTGATACCTCATAAGCACCCAACCAATATGTATCAGTGGAATAACTGATTGGTTTATTCATTCACTCAACAAATATTTGTTGAGTTCCTACTTTGTGCCAGGCAAATACATGTGGCACCCCCCCACACACACACAGAGATATGACCTCTGCCTTTCTAGTTCTCACAGCCTAGTAAGGACATTCAAAAGAGAGTATTTTTGATCAGTTCAAATGCTTTTAGTTAAAATAGAATTCCTGAATGCTAAAATGGGCTTAAACAACAAAAGGGTTATTGTTTCAGATAGTAAAAGTTCTGAACGCAGGGTGGTTTTAGGATTGATAACAGTTTGATGATGCCTCTCTTCTTGATCACAAGATGACAGCAGCAGCTCCAGGCATCACATTCTCACCCACCTATGTTCAGGGGCAGAAAGTAAGTAAGACTCTGTCTTGCCCCCTTTTTTTAGAGTGAGAAAAATTTGCCCAGAAGCCCTCTTGCTGACTTCTCCTTTTATATTATTGGCCAAGTCTGTGTCAAGTGGCTCTGCTCAAACAAATCATTGGCAAAAAATATGGAATTAGCATGATTGGCTTAGACCAATGAATATTCATTTGTGGGACTGGGGAGGGACCTGAAGCAAAATTGGGATTCCCTGAGCAATGAAGAGTCATGTGAATGACTCTTTGCGGTTGTCAGTGTGGCTTCACGTGAGCCATCTCTTTGTGATCTACACCACAGAGTAGGTTTTGTTATTTTCATTCTATAGTTTACTGGAGCACGAGTCTCCTCCCATGCTAACCCCTGCCTTTTTTTTTTTTTTTTGCTTACACAAATGTTATTTTTTTTTCATATATATTTTAAAAGATGCTTAGATTACATAAATGTTACACAAAAATTACAGGGATTCCCATGATCTCCACCTCCCACACCTCCCATAACTTCCCACATAAACATCTTTCATTATGTGTCACATCACCTGCAATGGATCTACACATCCTGGGACTTTGCCACTAAGCATAGACCACAGTTTACATCGTAGACCACACTCTCTCCCACACAGTTCTGCATGGTATACGCTGATGTAAAATGGCCTATATCCGTCGCCACAACGTCACTCAGGACAACCCCCAAGTCCTGAGAAAGCCCCTGTATTACAACTGCCCTTCCCCTCCCCACCCTGAAAACGTCTAGTGGCCACTAGCTGCACCTCACTGTTATAATTTCTTCCATTGCTTGAATCCCAATATGTTTACAACAGAATACCGTTAAGTCCACTCTAGTCTATAGCTCTTCCCCCAATCCTGAGGGGACTGGGATGGTGATGTCCACTCCACCTCCAAGTGAGAGTGAGCTTATATCCCATGGATACGATGGATGGGATTATCCTGCCTTCAGCTGCAGGCTCTCTCCATTCCCTGGGATGGCCGTTGTCCATCGTTGTCTCCTCACCAGGTGACTTGGGTGAGTCCATTGAGCTGTAGAGTAGGAGTAGATCTCATAGAACACCAAAGTGGATATCACCCCACACAGAGGGACTCCTGAGGGCTCTGGAGACACCCAGGTCCTATATAAGGGGGATAGCCCCAGAGACTGATGCCTTATCAGTGGGCTCTACTTTGGAATCTGTGCTCCTGAGAGTGACAGAGTTGGACTCAAATAAGTCCTCCCTGCACATGGTCCATCAGTCCCTTCTAGTCAAACCTATATGTGAGGCTGGGGTTTGTAGGTATAAGTCCTGCCTTTTGAAATGCTGACTTTCCAAATGCACATTAGCCCATGAGCATGGGTGACAGAGGAGGAAGAGGATGGGCTTTAGGGCTCAATAGACTGGGGTTCAAATACCTACTGTAGCATTTATTAGCTCTGTGACCTAGGGCAAGTATCTAAGCTTTTTTTTTTGGAGGTATTGGGGATTGAACCCGGGACCATGTACATGCAACCACTGAGCTACACACGCTCCCTGCTATCGAAGCCTAGGTGATGCTCAATTTTCTCATCTATAAAATGGGAATAATAAGTCTTACATCATAGCATTGTTAGAAGGTCAAGAGAGTAGGTGTGTAAAGAGCTTAGCAGACTGTAAGAACTCAATAATGGATAGGTATTGTCAGTCTTCTTTTTCTAGATAATGTGAGTTATTTATCTTCAGCAATGTCCAGCAATCTATCTGTCTTTCCTTCCACCTTCTTGTTTCCCTCTTTCTTTCCTCCCTCTCTCCCTCCCTCTTTCCTCCCTTCTTTCCTTTTTTTTCAATACTGTAAATTTTTATTGACAACTTTTGGTATTGCTGCTCGGAACAAAGCCTTCTCTTATACTCAGCCTTGTGTTCCTGGGATGGGACTCTGTAAACCACTGTTCAAGGCCGGAGGGAAACGAAGGGACTTGCATTTCCTGCTTGCTTCCTGGGACTTCCCATTGGCTTCCAGTTCCCGTGAACAGCATCCTGGAGATGCTTGTTCACCCTGTAAGCAGAAGTTCCCTCTTGCAGGAGCCGCTGAATCCGGTTTGTGGTTTTTCCAGTACTTACGGGAGCAGCCTCCTCACACCCCTCCTCAGGTTCTCCCGCTGGGCATCGTCCCTGCCACAGGGGGCTGGGTCCCAGGCCCGTGGGTCGTCCTCTGAGCTCAGAGACGCCAGCCGCAGCCCAGCAGCGGGCCCTCGTCAGAGGTCTCAGTTTCGGCTCTGTGGGGTCCCATCACCAGGTTTCCACGTTTTAATAATTTCACCCCCTTCTTTCAGTTCAACCAGTCTTATACGGTTAATTTAGAGTTCTCTTTTTACCCTTACAGTTAGTTATCTCGTTGATAACTTTATGTCTGGTTAAAAATTTCTTTATTTTAATTCTCTCTGTTTGAGTAGCTGGTGTGGTTCGTGTCTGTGACCTGAATCCTGAAGAATCCAAGTGGCTACTGCATACCAGTTCTAGGCACGATGGGGAGAGAGAGCAGTAAACGAGAAAGGGCAAATCTCTCCCTCACGGAGCTTACATTCTGTTCAAGCAAAGTAAACTACAGATACGGAAATAAAATAGATGCTTTGTCATGGGGTGGCAAGAGCTATAGGAAAATATATATATACCAGGGAAGGTAAGAGTGGTTTGCAATTTAAGCTATAATACGTACATGACACCACACATCAGATATATGGAAATACTTTGTTGTCCCAAGTATTAGGAATTATTTTGTTTGTTACATTCACATTAAACATTTTTGTGGATCTGTGTGTAAAGCCAGGCAAAGTATAAAATTAATAAGACTCTAAATTAATGTCAGACCTGGGGGAAAATGCTGTGTTTTAATTGGGTACCTAATGAGTATATGTGTGTGTGTGTTATTTCCTCTGAATTTACAGCATTCTTACTGAATCCAGCAGTCTTCCTTAGAACAGAGTCTAAGACTCAGTTTAAACCATACATTTTACAGCCCAAGAGAAGCCTCCACTTTTCAAATAAAAACTCTTAAGACTTCCCTCCTCATTTCACAATTCTCAAAGGAAACCAATCATATTTGTCTACATATATTCCCCATTCACTTTCCTGAGCACCAAATATGTGTCTCCAGTGGGAGAATCCAGCAGTTGGAAGTGGTCGTTTGGATGATTTGCTCAGAGTGCAGCACTGTGCTTCCAGGTTTCACAGTGACCCCCCCGCCTCCCGGGCCCCGGGAAGACCTGAGCAAAGTCTTCTAGACAGACGGCCAGGAAAAAGAGAACGGGACTCGCATCTCAGTGACCAGGCTCCTTTCTTGCTGATAGATGTTGTAACAATTTTTACACAGTGATTTTACTCAGGCCTGAAAAAAATCTGGACTCAGATAGGTACTTGTTTATATCTTGCAGAACAATCCTTTCTGTTGGTTGAAACACTAGGTGTGGAGCCCAAAAAAATGAAAGAGCAGCTGTGGGTTACTGAGAGAGATGTGTCAGGCTTCCGCTCGTTTCCTTACGCAGCAGAAGATTCCTCATGATCTCACTTCAGAAGTCCCAAGATTGTCCTCTTTGACTCTCTGAAAATGTCCCTGGGCTGCAAGGAATGCGTTGATTCTTACTGAGCAGTAGAAACGGACCTGTCTTTTCCTTTCTAGTTGCCGTCCCTTTGGCACCATTAAAAGTTAGAAGTTTATTTGATTACTGTTGTGAAGGTCCTGATCAGAGTCTAAGTTATTGTCACTGCTGGGATTCAGGGAGGTCTGATAAGTTGGTGGGGTAGGCATTGGTCAAAGATATCAAAAAGGATATTGAGTGTTCGGTGTGTGCCTGTCGCTGTGCTAAGATCTTTCATATATATGTATATTTTTCTTTTGAGGTACGGGGTCTGGAGATTGAACCCAGGACCTCGACTGTGGGAAGCTGGTGCTCAACCACTGAACCACATCAACTTCCCTGAGTTGGTTTTTTCGTTGGTTTTGCTTGTTGTTTTTTTGTGTGTTTGTTTGCTGTGTTTTCAGGAGGCACTGGGAACTGAACCCAGGACCTCCCATGTGGGAGGTACTCAATTGCTTGAGCCACATCTGCTCCCATCTTATATGCTTTTATATCATTTAATGCACATGTTTACTTTATGAGAGAGATATATTATCCTTGTTTTACACAGGACGAAATAGAGTCTTAGAGATGTTAAATAACTTACTCAAAGTTGTGCAGTTAGTAAGGGTTAAAAGTGGGACTCTAACGTAGGTGTGCTTGACAAGAGGTGCTTTGATATTTGCAAGAGATGTTTGCAGGCAGTGGGTGGGGGAAAGGAGGGTTTCTGAGACAGATGCATTTCATGGCCACTTCAATGACTTCATACTGAAGGAGGATCAGTCTGAGGGCAATTTCATCTTTGTTCTGTATTCTTAAGATAAATCAAGCATGTTAGTCATGATTCTCTAGGGAAACATAACTGATGGGAAATACCTGTAAATATTATGAGATTTTATGAAAAATGTCTCATGGGATTCAGTAGTCCAAATTCTGTATGGCAGGCTGCAAGCCAGGAACTCTGATGAAGGTCCTTGATGAATTCCCCAGGAGAAGCTGTCTATCTGATGTAGAGATGGGAATTCTCTCTCTGACTGCTGAAATTACTTCTCCTTTTAAGGCCTTCACATGATTGGATGAGACATCACTCATTGCTGAAGACAAACTCCTCAGTTTGATTGTAGATGTAATCAGCCATAGATGCAATCAACTCATAGATGATTTAAGTCCACAAAATGTCCTCATAATACAATTAGGCCAGTGCTTGCTTGACCAAACAACTGGGCACCATTACCTGACCAAGTTGACACATAAGCCTAATCATCACACCAAGTGAAACCCAACTAAAATTTATTTATTGACTAGTTGTGCAATGCCAGGTACTATCCTAAATGCTTCTACACACCTGCTCTTACCAGTTTTCTCAGTAAATGTAGTATAGAGATTAACATCCTCATTTTACAGATGGGGTCACTGAGGTTAGGTTGATTTCATCAACATTATCTACTTAGTTCAAATATTTCTGAAACTAGGTCCAAGGTTTCTAAGGGTTAATCTTTTCTGTGTGTTCTGGTTATCTATTGCTGTATAACAAGCCACTCCAAAACGTAGTGACATAGAACAATTATCATTCTATCATGCTAACACTGTTAGTTGTGAATTCAGGCAGCACACAGCAGGGTCAGCTCTGTGATGAATGGGGTGGCTCTAACTGCTGGGGGTATCTAGTTGGCTCAACTGGAGTTATGTATCTTGGGCTATCCACTGGGTTCTTTGGTTATTCATATCCCACTTGCTGGGCCTGGAATAATCAAGTTGGCGTCTTCACTCACAGATCTGGCACCTGGGCTGTAATAGCTGGAACACTTGGGGCTATATGGACATTTTTTCTCTTTCTGCATGGCTGTGTAGATATTTAGCTCGGGTGTGCTCACAACATGGTGATTTCAGAGTAGAGATAATTCTTACTTGGCAGTTGTTTCCCTGTCAGGGCTTCCCAACCTTGGCACTATTGACATTTTGGAATGGATAGTTCTTTGTTTTGGGGGAGGGAGGGAGTCCTGTGCATTATAGAATTTCAGCAGCATCCTTGGCTTCTACCCATGAGATGTCAGTAGCACCTCTTCACCCCCCACGTTTGACAACCAAAAATGTCTCCAGACATTGCCAAATATCCCCCAGAGCAGGTGTTCCCAGAGGCTCTTGCAGAAACTGCAACGCTTCTTATGACCTAACCTTGGAAGTCCCAGAACTTCACTCTTACCTCTTTCTATTAGTTAAGCAAGTCAACAGGGAGGACAGCTTTCAAGAGGGAGGGGAATGAGACTCCACTTCTTAACGGGAGGAGTAGCAAAGAGTTAATCTACCACAGCCATCGTTAATCTACCACAGCTACTCAATTTCATATTTTCATTAGACCCCAAACAGTGGAGACCAACAATTCTAGTTTGACTTGGAAATTTCCCTTGGAAGTGTTTGGCCAGGCTTAAGTTCTGATTTGTGTTAAATTAACCATGGGCAGACAGGTCCCACTGATCTAATTTAACAGTACTTGAAATTCTGATTTAGTCCTATTGTGTAGTGGAGATGAAACCTGAAATTGAGTGGTTCTAGAACAAAGTGCTTTCACTGTTCTG
Source organism: Tolypeutes matacus (assembly GCA_026826555.1). NCBI lineage: Eukaryota > Metazoa > Chordata > Mammalia > Cingulata > Chlamyphoridae > Tolypeutes > Tolypeutes matacus. The sequence goes on from JAKSZT010054489.1 coordinate 15,947,198, forward strand.
GAGGAAAGTATGCTATACACATTTGAAATATTATTATTATTGTTATGATGTCTGTGTGTCACCAGGCAGAAGGGAGGACAAAAGAAGAAAGAGACAAAGTGACCAGCTCACCACCCTTGAGTGAACAAAAGGCATAAAGCAAGGTTATAAAATGTCAGAGCTCAAAGTGGCCTTGGAGATTATCTACTCCCATTGATTCATTTTACTGACAATAACAATTACCTTTCATTTAATAGCTTTTTAGAATTTTCTCAGTGTTTTCACGCCTACTCCATTATTTGATTTGATCCTAAAGCCATAGTACTGTATAAGCTATGTGATTTCTAGTTTGCAAATGAGGAAACTAAGTCACATCACATAGAGATGATAGGGATGTGACAGAGTAAAAGGGACTAGGGAGTGGCTAAGAGAGAACCAGAGTCCAGGTGGCCTAACCTCCAGTGCTTCCACATCACTGAGCTGCACTTGAATTTGAATGACTTGTTGTTGAAATCATGGACTCAGTCATATAGGCCACTCAATCATGAATTTCTCTCCATTCCTCCCTAAAGAAACCAAATGCCTGCTATGCCAGACATGATAACATTTATCAATGCTGTAAAGGAGAAAGGTAAAAGAATCCTCAATTAAATGGTGCTATGTGCTGTCCACTATTCTGTGCACTTTATATATGAAATCTTTTTTTTTTTTTTTACCGGGAGGTACCGGGGATCGAACCCCGGTCTCTTCATATGGTAGACGGATGCCGAACCTCTTGAGCCACATCCGTTTCCCTATATGAAATCTTTTTAACCTCCAAACAAGCCTTTGAAGTAGGTAATAATATCCCCATTTTACAGTTAGGGACACTGAGACTCATATAGGTCAAGTGACTGCCCATCTTGGAGAAGGTACTAATGACCTTGAAGGAATTGGGACCCTAAACATTTTGATAAATGTTAAAGCATGTACTAACCCAAGAACTGTGCTCTCTCTCACACTTATGCCATCATATCTCATTAACCCAGATGGATAGAACTATCTTTCTTGCAGCTGCAGAAACTCTCTGTTCCTTGGGATGGGTGTGTGTCCATCATCATCTCCTTTTTAGGAGTCCTGGGTGAGTCCAATGAACTGGAGAGTAGGTGTTGCAACTTTGCTGAAATTCAGAGCTTAACTGGCACATGGATGGATCAAAGATTTAAGTCTCTGGGACATATATTTATCAAGTATAGTGCTATTTATAGGTTCAAGTAAAAGGTGCAGAAGAGCCAGGTGTAGAGAACCTATAAATGAGTCTAACTGTTACACTGGGGAGCATAAATTCAAAACGTTTCCTTATATTTTGATCTCTTTCTATTCTCTATTCAATTTCACAGATCTATTTGTTTAGTCTTGTACTAATATTAGACTGTATTGATTAAAATGACTTTATAGGAAGCTTAAGATTGACTATCAAATCTCCCATTACTATTATTTTAACCATTAATTTATATGATATTCTTTATTAAGTGAGTTATTCCATCTTTCTTTGTCTCAGTTTCCATATTTGAGAAATAAGGATAACAATATTTTCATAATTACTGTGAAGATTTCTGTGATGGAATAAAGAGCCATAAATTCTTTGATCTTCCACCAATTGTGAAGTGGATCTGTGTCCTCTCACCTTGAATCTTGAGAGGCCCTGTGATTGCTTTGACCAATAAAATAGGCAAAAGTGATGCTATAATTGAGAAATGTATATATTTATTCATCTGTGTTTACTTTTTAATTTTTAATTGCTTATGTCTTCAATTATTAAATGTACAAAATAAAGTTAAAAAAAACCACAACAAAACAAAACAAAACAAAACAACAAAAAAGTGATCCTATGCCATTTTCTAGGCTCAGGCATTAAAAGACTGGCAGCTTTCATTTTCTCTTTATTGGAATATTTGCCCTTGGAGCCCTGAGTGACTATTCTGAGGCCACTGTAATGTGAGAAGTCCAAGCCACATGGAGAGGCCTTCAAGGGTGAGATACTTTGTGGAAGGAGAGAGAGGCAGAGAGGCCAAGAAGCTTCAGGGTGCTCGAAATGTGCATGAAGAAGCCACTTTAAAGTGAGTCCTCTAACCCCAGGCACTCCAGCTGGTGGCAGAGATGAACCTCCAGCTGAGCCCTTCCAAATACCTGACTCACAAAACTGTGAGCAACATAAATGGTTGTTTTAAACCACTAAGCTTTGTGATATGTGGCATTAGATGACCAGAAAAATTGGAGATACATTATATTATATATAAAGTGCTTTGTTCATGAAATAAGGTTAATAAAGGTAGTTATTATTGACATTTGCATTATGGTTTCTCCTGCATGAGATCACAAGCTAATGGAAGACAGGTACTTTGTTTTATTCCTTTTTCTTTTTCAAGTGTCAGCTTCAATGCAGACACTAGCAGGTATTCAATACAGGTGTGTTGAACTGATGATCAACTCTGCCTCCAGAACATACAGAAACTTTGGGGTAAGTACATGGCATGTCTTGAGCCTTTCTTGTGCTGTCCCCAACTGCTTCCCTGCCCTGACCTCCCTCTGCTTCCTAATTTGGCTCTTCCCTCCACTCTAAATGAGATCACAAGCTAATGGAAGACAGGTACCCTTATCCTGGTTTATCCCAGAACACTCCATGTAGATACTTTGTGCCTTTGGAATGTTGTTTTTCTTGCCCCCGTTCTGCCACATAAAACCTACAAGGCTTCTCTGATTCTCTCCTATCTAGCCAAGGCTCAGCCCCTGTTCCACCTACCCCCTCGAGCCCTATTCTAAGTGTTCCATCCCATGCGCCTTCCTTGGTCCTCAGCTCTTTTGTTTCTACTTATTATGTATACTAAATGCTGGCTGATTGTTCTGTTACTTTACCTAGCCATGTGATGTCACTTATTCATTCATTCAGCAAATATTTATTGAGTCCCTGCCCTGTGCCAGGTACTATTCTAGTTGCTGGGGATATAGCCATGAATAAAACAGAAAAACCCTGTTTTAATGGAGCTTCTCTGATATGGGATGACAGATGACAGACAAATAAATAAGTTATATAATGTTTTAGATTATAGCAAGTGTAGTGGGAAATTAAGCAGAGAAAGCAGTTACAACCAGATGGAAAAGATTGCAATTTCAAGCAAGGTGATCAAGGAAGATGGTGACATTGGAGTAAAAACTTGAAGGAAGTAAGGGAAGGATTCATGTGAATATCTGGGACAGGAGTACTCCAGGCAGAGGAAACAGCAATTTCCAAGACCCTGAGGTGGAGATCAGCCAGTCGTGGGAAGAAACAGCAAGGCCAAGCCTCTATCAGATGCCAGAGGGCTGGAATCATGTGATGTATCTCCTTGTGTCCCTCCCTATAGCACCCAGCCTAGTGGACATGAGTAGATCCCAGAATATTAGAGCTTAGAAGGAGCTTCTAATGCTCTCATTTTGCAGATGAGAGGACTGAGGCTCTGAGAGTGAAAGCACCTTGCTCAGGTAGTGTTAGTTCTACAGTTTCTGCTCCCAGGGGTGCCACTGTTACTACTATTAGTTTTTCTCTGCTTTTTTTCACTGGTCTTATTAAAATCCCAGAACACTCCTTCACTCCTCTTTGGTATACTACTACATTCAGAGAAATGCAGTCCACCAAGGAAAAGTATTTATGAAACACTTACAAAGTTTACCTAAATCTGTTGAAGAATATGAGTGAGGATCCAACCCAAAACACAGAGCCACACTCTCCTTTCCTTTCCCAGACTCTCACCCTCCATTTCCCAAAGCTGTCGCATAATACCTTCCTCCTCAAACCCTCCTTTCTTTCTCCCCAGGTCACGTGGCTTTTGCCTTTCTTGGTCTTTCTTCTTCTGGATTCTCTGGTTCTTCTCTCCCCATCCTCCCTATTCTGTATTAAATAAAAAAATCCCAGAAGTAGGCAGGGAAAGATAGAACAGGGAAGACAATAGGGAGAGGCTGAATGGCCAGTGAAAACATTCTCTTTAGCTGATATGGGGAGAAGGAAAGACTGGAAACCCTACCCTGTTGCTAATATTTGTCCAACTGTGCTTATTTCTATTTCTATTGGTACTGCTTTGACTTGATCACTTGTGTTCCATTTCTTATTTTATAAATACCCTTTATATCCAACATTTAATTACAGTTGGAACTAGAAGCTACATTGCATGAAGGTCAAGCCTCCATTCCTCCCCCTGGTTGAATGAATGAGTGAGTAAATGAATGAAAATGGGTGTCCATGTCCACTTTATTCAGCACCTCACAATCAAAAGTAAAGAGGAAATAGAACAATTTCTTTCTCATGCATTTTCAGTCCTACTATTGATGATATGTTTTTATTGTTTGCTGGCATGAAAAAATGTTTATACCAACAAGCACAGTAACAGATCAAATGATTTCCATTGAGAACCTTTCTACATGCACATACATGGAAAACTACTGAGTCATAGTGGTAATATGTGGAATTTAGACAGAAGCAAAGCTGGCTTCAAATCCTGGCCCTGCCACCTGCTAGCTGTGTTATCTCAGGCATGTTGCTTAACTTCCCCAGACCTCAGCTTCCTTTTCTGCTAAATGGATATTACAAATATCTAACTCATAACTGTTGATAGCTACCCAACATCCCACTGCCCTTTGATCCTTTCTAACCAAACCATATGTTTTTCAGAGAATTCATCCTCTATACTACCATATACTTCTCTAAGTCAATTGCTAAAAATTGGTTTAGGACTGAGCATGGGATGCAGTTCTGGGCAAGGAGACATGATAGTTTTTGTTTGCCAGGAACTTCTGGGAAAAGCTGTTTTCACGATTAAAAAGAGAGATAAAGGAAGAAATAGACCCCTTTATTTTTCTGTAGAATAATTGTGTCTGGAAGTGAGGTTTGGGGCCAGGTGGCTACCTCATGCCCACAAAAGATCAGGCATCCTGAGGATGGAAGAGGGGAAGGTGGGAAGCACCTGTGTCCTTTCTTAATGGCACCATTGGATTTGTCAATCACGGAGTCGCCCACCTCTGGTTTTCTTGTTATTGTGGTGACTGTCCTCATGGCATAAGTCATTTGGGCTGGGGTTTCTGTTTCTTGGGGTTCAAAGACTCCTAAGTGATGTGCTCATTATGTTGTGGTGAATATTAAATGAGTTAATATATACAAAGCACTTTCATGCACTGCTTGGCATTTAGTAAAGAATAAAAAAATACTAGCTATAATAAAAATATGACTAAATCCATTATATCTATCATCGGATATAGCCTAATGTGTAATTTATGTTTTACTTGGTTCTCCAGAAATTCTTACAAGAGAGAAAAATAAAAGAGATGGAGACCAGCTGCTATCTAGAGAAAAGTTGACAGATTTTTCTATATGTATGATAATTTCCTTAGGCTAGATTCCCAGAAGTGGTATAACTGGGTACAAGCATTTAAATTTTCTTCCCACATATTACTAAATTGCTGTCCTGAAAGGTTGTACCATTTTACACTATAACCAGTGATACCTGCAAGTGCCTCTTTTACCTCATCTTGGTCAGTATTTAGAATTATTATCTGAAACAGTTTTTCTGGTAGGCAAAATATGGAATCATTTCAATTTTATTTCTTTGACTAGTAGTAACTTGGAAAATTCTTATCTGGGTGTTACAATTTCTTCTAAGCCTGACTGAGGCTCAGGAGGGCTTACCAATATGGGCTGCAGGAGTCTGGGAGGGGGAAATATTCCTTCTGAACTGGATGAGGCCTCTTCCTGCATGAGAAGCAGAAAAAGTATAGCCACAGCCATGGATGGCAGCTTATTGCCAGGCCCACCCCTAAGGGGTGTGTGTGTGGGGGCCATAGAAGATATTTATAGGACCCCTTTCTATATAAACAATTTGAATCACTCAAAATCAACATGTCTGCATCATTCTGATGGTCCAATCTTGTGTGGTGCCCATAGAAGAAATACCACCCAGCTCAGTGAGATCTCTCCCTTTGCTGGACCACCCTCCTGCAACTGGGGCCCAGCCAGGACAATCTAATGTTTAGACACAAGTTCCATAATGCTATGGGACATCTGGTCAACCCCCCATGTCGGGGACAGTGGGGATGGAGGGTTGGAGAGCATCCTAACAGGCAGAAACAGAGCCTGGAGTCTACCCTGGACTAGTCTTGGGGTATTACTGGCCCCAGAAATGTCTTTAGAAAATTCCAAGGTGGTCACTTCAAAGCCTGAGAACCCACTTGTCTGGGTCTAAGGCGGGGCGGGGTGTGGGGAGTGCTGATTGCTATCAATACAACAATAGCTAATTATAGTTATGTTTTTCCCATTACCAGGCCCTCTGCTTAGTGCTTTACAGTAAGCTGGATATTACTATTCTCCCACTTTACAGATGCAGAAAGTAGTGCTTAAATGCTAAAAGATGGGCTCAGGCAGCCTGCCTTGGAGCCTGCACGCTAACCAACTCTGTACCACTGCCTCGGCATCCGAGTGAAGCCCCTCCAGCCTGTTTGTATGTACCTAAGAGTTTCTCCTTCCATTTGCTGTTGAAACTTTCACTTCCAGAGGTTCTCACTCCTGTTCTTTCCCCTCGGGTGTGTGATTTGCATCTGCATCCTGTGCTGCCTAACTCACAGATGGCCCCCATGTCAACCCCTGTCTTTAAGGGTGTTTCATATTGCAAATCTCTTCTCACATTCAAAAAGACCTTCCAAACAGCATTTAAATATGATTATAGAATATGTTTCATTGCAGTGGGCTGGCTCTGAAAATGGTGCAAACAGCACGGTCACTCTTAGCCACAAAGGACCGCTCTCCCTGCATGTAGACCTGCAATAGCACTTTGGCCTTCGAAGAGCTGTCCCAGTGGTTTCTAAAAATGTTATTTTCTCCTCCATTACTTTCCAAAGAAAATGTCAAATGTACATTTAATTTTCAAAGAAACATCTCTAAATTAAAATACAATGTAATTGGCAATGGTGGGTCTCTTCCATGCCTCCCTACCTTATTATATGATATTCATTCACTCCGTCACCTGCTGGGATATACAGCAATGGCAGATATAATGGCAAAATGAAAACCTCTGAAGTCTGCAGTTGTTTCTAAATGGCTACATTTCGCCTTACATTTTTATAAATGATGTTAAATTATGCTACCTGACTCCCCTCCTCCATACCCCCATAAAATATTTTTGGGAATATAGCCAGAAAATGAAATTTGACTCTCTCTCTCTTATAGTATGGCATATTGTTTTTATGGATAATTTGCGAATGTATTCAAATAATTGGACTGTCAGTCCACCGTTGGTCAGAAGAATTTGCATTATATAGGGGTCAGTAAGAAATCTGTCATTCTCTTATGAAAGAGACCTCATTTTATTTGCTTTGTATTGCTAAAGATGGTGAGAGAAAGTAAAAGCTTGGCATTTAGCCACAGGGACTGCAGTTTGAATATTTTACATCTGTCAATGGGATTCCTTTTGGCATCTTATCAGAGCACAATGAATTTGATTCTGGAGAGGCAGGAGATCCCAGACACTATTTTTCTTGCAACAGAAACATCTATTGTGTGACCAAATGAGCTGGTTTGAATTCCTTCAGCTCATGGTTCTATCTTCAATTCTCAAACAGTTATACTTTCTCCAACTTTTGACATTTCCATTTTATGTGATTCTATTAAAAGGGAATTGTGGCACCTAAGATTTAATTTAAAGCCTGTATATTGTAATAAGCAGACATTGTGAGGGCCACTGGTCTGAATCTCTGAGGGCTGAGATGGTTGAAAGTGAAAAACACAAAGATTTGGCTGGATGCAATAAGCCAGGGGAATTGACTGCAGTGGAGTGAGGACAGCTATGGAGGCTGGGAGCTGTCAGTATCAGTCTAGTCTGTGGTACTGTTAGGTAGGGGAGTGAAAAGGCTCTTCCTCTCTCCTTTGTTTTTTAATTTTCTCTGCATAGAGGGTAAAATTAGGATCAATGCTCACAAAATGCATAGGAAGCAGATTTTATCTTAATCCAACCACGAGCTTCCTTTTCACTTTAGTCCAACAATGAACTTCCTATTAATTCCATTTGTCCCACAATAGGATGGGGGTCTCTAGGAGTCAATTTGGTGTGGTAAGTAATGTAATGAGGTTTAACTGGCAAGAAATCTGAGGCTCAGAGGGCCCAAGTGGCCAGACTGCAGCCATATAGCTAGTCAGTGTTGGGTTTTGAACCCAGGTCTGTCTGACCTCAAACCCTTTCATTTCCTCACTGTGCCTCCCAGGTAGGTCCTCATTGTGGGAGTGTCCAGGCAGAGACGGGGTGGCAGAGGCAATCTGGTAGAAGTTCTGACTGAATGATTTTCAAGGTCACTTCCACATCCAAGTTTTGCAGTTCTATAGTCTAGTAACTCTAGTCGTCTCCTTGGTGAGACAACATGGAAAAGGGGAAGCAGAATATTTTGATACCCCAGCACAGAGACTTTTACCCTTTTCAGTTACACCCCTGAGCTAGCTTTTCCTTCCTCAGGACCTCCAAACACCATGGACTAGACCATCGTTAGACTTAACACACTGGGTCCTATTTGATTTCTACCCATGTCTGTCTCTCTTGCTATACTCTCAAGGTGGTCAGGAGCCATCTCTGGGTATCTCTTCCCCCTCCTGCATTTCCCTCCCCTCTCCCAGGACCTGGATCAGTGAATAAATGAATGGAGGTGGTCATGTGTTTTGTTAAAGTACTTTTCACTGTCAAGCCAGGGGGTGTTGTAAACAATTCAGGGAAAACATAGTTTTAACTCCCTGACCAATGACTTCAAATGGGGAGATGATGCCAGGGGAGTGGGAGGTCATAGTAAATGACTTTTGACTGTATAATCACAAATGGTGCTAAGGTAGCAAACCAGGGAGACAGCTTTAGAAATTAGCATGTCCACATGAGAAAGAGTAAGCTGAGGCTTTGTGAAAGTGTTAAGAAAGTTAAAAGATGATTTGCCTATGTTTAGAGTTGGAAAGATAACAAAGAATATGAATTCCTAAATATTGAGCGATGTGTTATTGGTTTCAGGGGGAATACAGATGCAATAATGCTTGACTTGATTGTCTTTTTTTTTTTTTTTTTTTGGTTACCTTCTGAGCTTTGGTGATCAACCCCCTTTCCTAGGAATTGCCTATATCTTTGACCAAATGATTAACGTGGGAGTTACCATAAAAGTATAACGTGACTTAGTCCCTTGATTCAGTTTAATGGTACAGGGATGTACTCCTTGCTCAGGCTGGGCTAATGAAATCCTTTATTGTAAATTTTGGAATAGAGTCAAAAGATATCTTGAGGACTATTAATTTCAGGTGGCTAAATCCAAAAGATACAAAACATGGGAGCATTCAATGACCATGTATCCCATTCATATAAAAACCCAGCCTGGAGAAGATGAAGACACCACACGGAGAGGAGCAGAGATAGGAATCAGCATGGGAGTCAAGCCAATTCCGGTCTGTGGGTTCCATTCATTCTTCAGCCCCCCCCCCCAGCCCTTCTCCCCTTGGCTGATTAACCTCCTGTCTTGGCAGATGCAAGTGGGAGTTGGGCCTCTGTTTCTTGCCACCAAAGAATTCTAACAAAAACACGTTTCCATTAAGATAAATGAGAATCAACTGGAAATGTTGGAGATCTGTCACATAATTAAGGGAAATTGAAACCTGAGGAGACTAAGGAAAGCCAAAGAAAGGGTTAAAAGCGCTCGAGTGTCTCAGCCTAGAAAACTTCCATCCAAGGGCACTGTGCTTGTGGGTGAGATGTAGCTCTCTCTGTCAACAATCTTTCAGGAATCACAGAGCATATAGGAGGGGGCAGATAAAAGGAAATAGAAATATATTTCTTAAGAGGAGACTGATTTGAGCTTCTTTACTTTCTTTGCATTCCAAGTCACAAACTCTTTCTGACTTTTGGTTCCTGTCTTTGTAAAATATAGGTGGTATAACACCTCACTACCTTCCCCATATGCCATGGTATGTTGAGACTTCAGAATGTGCTTTGCACACCTTTATATTCTGTGGAAGCCAAGTGGTTGTTATCATCACTAAACTTGTTGGAGTATTAAACAGGAAGTAGTTGATAAACTCTTTGATTACAAAGCTAGATTTAGCTGGTATTTGTTAATGACAACCTATTTGCCACTATACTACAACAAATATCAATTCATTGTCAATTTCAAATTAGTTTTTCCTCTCAGATGAAGGCAATCTCCTGTATAATAGTAATTTAACCAGGAGGGATTGCAACCTGGTAACATTAGCTTTTTCTCTCTTAAAGAAAATCTCGTAAAATTCCTTTTCCTATGGGTTGTGAACACTAACATAACCCTGAAATGAAATGGTCCATTTTCCCTTTTACAACCTTTCTAAGCCATTTACTCAATTAAAAATAAACTAACTCTAGCATGGCAGAATGAGATTTCAGAGAGAAGGCAGAGTGACCACATAGTATGAGTTCACAGAAGTCAGATGAGAGAATTTCAAGAAGATGATCTCACAAATAGCAAATGCAACAGACCACAATGACTAAAGAATCTCATTGGATTTTGTAAATTAGAGAGAGAGAGAGATCCAATCAGTTTTGGTGACTCTCTTTCCTTAAATCTGTGGATTCTCTCTCTCTCAGTCCTTTATGGCATGCCATGAAAGTGCAAGTCTCCATTACCTCTTGCCTAAATTACTGTAATCAAATGCTAACTGTCTCACAGCATCTTCCTTAACTTAGTGAACAGCTCTCCTACACTCTAGAATTTTCTTTTGGAGAGGAATGAGCCTTTCTCTATAATCTATCTCCCTTATTTGTGCCTTCTACCTTTTCCCCAATTCTCAGTGGGATGGGAAGGGACAGATTTCTCCAATTCTTTTCTTCTTATTGGACTGGAACCTCCCTTGTGTATGTTTAATATCAAGTTTGCCAGGACACCCTCTTGATATATTAAAGGAGGAAGATAAAGGAATCTAGAAAAATCTTTCTTGGCAAACCTGCATTGCAATACTATTTTCTGGTTGTAAATTCTTATTTTGTGTATCTGCCAGATGATAGTAATTCTTTCCTTTCTCCTTGAAGCCCTATGGCAATTTTCCTAACTCTACCCCAGGCAAGACAGATTTAGGTTGATTATACACATTATGCACACACAAGTGCAAAAAGAAAAGCCCATTAATTGCTTTAAAATATTATCTGATGATTTTTCATATTTTAAGGAAGAGGAATATGAGACTCAGAGAAGCTAAGTGAAAATGCCCCAAGCCATAGAGTTAGTAAGTGGCAGAGGCAAGATTGAAATCCCAGGAATATGCCACTTTCTAGGAGGCCCTACAAAATGCTGAATGGCTCTGAGCAATGGGAAATGAAGAATTTGGAGTTCTCCAGAAAAGGGGCAGTGTGGTTTGAGAGAAAAACAAGACACATGGAGACAGGGTCTAGGTGAGATGAGAGGCAGCGAACATCTGTCCTTCCTGCCTATCCTTCCCTCCCATGCTGCCCTCCTCCCAATGGTTGATGGCCTCTGCTACGTTACATTTGTTAGAATCACTAGACCAGTCAATGCCTGGTCTCCTCCCTGCCCCATAAATTCCGCACTGAATTTTATTGTGTGTGCAAATTCTTGGTACTGTGTAACTATATTGGGGGGAAGAGGAGGGGTCTCATAAAGTGAAAGGGGACTGGTTTCCTTTGATTTAGGCCCAGAGACAGCCTTGGGAGAAGCAAGGGGCAGGGTTGAGTACATCATGAACTAGGAGTGAGATTTCTGGTGGGAGGATTTGAACTTAAGAAGCCGATGGAATCGAGGAGTTTCAGCTCCTTTTATCTCTCTTAGGGGCAGATGAGCTCCAGCTCCCTGCTGGGGTATACCTGTCATCTTCCCGCACCGTATGCTCCAGCTTGTGAGAACCGCGTTTGTCGTTTCCCTACTATCCATAAGACTTCACAGGGTTCCCATCTCAAGGCAACAACCAGGTGGTTTGTTTGACAGAGATGTTTGAGAGAACTGGTCCGATGTGCTTTTTAAAGCCCATGTGCTTTAAAACCAATTCCTCAGGAAATGTCTAACTGTGATTTGAGTAATGGGTGTACAATTGGAAGAAATATATCACCTGTGAGGGTGCTTATTTGGAATAAAAACACTAGTTTGGATATTTTTTAAAAAGCCTCAGTAGGGTCACAAGGGCAGCATCCCGATTAAAGTAGATGCAGAGGAAGTCTGTGATGGAAGAGGAGAAGTAGCAGACATGGACCACATGTCTGAGAAATTAGGCAATGGTAGCTAAGGAAGGCAGCACGGTTGATAAATGGATGATGATGATGATGATGATTTTTTTAAAGATTTATTTTATTGATTTATTTATCCCCCCTTGCTGCTCGTGCTGGCTGTGTCCATTTGCTGTGCATTCTTGTGTCTGCTTGTCTTGCTTTGCTGCGTCATCTCACTGTGCCAGCTCACCACACCGCGTGGGCTGGCTCACCTTCACCAGGAGGCCTGGGGAATCGAACCCGGGGCCTCCCATATGGTAAATGGGAGCCCAACCAGTTGAGCCACAGCCGCTTCCCTATTATTATTTTTTAAGATGAACGACACATGGCTTAAGAATGTTAGCAGGCAAAGAGGAAGGAATTTCCTTTGGGAAATAAAATTATTTTATTTCCTGCTCAATTACTCAATTGCTCTATTAGATAATTCATGTAAAAAGCCACCTAAACATTAGCAACTCGTCACCTTAGCTGCAGTACTTGTCATCACGTCACTTTTCTTCTGTAGGTCTTTCAAGCACTTTCCAGAGCTTCAGGAGTTCACAGTTTACAACACGGGCTATCAAAGGCTGGTTGACCTGGCTTCTGCTTACTTCTTCAGCCCCGCCCCACCCCCACCCCCTTCCAGAATGCCACCATCCAGCTGTACTGAATAACCTGCAGTTCCTGGAAGGCACCACACACCTCTTGACACAAACCTTCTCCCTTCTCAGTGCTGTTCCGTCTGCCTGAAGTTTCCTTTCCCATCCCTTCTCTGTTTGGATGAGATGTCCTCTTAGCTCAGGGGATGCCTCCTCCAGATGAGGCTTTCCCGGCTCCAACTCTCCTGGCATTCCAGCACAATCTGTGCTTTCCTTGTTGCTAACCCCTTATCATACTGACAGTGATTGCTGTTTAGTAGCCGCCTAGATTCTGAGCTTCCCGGTGGCAGGGACAATTGTCTTTTGTCTGGTGTCACTATTCCTGGACTGTCATTCTCTGGCCTGTTTCAGTACAGAGTTCTCAGAAGCAGTTGTGGTGGCAATAGCTGCACCAAAGTTTTTTTCTTTCTTCTGTCATAACTGCCACACCTCAGGAGAGCATCCAATCCCAGTATATAATTATCTCAGCAGGCTAGTCAGCCTGGAAGGGCTGGGCCTTGGCTCTTTCCAATTTCAAGTGATAATATACAGGGTAGATATAAACTTCTTTGCAGAAATCAATATTTTTCTTTAGAAATAATTTTTTGGGATAAATTCTCCAAATTGATACTCCTGGTTCAAAGGGTACGGACATTTTTGTGATTCTTGTCACCACTTGCCAAATTGCTTTCTACAAAGACTGTATCACTCTGTACTGCCACCAGCACACAGACATATTTCTCCTCAGCGCTTCTGACGATGTTTTGCCCTTTGAAAGAAAGAATAGATTTGTTTTCATTATTTTGGTAGATACTAGGTAGATGTTTCAGATGTTTTTTTTAATGTATGTTTCTTTAATTATTAGTAAGGAAGAGAATGTTCCTGTCCATTTTCTGTTTGTAGTTTTTCTTGTGGAAATTATCTACACACATGAAGGGAAAGAATTTGAAGGCAGAAGAAGAGTAAATATTAAGGTTGAAAAATGCTGAGGTAATTGATGGAGACGAGTTGAATAAGTTTACCGGAGGATGTGAGGTGAGTTTATTCTTGTAAAGATCTCCATCTCTTTTAAGAGAGGCAAATCTTCAGAACCACAGATGAGGGTCAGCAAGGTGAGGCGATCTTTTCATGGCCACATAGAAGTCCTTGCAGGGCCAGGACTCAGACCCAATTCCAGCCTGTGGCTTTCCCTACTCCCCTATCCCTCTCAGCTGAGAGGGAGAGGGGGAGAGGATGAGAAAAGAGAAAGGGGACTGGTTTTCTGATAGGGGCCATGGGGTGGAGAGTGTTGGAGGAAGCACAAGATGACAGATGCGGCTTTGGGCAGTGTTCTGGTGTGAATCCAGCTGGAGCGTCTCTGAGACACTCTACAGCGATACTCTGGGCTTTGGAAACAAGAGCAGGAAAAATCCAGAGAAATACATGTCCTCAGTTTGTGTGTTGTTGTATTACAGCTGGAGCCAGGGAAGGGAGCCTGGCTGTCTAGAACCAGGAGGCCAGAAGTAAAGTACTGGACAAAATTGCCCAAGCCAGAAAGGGACCCATGCCTGGCTCTGGCCGTGGAGTTACCTGCCTAGAGATGCTACTTCTGTCACCACCACAACTAATAGGACAATCACTACTCGCTCCAGATGGCTTTGATTGGTCCCCTGCAAGGTGCCAGTCCCTGTGATGGGGCCTCATGGGGTTTATCTCATTCAACCCTACTGCCCCACGTGCCTGTTTGTCTCAGGTGTGTTCCCCACTTCCCTGTGCCAAGCACACTTCCCAGGCTCTTTGGTTGGACAAAGGAGGATGTCACCAGCAGTGGCTGTGTCTCCTTCTAGTTCCAGCTCCCACCTGCAGTCCCTCCCACGATGGTCCCAGACTCACCAGGTGGCCCCCCTCCGGCTCCAGCTCCTTCCTCCTATGATACATGAAAGTGATCAGGATTATCCACATTTGGAACTCCAGAGCACCAAGGCACGGAGAGAATTCACTTTCCCAAGATCACCCAGCTAGTAGGTGGAGCTAGAATGCAAGCCCTGGTAGAGCGACAGGGGACTGAGGCTTGGAGAGTCAAGACACCAGCCTAAGGTCACGAAGCTGGTGGATGGGGAGCTATTTAAACACAGGTTGAAAATGGGGGAGGCAGAGAAGTGGAGGAATGACCCAGATGCAGAAAGTGCCTTTGACCCTGACTTTATGGCCCTCTGAGTGAGAAGCTGAGTCAACCCTGCCTTAGGAGGAGGAGAACAAAGGAGGAAGAAGAGAAGGAGAAGGAGGACCAGGAGGGGGAGGAAGATGACCCAGGGCCTTGGCTTTGACTTGTGTCTGAAAGGCCAAATCCACACAGCAGCCACCAGAGGCCCCTTTGTCTTCTCCCCTGGGGGGTCTGGTTCCCTCCAGGCATCAGGGCCTCTCAAAGCTGCTGCCCACCGGGGGACTGGAGTCCTTGCCCTTTGCCCATGCTTTTGATCAGAGAGTACTGGGCACTAAAGGCACAGCTAGGAAGCTCTTCCTCGGGGCTTCCTGGGAAGGCTTCAAAGGTCAGAAAGCAATTTGCAGCTTTTGTGTGGAAGGCCATGGGGTTTGGGGAGCAAGTGCTACTGTTGATGGGGGACCTAATTAGGCCCAATAACTGCTTGGCCACCTCATCCTCACTTGAAAGCCCTCCAGGATGATGGGGTAGGGAGGAAGGAGACCACTTTGTGCTCAGCAGGTAGCTTGCTGCTGCTGAGGTCTGGGGAGACCTGTACTTAATAATCCTCTGGGGATTCGCTATATGAATGATTTTCCTATATTTTCATCCTGCAACAGGCTATGCTAAGGCCACAATCCTATAATGCAACACATTTTTTTTTCTAAAGTGTTTTTCTATGCAGAGCTACTAATTATGGGTCACACACACTGTTGTATCCTTATTAATAAAAGATCTCCACTCTTATCAATGAATTAACTGTTTCCATAGTGACTAATGCACTTGGCAAGACTGAAATTGGAATATTCTAAAAGCAGATCCCCTAAGGAAATGCCAGAAAAGTAAGACAGACATTTATGTTATTTATAAATCCTGTCTGCTGCCAGGAATTTTGGGGAGAGATAGGCAATTAGACCACTCATTTGGGGATAGGGATATACCTAATTAGGACACCCATTTGGGGTAGGGGATGTAACTATAGTTAAGGGCTGGTCTGTAAGGTTGAATGCACCTAGCTCTAATTTTGAATCTTTACTTCCTCTGGGCAGATAACTCCCATTCTCAGTTTCAGTTTCCTCATCTGTTAAATTGGATAATTATGTGTCCAGTAAGTTTGTTTGTTAGTAACAATGAATAACCCAGGTAAGGCATATAGTAAGTGTACAATGAACATTAGTTGTTGTTATTATCATATAAATATCCCTAAAGTTAATAAGCAACTACCCCAGTTCAGCCACCAGCTAACTAACTCTTTGATCTTTTTTTCAACCCAGTAGGTGGGTGTGAAGAGGCACACAATTCATTCCTTTGCTGCCTTCAGCAGATCATGCATTAATTTCTGTTGCTATCTTAAATCATGCCTGTTTGGTCTTTAATTGGGACTTCATGCAAACAGAAATGATTGGATAAATGTATAAAGATCTGCCAAAAAGTTGGAATAAACATTACAACTAAATTTTACCAGGAGCTGTTGACTATTCTATTGATCAGGGATTTATTTCATTCCTTGTGTTCACTGTGGTTTGCTCTGCTTTCCACTTCTGTACTTTTATTTTCATTGCAGTGAGCTCACTGGATCCTCTGCAATGTTCCCAGGGCCCAGATATTCTATTAAAAGAGCTCTGTTGTTCTGGCTGCAAATTCTTATAAGCAAGTGTGCTTCATTTTTCCCTGGTAGTTTCCCTTTCTATGCTCATAAAATTGCAAATAGTGACAGCATGGCGTAGCAGCGGATGGCCTGGCCTCCTTTAGTTCCATGTATTAGAGCCTTGAGCAAATGGAGTAAATGTAATTTAAAACTTATGAGGAGCACTTGGGATGTTATCAGGCACGCTGCTCCCTGCTTTAGGAATATTAACGCTTTTAATTAACACAAAAATCTGAAAGGTAGGTACCAGTGGAGTCAGACACACTTGAACTTAAGTTCTGGCTCTGTTGCTATGTTTGTGGCCTGGCACAAATCATTTACAGACCTCTGTTTCCTCATCTGTAAAATGTTAATCATTATAACGACCAAAGGGTTATTGGGAGGATAAATGAGATAGCATATGTAAAGTGCAAGTCAGGCAAAATAAGTGTGATTTCGTTATAATTCTGTTGAATAAATTTTGTAGGTGTTTAAAAAGCACCCTACATATGGCTTATTTTTTTTTGTCTTCTCTTAACTCCCTTTTTACCCTAAATACACTTTGGGTTTCCCCTTCTCCAGTGTGCCATGGTGTTGCAGCTGTTGCAATGAGAAACCCAAAACGGCACTCGGAGAGAGCGGAGGAACCAGGCCTTACTTACGCATGTGGGCCCAGAGGAAAGTTCTGTTTCCAAATTCTGGGCCCCCAGCCCCAGTTTTCTGGAGTTTTTATTGGGGTCTGCAGGCTCCCATTCATTGGCTAGCGAGTTGGCGGGTGGAATTTTCCATTACCTTAGGCAACTAAGCAAGCGTGGTTACAGAAGCAGAACTGCAGGTTACAAAATCAAGCAGGCAGGGTTACAGAGCCAGAAGTGCAGGTTCCAGTTCTAAGGCAGGAGATTCTAGTCAGGAAAAGGGGGAGGGGGAGGCCTGCAGTGACTTTTCCTTATCAATGGAGCTCACCTCTTTTAGGCTGCTAGAATCTGCACTATAGTTCACATACCTTCTGTGGTTTTGCTTTTCAGCAGTTTGTCCCTGTGCCATGGAAGGTCTGTTTGTTTCCTCCAGGAAAACTCCTTTAGTTTGGGTGAAAAAATGGTTGACTTCCTGGTCAATTGTGCCCAGGAAGACTCAGCCCTAGGAAGTTTAATAATCTTAGCACTTACACTGAGGTTTATCATCCATTTTCTTTAGTTAGTTTTTGCTTATGTTATGAGGTAAAGGTCTAAGGTCTTTTATTCTTTTATTTCATCTGATATCCAATTATCCCAAGCACCATTTGGTGAAAAGACTATCCTTCCCATTGAATTGCATTGGAAACTTGTTGAAAATAAACTGACATTAAATGGACTCTCTGTCTTAATTTGCTGGGGCTACTATAACAAATGCCTTGGACTGGCTGGCCTAAACTTTAGGAATTGTCTCACGGATTTGGAGGCTAGAAGTCCACAGTGAAGGCGTCAGCAGGGCTGTGCTTTCTCTGAAGTCTGTAGCATTCTGGTAGTGACTTGCTGGCCAGACTCTCCCTCTGTCACGTGTTCATATATCTCCTCCTGCCTCCTTCTTTTTTTTTTTTTTAATGAATCAATTTTATTGATATATATTATTAAAGCATAAATCCATCTGAAGTGTTCAAGCAATGATATTTGGTAAAATCGCATAGTTGTGTATTAATCACTTATGTAATCTTCTTTTTCTTTAAAAATCCTTACTTGGAAGGCCCAAGATGGGACACATTTTGGGTTGCTACCTAAGTCTGGGTTCCTTGAATTGCAATTTTAAAGACCTCAAATGAATGCTTTTTATTTTACCTTGTAGCTTAGTTATTTCTTGGTCAACAAACAGAATGATATTTCTGAGTTTGAAATTCCAGTTTTGCTTCTAACTTGCTTTGTAGTCTTAGGTAAATGAAATGGCTTTTTCTGGACTTTACTCTTCTTATATTATCAATGGGAGTTACAATCATAAAGTAATAATGTTGATAGGAATACTGTCTCATTTTATTTGAGGTATGTGATAAAGAATAAAAGATAAATCTGATGCAAATATAATTGGCAAGACTTATATGCTTGCCAAATGATAAGTCCTAAATTTCTCCAGAGACTGGCTTACAAAAGGCATGCAGGACCAATTATTTTCCATCTTCTCATCACTGGGAGGGTATGAGCAGATGCCTGACCTCATCATGTTTTCAAAAATGCCTAATGGTTTTCAAAAAGCTGTGTGCCATGCGTTGGAATATCCATTTCAAAGAGGAGCAATAAACCACAAGCTGGTTTTCAATATCTCAAAAAGAGCCTGCAGATCTTAGGTTTCCACAAAATTAACACATCCATTGTCTTTCACAGCCAGAGCAGAGGGAGCTTTATTATTCTGTTTTGCTTTGTAGATGTGTTCCTAAAGCCTTGAGAAGACCATTCTTAGAAGCAGGAAAAAGCCAGTCTGTGATGGAATTCAGATTTTTTTTTAGAAGTTTTACATCAATTGAACTTTTTTTCCTCCAGTGATCAGAATTGCACAAAATAACCTTGGAGATATTCTCAGACATAAGTGGAATGTAAAATTTTCTACGCCTCTGGAGTAAGCTCTGAGGGGCAGAGAGTACTGGGTTGTGATGGAAAAGTACTGACCTAGGATGGGGAATTAATTCCAGGCTCTTCCTGGCAAACTGTGAAGCTTGTCTGTGACTCCATTTCCTTCTCCCTCAACAGGAGTCAAGTCTGTTAGCCATTATTATTATCATTACTAATAAATTGTTGCAAAGTATCCTAAGGCTGTTGTAATAAAAGTACCAGAAACTCAATCCCTTGAAACAAAAGCTATTTACTGTCTCAGTTCTGGAGGCCAAGGAGATCTGCAGGGCCATGCTCCTTCTGAAACCTGGAGCGGCTCCTTTCTTGCCTCTTCCCAGTGTCTGGTGGTTCGTCAGCAATCCTGGGGTTCCTTGGCTGGCAGTTGCAGCACCCCAATCTTTGCCTCTGTCATCTCTGGCTGTCTTCTCTCTTGTGTTCATCTGTCTGTTCAAATTTCCCTCTTCTTATAAAGACACCAGTCTTATTGGATGAAGGGCTCACCCTAATCCAGTTTGGCCTCAAATTAATTCATCACATCTGCAATGACTCTGTTTCCAAATAAAGTTACAATTTGAGGTTCAAGGGGTTAGGACTTCAACATATCATTTTGGGGGACACAATTTAGCCCACACCAATGGTACATCTATTTTTAATAATCTTTTGATATATTCCAGGGCTCAAGAACATGGAATAAAATAAATAAGATATATACTAAATAAATACAATAAATTTACTTCTCTGGTCAAATTTAAAGATGTACTGACTCATAAGGTCAACTGAAGCTTTAGATCTGAAAGAGGCAGTCATGCCAGCCATCCTTGCCCCTGTAAAAATATTTTAAAGTATGGGCAACCTCTGTCCACTTGAGCTATAGTTTGGAACCCGAAAAGGAAAATAAGCCAAGTTGTTCCAGTCCTCCCCTCACCAAAGTCGGTAACTTGCTGCCAAGCAACTCAAGGGCTTGGTGCTGGCTCCAGATGGAGCTGAGATGTTCCCATCTGTACACCTGCAAGTGGTTATATAATTAGCCACACATTTGTAGTGCTGTAAAGAGAAATCTAGTAACAAATCCATTCTTGCCATGCATCTGTTGGATGTTACAATGGACTGACAAAGGGTCTGTTCTTAAAATAAATATATCAAAATGCCTTGGTTTTTAAATCCTTCTGGAGTTGCTTATTTAGGCTAAGCCACGGCAGAAACCTAAATGATTGAAATGGCAGTGAGTCAGCTCGTAGTTCATCTACATGCTCTGCTCTCCTCTCAGCTTGAGGCTTTTCTGCATGCTTCAGAAGCTTGCTGTTCCCAGTTGTGCCTTCCAGAAGGGTCACTTTTCAACAGAACCTGCTGAACTCCCCATCTTCTGCCTTGTATTAAGGGATTTGGTCTTGTCATAATGTCTGACTTCTTTCTTACACTGCCATTCTGTGTGGATAGATATTTCCGTCTCACACACTTGCCAAAAGTGGAAATGACAATCACATGGGACTCTGATGAAAGATGATTTTTTACTTTTAACTAAAAATGTATTTGTTTCAACAGGAGTAACCACTACATTTGGGGAGGTAGATTCACAGCTTAGCAGAAACTGAAGATTCTGTCGAGACCCTCTCTTCTTTCTGCTCAGGTGTGGATTTCCAGACACACCCAAGAATGAGAACCTGAAGCCCATCACCCTGTTGGTGAGGTCACAGCTGTGTTACGCTGGGAGAGGTGATATTTTGATGACCCATCTGCTGCTCCTGTCTTACTTTTTAATTTGTTCAGAACCAGATAGGAAAAAGAGGTCTTTGGTGATCCCTCAGAATTCCTAAGATAATGATCAAATTTCCCTGACATCAGCAAGTTCGCCAGTGTCCCAGTGCAGGTCATTTTTATAGTTTCTGCTAAATGGGAAAGTGCTGCTCATGATGACCCTTAGCCTTTATTTGATGGCCACTCCCCTCATGAGCTAAATGGTTCTTCCAGTCCCTGGCTAGCAGCAGGCTGACTGGCTGTCAGTAGTGAAAGGGTAATGTTGGATGCTGGCTGTTGCCCTATCGATTGGCATTCACATGGGTATGGGATTTAAAATTAGAATTTCATTCAAGGTCTGGAAAGGCCCCAAGTAACAAGACAGCCCTGTTCTTTAGCGTTTGCTGAGATGGCTTCCTAATGGCTCTCAGGTCTCGAAACCCAACCCCTATTTGGATAAAGGACAGGATGGACATGTCACCCAGGGCATCGCTAGAGGCCTTTGTGGGTACCATTTTGTGTATTAAGCCACTGAGGCAGTCTTGGGGTCCACTATACCTGAAGAGGTTTTGTGACCCACCTGGCAAGATGAGAAAATGGTTTCCACATTTAGCATCTACTTTGGCTCTCTATGCCCCAGAACTTTTTAGCTTTGACTTCAAAGCTTATCACAGAGAGGAAGACAAACAAACAAACAAACAGCAATACTTGCTAAAAGTAAGGAAGAAAAGCTTCTTAAAAGTGACTTAGGATCCAGAGTGATAAGTGGAACATCAAAGAAATGGCTATATTTTTATATCTCTCAAAGCCAGGGGAGGGAATTTTCTGAGTGCATGTTGACAATAACAAGTATGTGAAAATAAGCTCAAGATCTGAGCAGAGTAGGTTAGCATACCCATAAATTTAGGATAGAAAAGGGTAAAAGGGATCAGGAAAAATTTAAATGCTGGGGTCCCAAGGGAAATTTCTAAGGGCTCTTTATTTTTTGTCACTGTGTTCCCAGTTCCAGTCTTCTCCTTTCTAATCCATTTGGTTCACTGCTGCCAAGTTAATCTTCCTGAAATACCACTTTGTGTATGACACTTTCCCTGCTCAGAAATCCATGACAGTGCCTTATTGTCCCCAGAAGAGACCCCAGCCTGGCATTTAGAGAGCCTCTGCCCGTCTGCCAAGCTCTTCCTCCACAGCTACAACCAAAAGGATGCTCCCTATTTTTCCTGACATTCTTAAGTCTCCTTTTTTGCTTGTGGATGTGGTTCTTAAACTCTGGTGTGCATAAGAATCATTTAAGAAGCTTGTTAAATATACAAATCCCTTGGTTCTATTCCTCCACGTGACATGGTCTTTTCAAGCCCAGCTCTGCTTGCCAAGTCTTAGTCTTCTTTGAATCCCCCAGCAGCCTGATGTTGGGGTGCAGATGTGGAAGGAGAAAGGCATTTTCTGAAGGGAAAAATAAGGCAAAACTGGGAATATTTGGAAACCATCGGTCAAAATTTGCATCCGAAGATTGTGTCTAAACAATGTAGCATTGTCCTATTCCTGATGTGGCCACACAGAGGAATTCTAGTGCTTTTTATTGGAAAGCTGCTGGTTTGGAGGTTAGACAGAATTGAGTCTGAGTCCTCACCTATTTGCTGGGGCTGGGCTAGCTTGGGTAAGCCACTTATTTCTCTGGTAACTAGTTCCTTCACCTGGAAAACGGGGCTATCCTTTTGTTGTAGGGATTAGATGGCATGACACATGCAGCAGGTGCTTAATGAATGTTGGTGCCTTTCCATTCTCTCTATTTGGAGACAGAGGCAGGATGAGGATTCACCTTGTGGCATGGTGGCAGGTACCACTAGTGTTCCTCACATCCCCCGGTTTCAGCTGCTGACTCCTCCATTCCCATGCTCGATGACTTTCTGAGACATGCTTTCTGGTCCATGTGGTGAGCTGGAAGTGCCAGGGAATTAACGAACCAGCTCTCCCCCGGGTGAGATCGCTCAGAGGCATGTTTCCCATTGACGCAGGGACCCCATGGGATTAAACTCCAGAACCCCTACTGATAGTGGCCTTGATGACACACCCTTAATGTGCTGCCTCCTCTCCCTTGTCTCACCCACTCCCCTACCCACGCTTTCTTTACTTCCAAGTTAAACTCCTTGCCGTTGACTCCCCATCTGAGGATCTGCTTCTTCCCTAAGAATCCAAATGAAAACTGACTCCTAGTCTACATTTCTCTTTCCCACTCCTCCCACAAGGGCTGGTCTAGCTGCTTCCAATTGTTTTACGGATCTGGGTGGCAGAAGAGCTACATCATCTCAGTCCTCATAAGCCATGCTGTCTTCGTGCACCATAAGAAATGTGACAGTGGCAATAGCACGCTACATCTTAGTCACTCTAATGTGTGGACTAATGCAACAGTTGGGCACATTCTATGTCTCTAACTGACATGATGACCGAATTATTGATAACCAGTCCTGCACTCCCTTGAATCAAATATTAATTCAGCAATATCTTGCATGTGGTGACTGGATCCCTTTTGAATGATTTCATCACTCAGAAATCCAGCCACGTCTTTCACCTCACACAACATGAATTGGGAGCATTCCTGAAAGACAACTTGGAGAGACGGAATGTTTAAACATTGGCTGTTGTGTTCTGTCAGAGTTGATACATAGCAGGCTGGCCCTGGGACAAGTGTCAAATACCAAAGAAGGATTTCAATTGTCTGAGACTTGAACTAGGCTTTATTGTAGAATTTGTTCTTGCTGACCTATTTCATGGTAGCCTTGAAATGGGGAACACAAAACACAGTCATGGAAGAACTGGAGTGAGCTTTCCACCTGCACATTCACATTTAGTATTTGGTTTCAAGGGTTTCTGCTTACGTGCTCTCCCCTGGATCCCTGTGGCACTTCTCCTCTTTGCTACCCTTCTGGCATTTACATTATCTATGTCTTGTAGTATGCACACACTGGTGTGTGTGTCTTATGTCTTCTATTGAGTCATATTCTCCCTGGAGTCATGGTACTGGATGTTGTTGACCCTGAAATAGTCTTTCCTAGAGGGAGGCACCTTTTGTCTTACTCACCTTTGCCTCCGCAGCCTTCACGCAGAACCTAAACATGTGGGTGCTTGATAACTGCTTAAAGAATGACAATATCTGACACTGAATGCATATAGTACTGGAAACTCAGAAACAAAAAGCCATCATCTCAGAGAAGTTTTGGATCTGAGGGGTACTCATTTCATATCCCATTATCTCCTTTCTGGATCAGAGAGATTCTTTTAACCTGCAGGTTACAGAAGGAGAGAAAGAAATGCTAAGAGATAGGAGAAACCCTTTGGAAGATGTTAAAAGAAGCATAAGATTTTAATATTATTCTAATATTTCTGGTACTTGGTGCCATACCTTGTCATTCAATAAGCACCCTGTGTTGGGTTCTTGGGATTTTCAGTTTCTTAAAAATATCGTCACTCACTGCTATGTGCTTCTGGGCAAGCATGAGTCATTAAGAACCACAAACAAGGTGTTAAGCAATTATAAATTTTTCTTAGTATGTTGTTAAAACCGGAATAATCTAGGGTTCCCATTCCAGAATGAACACTATGCTTTCATTTCATGTAAAATGTAAGATTATAAGAAATCTAACACTAACCACTTTCCAGATACTTGGCCCTGTGTTGTATATATATTCATTGTGCTAAGCAAGTATAAACTTATGTAAATACTTACAGCAACCTTATGAACTATGAGCTGTTATCATTTCCTTTTCTGGATGAGAAAACCCACCTGAGGTCACACAGTCGGTAAGAGATGGATTTGGGGTCTGAACCAGGCATTCTGACCCCAAAACCTATTCTCTGACCCACTCTGCAATACTGTTTCTGTTGTGACTCCAAAGGGAATCCTGCCTGATGCGCTTACATTTAATCAGTATACACCCGGATTTGGAGAAGAGAGAAAGTTTATTTAGCAAAGGCTGGCCCCGGGAAGTGTGGAGGGATATTTTCCTCAGTCTCTTCCAGCGGGATAGGTGAGAGGTATTTATTGCATTTTAACAGAGGGAGGTGGGATAGGGATATTAGGGCCGTTGGCATATTGGGATTGGTTAGTAAGCATTCAAACTAATGGTTGCAAGTTGGTTTTATCCTCGGCTGTGCCCACGTGTAAATTAGGGGTTTAAGTTGGTTATTATTCTGAGAAGCGGGCTTGTAGTGGGGCATTAGACCTCTGGCTCTCTCTCAGGTCCGGTATTTTCCTTCCTGAGGGTCCTGACCACTTTGATTATGTTCACAGTACGTTTTATATCTCAGGGTTACTTTAAGTTCTGCTCATGTTTTGCTAGTCTGATTTCTGTGGGGAAAGAAGAAAGCAGAAATAGATAAGTCCCTCACTATTTTTAAAAGAGAGAAGTGAAAGTTTTAACAAGTTAATAAGGGAGGGGCTATTCTAATTGATTGGTACCTGGCAGTTTCGGTAAGTGTGATTTTTACTATTGCAATTAGGCAAAGTTTTCTTCTAGGTTAACTTTCTTTTAACAGGGCATATCGTTGTGGTTAGAGCTAACTAAAGGTAGTCTGGCTGGGGCTGTTAAAAACAAGAAAATTTTCTCCATAATCTTGTGATAAGAGCTGGGCCACAGATAGAAAGAGAAGTGGAAACTTTTACAGCCTAGTTGGAGAAGGAGCTGTTTTGTCAGTGGAGGTTATGAAAAACAGGCCAGGGTCTGCTACGTTTCTTTTAAGTGATTGTTTCTCTTTTTACTTTGGTTGCCAGGAAGCTTAGAGACAAATTTATCTTTGAATTTTACTAATTGTGTAGGACTTAGACTGAATTTATTTGTATTTCTTTTTCATTTGATCTCATCTATTTTTCTGTTGCCTTGATTTTTAAAAATGTCTTTTTTCTATCTCACTGTTTTATATATGTTCATATAGACTATGTTAGCTCTTTTGAGTTAGGCATGGTGTAAATGAATGAATGACCAAATATCTGAAAAACAACCAAAATGTTGCCATTCATCATATCCTTTTAGAGTAATAGTATCAAGAAAATACAAGAGGCCATTGTAACTAAATGTTCTCTGACTTCTAGGTCAAGAGCCCTGTTGTACTTCAAAATCCCTTGGAGTTATTAAAAAAATACAAACTTCCCTCCAGAGATCCTGATTTATTATATCTGAAGCACAATCCTGGAATTGATACTATTCTAAAGTCTCCTAGCAATTCTGATGCACAAAGATACCCAGATATGAGTACTATGATACTTTATTATTGTCTGTATTTTTAAACATCTTTTTGTTTTCATTGCCCAATTTTGATTGCCAAAACCTTGAGGACAGGAGCCTTTTTTGTATGTCATACAGACATCTAAATAGCTCAGGTTATCTACATAAGGTGTTGAAAATCTACCTTCTTGATGGACACAAGATTGAGTGGATACATAGGGATACTTCTATAAACCATGGTTCCAGGAAAGGGATGGCAGCGTTTCCACTTTACAATCAGAGCTTTCCATGGCTTTTTCTTCAATTCAGGGAAAATCGATTGATTGATGAGCAATCTAATTTTCTTTCTTTCTTTTTTTGGAATAATAAATAGCAATTATACACCTGCACAAATGGGCCAAAAGTTCTATTTCTTCTATATCTCCTTTATTAGGTCCTTTTCTTCCTCCTGATCCTTTCTGTGGTGCTTCCTAAAACTCCACAAACCCTCCCTAGGCCAGGGGTTCTTAAGCTTTTTGGTTCCACGGACCCCTTTGCCAGTCAGATAAATACCACAGACCCCTTACTAAGTCCACACTATGCTTTGTATTATTTAATAAATCTGCACCAACACATCTCCACAAGAATAAAGTTTTTTTGAATTTCAGTTCAAGCTCACAGATCCCTTGTTAAGAGTCCCTGCCCTAGACAATCCCATTTGGTCTTTTGGCTTTGGCCACTACCTTATGTGGCTAATTCTGAACATAATTTCCTCAAATTGCCCTCTCTAGGGGTCCCAGAATCAGTATCCTCCAGTCTCTGAATCCACATACCATCACTCCCTTAGACAGAGCTGTCTAAACAAAACACTCTCCTGAGCTCGCTCTCTCTGTGAATATCTTTATCACAGACTAAAAACCTCATTCAACTTTACTTCCTTTTACCTAAACTTCATACACAACTATTTACCTTCACATAAACTCCCTCTATATTAAGTTAATAAATAATAACAGCTTTCCCTTTCTTGTAGATCTCATATTAGTCCCTTCCTTACAATTTCCATCACAACTCACCAATTTCAAGCTTTTATCACCCTTTTCATCTCTCCTTCCCTCCACCCATCCATCTTCTAAACTTTTGATGACCTACATAACATTTTGATATGTTCTGAGCTATATACCAAAGTGAAGAAGACAAAGTTAGTGCTTCCAAGGAACTTAGTGAAAAATGTAACAATTCAACGTGAAATGTGGTGTATCATCTGTTTACATGGAGTTCTATAGGAAGACACACACAGGAGAAAGCTTACAACCAGTCTCTCTGTCTCATTCCTAACTTTATTCTAATTAGATTCATCTTCCTAACATTCATGAATTGGTAGAGATTCTTCCCTAAGCAGATCCTGAGACAAGGATTTGGGAGCAAGTAGTTTAGTTTTGAGGTGATCCCTGGAAGCATGATGGGGGAGTGAGGCAGTGAGAGAGGAAGGGAGGAAAACCAATAAGGAGTGAGATGATCATTGGTTAACTCTGTGGGAACTGAAGTGCAGTTCCTTCTGCGAGATGGATAAGACACCTCAGAATTGTCCCACTAGTAGTTGAGGTATTTATATACCAACTCCTGCCTCCCATGGGTTGAGGGCTGTCCCTCAAGTGTTAACTTCCTGTGTATTTTGGCTTGTCCATGACATGGCTGGTAAGCCTTTAGACAGAGCGGCACAGTGGCTTGAAGTGGGAAATCTCACTGTATAGCAACTCCCCACTGAAGCTTCAGGTGGCCTCCAGGGAGACTGAAGGGAAACAGGCAAAGAGATAACAGCATTGTCTACAATGCCACTTTCAGCCATCATGGTTGCATTGGAAGTTGGTTTCTGGGCCAGTACCATCTAGTGAAATATCTACTTACTTTATGTATATATATTTTATCTCTAGAAACCCCATTTGGTTCTTTCTAATACCTTCTTCATAATGAACCTTCTTCATAATGAACATACCTTCATTATGCTCATATTTTTCATTACAACCTTGAGCTTATGGAATATATTTTTATCTGTTTTAATGTTCTTGTCTGCTAACTCTATCATTGCTTATATTTGTGCATTGTTTCTATTGACTAGTTTTTCTTCAGACTATGGGTCACAATTTCCTGCTTTTTTGGTATGTCTATCATTTTTTGAATGAACGGTGGACATTGTAAATTTATGCCGTAGATGGCTTGGTTTGTTATATTCCTTTAAAGAGTGTTGGATTTTCTTCTATTGTAAAGTTAAGTTCCATGCAGATCAGTTTCATCCTTTTGACATTTTCTTTTAAGGTGTTTTCGAATATGCCTAGAATTGCTGTTACTCTAGGGCTAATTTGTCCCCATTTGTAAGGTGTGGGCCATCCATGGCCTCTACAGATTGCCCTATATGTTCACTGATGTCTCTCTACATGGTCAGGTGGGAACGCAGATGATTCCTGGCTATATGTAAGTCCTGGGAAGCTTTGTTTTTTTAATTTTACTTACATCTAGTCTAGTAACTCTTCTTTCTTGGGAAGTTGTTCCTTTCTCATCCTTTTGAAGTTTCACCCTCCACATGTGTGGATTGTTATTCAGCCAAAGACTCAAGGTGACCCCATGTAGACTTCTGAACTATTTCTATGTGTAGGTCTTTACTTTTGGTTGTTCTGCCCTATCAATTCTAGCTACCTTGCCCTCTCTGAACTCCAATTCCTGTCTCTTCACTTGAGTAAGATTGCTGGGTTTAAATGAGTTTTCCTCTTCTGTGCCACATTTGGGAAATTACCTGCAAGTAGAAAGCCTGGGTGATTATAGGACTCATCTTGTTTTGTTTCCATGTTTTTTCAAGAGTCACAGTCCTGTTATGCATGTTGCCTAATGTCCCAAAATAGATGTTTCCTATATTCCCGTTTCCTGGTTGTTTGCTGTGGTAGACTAATGCCTGACCTTCTTAATCCCTTAAGTATAAAAGCAGAAGTCAAGACGTACATTTAAATTCTCACTGGGTACATGGTGTATGACCTATCGACCACTTTGTGGTAGGTTAACCTGGATTGTTTGAATTATTAAACATTTATGTGACTAATATGTTTTTTATTTTGTTTAGCCATCCAGAGGTTTCATTTCCTTGCAGATAAGAGGATGAGTTTGTATAGTTAACTCTCCTATTTTAGAACACATCTTATTTATAATTTTTGGAATATTTTAAAGCCATCTTTCTATTTGATTATTATATATAATCTCTAGGAGTATTTGCTTCATTCACTGTTCTTTGTATTTAGTTTTTTCAACTAAAAAGGTAGAAATAAGCACACATTGAAGCTTTATAAATAGTTATGTACTGAATAAAAGAAACAAAATACCCATATATATCAATGTTCCAAATTTCCTAAAAATAAATAAAGATTAAACATACGTTATTGTATTCCTATTCTTCTTCTATTTTACAACTACATTTTTAAAACACTTAAATTTCCTCTATGGAGTATCATTATAAATTAATGGGCTTTCAGAGGTACAATCTGATTCAGTTAACCATAAGATTATAATTATTTTTGATGCTCAAATTTTAACAGCAAGGTGGTGCTAGATGCTTTAATTAGAATACTTTGCTCTTTAAGCTGTTCTCCATAACTACTCAAACTCCACCCATAATTCCACCCAGTGTTGCCAAAAATCAGTCTTATGGAGTGAACAAAACCATTTTCAGTTTTTTCTCTTGTGAATCTTTTAATATAGTTTTAGTACATTTAAGAGTTGATGATACGCCCAGTGCTGTTGCAGTGAGTCACAGTAGCTACTCTTTCCTTCCTGTCTTTTTTTAATGATTGTGCTGGCTCTTTTCCTCTTGATGCTTGTCCTCCACCCTTGCTGGTCCACTTTTTTCCTTCCGACCCAGCTCAGTGTGGGGTGGAGGCTGGCCTTTTTGGACTATATTAAGGGCTCCATTGTCTCCTGGCTTATGTTTTGGCTCAGCCAAAGGAAGCCACCATCAGGAGACTGGAGAGATTGAAGCATCTGCATCCCTGGCTCCTTCCAGGTATCAGTGCAGCTGTTCAGGAACGGCTGCATCCTGCCACCCTGGATTCCTGCAGGCGTTCTCTTCTCCCTGGCTCCAGATGTGGTAGCACGATACCCTTTTGCTGTTCTTCAGCTGTGGGCGCAGTGATGACTTACTGTTATTGCTAGTTTCTGAGGGCCTTGACATCACTAGTTGGTTCTCTTAATTCTATCAAGGACCATAAATTCTCTTCTGTTAAACCTTTATGACCGGAATTCTCTTTCCTCCTGGAACCCTAACTGACTCAGCAATTAGTATAAGTTCCCCATCTTCCTGTTGGCAGAACTTGAGCTCTCAACTCACAGAGCTCCTGGATATCCGTTGCGGCTCTGATCAAGGCTGTGCCGTGACTAGATGCTCCTCCTTTACTCTTGGAAGTGTTAGACCTACAATGGGTGTTACCCTGAAGTAGGATGAGCCTTAACACACCTAATAAGCAGCTTCTGAGCATCTGCCTCGTCACTCGGATTCTGAAACAAAAGATTAAAAGCTTAGGCAAGATTCTCTCAATTTCAGGTACTTATTGAACTCCAGGTTCCTCTATTACTTTCTAGCCCTTGACAACAGTTATTAATCTCAAACAACCTCTTCATGTAGGAAAGCAGAAAGTCACTAAAATCTCACAGGTTGAAGATAGGGATAAAAAGTTTTCTAAAATGAGAGTATCAGGACAATCCAGTAAATGCTTAATTGGTTTTATATGCAAAACAACATCAAATAAACCAAACTGCTCTCACATCTCTGTTCTAACCCTCTGCTTTGTTGTGTCGAAGTTCAGGCACTTTCTATAGAGGTGATAATGGATTCTCCCTTATTCATCTTAATTTAGTCACTCTACTCAGGACAAGGAAACTATGAAGTGTCCTCCTTTTGGAAGGAGGGAAGTAGTGTCCACTTGCACTCCAAATTTCTATGACCAATTCATATTAGCTTTCATTTTGGTTCTGATATTGTCCCTTCTAGAATGCATGAAGCCAGCATGGAGCCATTTAGATCATATGTTTCTAGGGGCTGTTTACTCATGTCAGTGACCAGGTATTTTCCTTCTCCATTCTCCTGGGTTAGACCAAGGGCTCTTCTCTAATGATGTGGCTGGTGAAATCTAGCTTAGGCATTTGGGAGGGCACTCAAGTTTCTTCCTCTAATTTTTATAGCGTGCTTGTCGTAGAGGGTGAGAGGTATGGATGTAGCTCTCTTACAGGGTAGTTGCGGGAGCTCTCCTGAAAGATCCATCTCTAAGGTCCAGCCCGTTGGCTGTTTTCTCAACACTCCACCTTCCAGGGGCTGGGGTAGCTTTGTCTAAGAACCCTTCCTTCCGTGTGTATTGTGATGCTCTGTTACATCAGTGCCCGCCCTGACCCATGCCTTCTGATGTTCATGTCTGGTGTAGTCTCTTGCCCTTGAATGCAGGCTAGCCTGGTGACTCCCTTTAACCAACAGAATGCAGTAGAAGTGATGCTATGGCAGTTCCGGGCCTATGTCTTAAAGAGTAGGCCTGGAAGCTTCTGCTTTTTCTATTCTGTGAGCCCTCAGCCACCAAGTCAGAAGTTTGGTTAGGCTGTTAGAGAAGCTATGTGGAGACTATTTGAAGAGATAAAGAGAAAGGAATCTAGCCACCCCAGGGTCCCCAGCTGAGCCCAGCTCCTAGCTGACTCACCAGTATATGCAACAAGTGACTCCTGGCCAGACTAGTAGAGGAGCTGCTCAGCTGAGCCCGGATGGATACATAGAATATTCAACATGCTCCTAAATGCACAGGGGTATCAAAATAGGAAAACACACACTACAAACCTAAATCCAAATGGTTTACAAACTCTGGCTTCGCTTGTTTTCAGCTTGGGGACCCCTTGCGGACTGACTTTCATAGGAGCTCTCTACCTTCCTTCTTCTGGCTGGGTTCATTCCTCTCCCATCACCCAGGAGCATCTTGAAGCTTGCTCCAAAGTCTAGAGGTAAAATAGGGAGCCTAGAGAGACTTGGATTCTGCCTTGTACTTAAGTTCCCCTTCTAAGTTCTAGTTTCCTATTTGTTCATTTTATCCCGTGGCTTCAATATTTACCATACTAAAGACAATAAAGTCATCCCAATCATTCAAGTCTAAGGGGGTGGGGGGTGGGCTGAAATTACATTTTGTCACACCTCCCTCTTCCACAGAGCAGGCACTCCTCCCTAGCGATGACAGTACTTGCGATCTTCACAAAGCCCTGGACAGTTTCAGACCTCAGGTTTGCTGGATAGTCATTAGTGTCATTTGCTCAGATTCTACTTCTGGACACAGCCTAGGATTGCAGCCCCTTGTGGTCAGGTGGGGCCATAAAAATTGGAATGGAAGTGATGTGTGTTGCTTCGGGACTGGAGCTTTTGAATGCGGATGGGAGATGATGCATAGCTCTCCTGCCCTCTGCCAGAGTTTGGTGGTTTCTCCATCACTCAAGGTGCTAGAATATGTAGGGCAAAGCCTTTCTGCTGATCCCAGAGAACATGCAATCGGAGCAAGAAAGAAAGCTTTGTTCTATTAAATCACTAATGTTTTGGGAGTTATTTGTAATTGGAGCATAACCTCGCCTGTCCTGACTGACCTATTTGCTGATGTACGAGAAAGCTCTTGCTACAGACCTCCTAGGCTTCCTTTAGCTCTTGTTTTTGTCCTTGCTGTTAAAGCCTTCCTTATTGGAAAACATACAGGCTGTCTTTCTAGTGTCCCTCTCCTGAATTACCTCTGAAGTACAAAACAAAAGCCAAAACACTGACGTTGGCTATTCGCTGTTTGCCATGCAGACCCTGCATGTCCTCTCCTCTGCAGATAGCATTGTGTTTCAGAGCAGAGGCAGACAAGGTGGCCTCAAATCCTGGCTCCTGCTCTCCGTGACCACAGGACCATATGCAAGTCGTTGAGTCTCTCAGAGACAGTTTCTTCTGTGAACAGGGGCTCTCACATCTTCCGTGGGCTATTCGGGTGGAGATTAATGAGAACATGTTTGAAAAGTGCTTACTTAGCACAGTGCTTGAATCATTGTAGGTCATCAGAACCTGGAAGTTGATCTGTACTTTTGTCGAAAGACAAATCAGAGCTGAAGCAGTTTACAGCATTTTATTCAGGTTACCAAGATTGCTACAGCCAGGAAGCCAACCATTTACAAAAGGAAACGCAGCTTCAAGGCCAGGGAGTTTGCGGGCAGTTTTATAAGCAGAAAGAAGGAAGTTGGCAGGTTCTGTTGATTGCAGCAGGGTCCTGCAGCTCTTTAGGGGCAGGTTAAGTGAAAGTGGGGCTTTACTTTTAATTGGACCAGATATGCTTAACTAGAGGCTTCATTGGCTTTTCCGGGACAAGTGTCTTTTCAGGTTAAAGTGTTTTCAAAGAGGATATTTGTCACAAAATTCTATGCTAGTTTGGGAAATTTAACTTTTGAATTGGTTCTAAGAAAACCCAGGAACTATTTATTTATCACTTTTATGCATTCTTTCTGGATAGAATTGTCTATTGGTGACCCTAAAGTCAGTCTTTCAAGGATAATTTAAATGCTTTGTCAGGTTGCTTGTACGTGTTTTCCCAGCCCGTGATTTCTTTTCCATCTACAGCCATTACATGTTAATTCAGTCATCTGAAATTCCAAAGTAATTTTTTAACACCATAAATTATAATCTGACATATACCTTAATGCTTTGCAATGTCTTTTATCATTTACTAAGCTTTACACTTCTTAAGGGTAGCATATATGTCTGTTTCTGATCCAGTACAGGGCCAGGCACCACACCAATTAGGATCTCAGTAAAGGTTTGTAGAATGAGATAATGAATGGAAATTTGCCACATTTATTGTGAGTCATACTAGAGACCTTTCTTCATTCTCAAAGTCCTTAGTTTCTACTGAATATTTCATTTATAGAAAGAGGGACAACTTTTGGAATACCTACTGAGCCAAGTATATTGAAAGCATTGTCCAACTGAGCTTTCATTTTAGCCCTTTGAGGCAGGTATTTGTTAAGCCATGTTTTCAGGCCTCACAGGTGGTAGTTGGTGGAGCTGGGTGTGTTGATTTCTAGAAGCCACCCTGTTTTCAGTATATGAGAATACTTCATTTTTGAAGCTGGCCTTGTAACAATTTTTACAACATTTTCTCAAGCCCTCAGGCCAACTAATTTTCTGTTTCTTCTCTATTAAATGGGACTGAGACTATTTTAAATATATAGTTCTTAGATGCATTATGATTTCTTCTTTCAGACCCTGGCTGAGCTTTAGATTTAGACAGAGAAACCCAGAGCAAATTCAAAACGAGGAGTAGCAGTCCTGAAATGACCCCGAGAATCATTGGGAAAATGGGTTCTGATTTGCACAAACTCCACCCCAGGACCACATGATGAAATCCTGCAGGTAAGGGTAGTGCAAGAAACATCATTGCTCTTGGATTTCATGTGCCACAAGCAGAAAGTAATGAGCTCTGCTAAATTTTGATGCTGAGACATAGGACAATGTCACGCATTTCTGAGGAAAGGAGAAAGGGCTCTGCCACAGGTGTCACCTCCAAGATCAATATGTCTCTTGATAGCTTATAGTTGCTATTGGGATTTGCTGAACAAATAGGGCGAGGAAGCACTGTGGGAGGTTGTGAGAGTGGGAAAGTTAGGATGGGCAGTGCTAGCTTATTACCATTGACCAGGAAGTGCTGTTCATTGATTTCAGTACCTAGTCACATGTTGGGCCTGACTCAGCCAGAATTAGCTCTACTCAGGATGCTAATTGGAGAGGTGGGGGGTGGGGGGTGGGGAGCACATCCAACTTGAACCTTCCAGATATGGGCCTATGACTTTCAGGATAGGATCCCCTAAACCTTACAACTAGTCTTTGCCCCTCTTTTCCCTCTCACCATTTTTCATATTGTGCATGGGCTCTGTGCCAATGTAGGTTTGACCCTCAGTTCTTGGGCAAATTGGCAAACTTTCCTAATCATTGGAATTTCTGAGCCATACATGAGAAAATTCCCAGAGAATTAAGTTCTTAATCCTTTCTATTTCCTATCTCTTATGGGTACTTTTCTTCAGTATTTTTAAAAAATTTTACTGCATGGATTAGTTGTTTATGCATTTATCTCCCTCACTAGATTCCTTGACTTAGCCTCATCATATCTTCTAAGGGTAGAGCATATATATGTTTGTGTGTGTATATACAAGCACACAAACACATATATGTATATATGTCTGGGATATATGTCAATATCAATAAATATTTATTGAGGTATATTGAATTTGTGGAAACTACTGTCTGGTTTGCTGTTAATCTAATTATAGTAACTAAATCTTATACAGCACTTACTATGTGCCAGAAACCCTTCTAAGCACTTTATATGCATTAATTTTTAATCCTCATACAAACCCTCTCAGATAAGTACTATTATGTTCATTCTCATTCTCTAGATGAAGAAACAGGGACACCTAGAAGTTAAATAAACCAGGTAAGTTCGCACAGCTATTAAGTGGAAGAACCATGTTCCAACCTAAGAAATCTGTCTCCAGAGTCCATGCTCTTTACCTCTATGTTATGTTATTTCTCCAGCCTACACTAATAGAAGGGAAAGAAGTTAATGGCAACTAGGCCAAGTAGTTTGTTTGAATTTTGTAAGCCATAAGGAACTTAGACCCACACAAGCATAAACAAAGTTTCATTCATTCACTCCTTTATTCATTTATTTATATGTTATTCAGTGAATATTTGCCTAGTGTTTACTAATATGTTGTGTAATGCTGTCCACTTGGGATAGAGATGTGTGTGTGTGTGTATGTGTATAGTAGGGGAAACATATTCCTCTCCTCTCTTTGTGAGTCATGAACTTATTGTCTATTCAGTGAATTCCCAAGTCCTGCTTTGTGCCTATCCATGATTCTTTATTTATTTATTTATTTATCTATTTATCTATTTATTTATTTATTTTTACCGGGAGGCCCCAGGGATCGAACCCAGGTCCCTCCATATGGGAGACGGACGCCCAACCGTTTGAACCACATCCGTCCCCCCATGATTCTTTTATGCTTTGGTATTTTAGGAAAGGGAAAAGTAGGGGCAAGAGGGAAGGAGGAAACTACGAATGACCGGTCTCAGGAAATCTACTTATCTAGTTGAATGTTGCACTGAAGGTGGCAATCATTTTACAATGCCGACTTTGCTTTCTAGCTTAAGTTTCCCATATTCCCCCCTAGAAGTAGTCATCTTATGTGCCTCATAACCCTGACCCCAGCCATTGCTGACTGGACCCAAGAAAGACACATGACGAAGGGAAATCATTTTACAGATTGGGCTGCATGGGAAAGGTGCTTAGCTGAGAATTCATGAAACAATGAGTCTTGGATATTTTTGCTTGGGCCCTGACTAGAGGAAGTGGGTGAGAGAGAATGGAGCTGAGACTAGAGAGAAGCAGAGGTGAGAGAGACCACATGGCCTCTGAACAACAGAAAAACTAGCTGAAATTTCCAACTGCACAGCTCCATGAACTGTGTTTGTTTCTGAATCTTGGGTTTTCTGTGAGGTTCCCTGTTAGATCTTCCAACAACGACCCCATTTCTTTTGAACTGGATGCTGTGAATTTCTTTTCCCTGATATAGAATGACCCTTGTCTTGAACAGGTATTGCCTCCTCTCTCCTTCAATGTGGAAACTTTTGGAAAAATAAGACATTCTTGCCCAAGAATTTTGAGGTTGGTTCCATGTCATCATTGGCTCTATGTGTCATCAGTTCTCCACTTCATCCCCGTGCAGCGCATAGTGATATTTGACAATGACCCTGAAGAATGGAAATGATGTTGGTAACGGCTAATCTCTTGAGGCCAAAGAATTGTGGTTTCAGCCATGGATCAACACATACCAGATTTGGTCCCTGGTTTCTAGAGTGCTGCTGGAGGCTGAATGCATCTCAGTTTCCTCAGGGCTAATGGGTTGAGAGGTCCCAAAATTCAATGTAAACAATGGCATAAATCAATAGAAACAAGTGGAAAGGTTAAGGGAGCTGCCTCTCTCAATATTCTCATCTCTAACATCTAAAACAAGGGAGACTGAGTATTGGGTTAGATGATCTCAAAGGCCCCTTCATCTTTAGGGTTGACTATGAGCAGAGTCAGAGCCATCATAACAAAGTTAAGCTGGTTAAACATCCACAAAGATGTTATATAAGACATCCTTTTGTATGTTTTCATGAAACCTGCCCATGGGTGCCAGAAAGCAATAATGTGTAAACTTTATCATAGTTTTGTGTTGTTATGGGTTGAATGGTGGGGAAGTTCAGTATGTGGTATTAAAAAAATCCACTTTGTCATTTCTTGGATGAATTTTACAGCAAAATGAAATTTACCTCTATAAGTGCAGCCAAAGGTGGAGACCTGTGAGGAGCGGTTAAGATTAAATCCTGGGAAGAGAAGCATGATTTTCATGAGGATTAAATGAGGCAATGAGACTGAAGTTCTTAGCCTAGAGTTTGTCATGTAGGTGGTGCTTGACACAGTCAAATTCTTTTCTTTTTTCTTCCCCTTCTCTTCCATCTCAACATTTCTGAGACCATTTGCTCTTTGAGATCTATAAAACCACATGCTGAATGGTTTAACCTGCCTCCCTAGGAAACTAGTTAAACTCACTGCTAGTTCTAATAAAGAACACTGGAAAAGGATAACGGAAATTCTTTGGGGGATGATTTAGCTACCCTGAAGCAAGATTCATTATGGGTAAATAAATGCTTGCTGTCTGACCGCTGATGAGCAAGAGATGGACTGTACATACTGATATTTTGAGGACAAGATCAAACACTGGGTGGGTGAAAAAGAAGTCAATGCCAATCCAAGATAAGATGAAGTAATGATATTTCTCATTTGATTGATGGGGGTTCTAGTAGTAGAATCAACCTTGTTGCATTATATATTTAGGAGCATAGCAGAAACTACTATGATATAAATCTCCAGGGAAAGATAATTTAAAAAACACTTCATGAGAATGATGTCCTAGCATATCTTTCAGAAAATACATTATGGCAACTTTTATTTTCAGAAAATTTTCTGTATTTTTTCTTGTGGTGAGGTGGGCAGTATCCCAGTTTTGGAGACAATAGGAGAAAATACAATGGGGATACAGAGGAATAAAGAATGAAAGTTTGTGTGGCTCTTGCCTGCTTCTGGTCCCTGGCAGAAATTACAATTGGCTTGCCATGGCCATCCATCTTCTGCAACAAAATTAAATAGGGAGTCTGACTCTTAGAACATTGAGAACTCAACTTGCCAAGACCTGATGGTAATGGACTCGGTCTTGACATTTGCTATTTGCTGGTGTTGTATTAGTGGTGATGCATATGATTGGGAACCCACAAAAACATACATCAAAACAAAAGACATAGTTATCCTATCATAGAGCTTTACCTTCTTCCAAGTTCCACCCTCTGAATTCTATTTAATGTTCAAAATAACCTTGCAAGGCAGAAATTAGTTTCACCATTTTTAGCCGAGGAAACTGAGGCTCAGAATTTAAGTGATTTTCCCAAGTGACTTGGCAAAGTAGGAACTTAAAATCTTCTACAGCTAAATTAAGTTTGCTTTCCCACAACTCCTGCCTCTATTGATTAGAACTTTACAAAGGGCTCTAAGGCTTACACTTACTGTGAAAACCTTTGTATTAGGAAAACTTAGTTTGTCCTGCATCCAGCTGCTGTTTTCATTTTCTGCTTTTGGGCAGATAAGCAGTTTTGCAATGGTGCATTTCAGTGGCCTTCTAACCTTAAGGTACAAAAGAATCACCAAACACCTTTTTAAAATGCAAATTACTGAGTCCTATCTCCAGAGATTTGGAGTCAGTAAGTCTGGAAAGGGAGAGGAAATCTGTATTTTAACAAGCATTACAAATGATTCTGCAGCTGTGGCTGCTGGTCCACATTCTGAAAATGCAGTTTCTTTTCTACTTGATGAAATATCAAATGAAAGTTTAGATAAATTGTCACTAATTTTGCACCAGAATTCATAATGCTTTATCATTTATCCTCCCAACAGGTTATTCCTGGAATTATAACTCTGCCTCTGAATTTTTCAGCTTTGTCAAGGCTAGATGTGATCACAAGTTTTATTTAGACTCATCAGTTCTGGACAGTCCTATCAGGTATGATTCAGATTTCACATGCTGTGGTGACATGGATCTATGAAATCTTTAAACAGTTATGTTTCTTCTAGCTTGAACAGTTTTTTGTCTGATGTAAGAAGAAGTGTCCAAAATTTAGAGTTAGAAGATATGGTTTTTAATTGCTGTTCCACCAACCATTAGCTGTAGGATTACAGTAATTAACTCAGCCTCTCCCAGCCTTGGTTTCCTCACCTGTCTCACAGGATTGTTCTGGAAATTAGGCAAGATAGTGTATGTTGATTCTACAACCTGCAAACAATATACAAATGTCTATTGAGTTCATCAATATTGGCTCCAGATCAGAGTATTATCACTGACTTTTTCAAAAAGGTAGCATGGCTGAAACAAAACTGGGTGGCAGAGACTGGTTTTGTCCAGTGAACTGGTGGGCAGGCCCACACCCCATCCAAGGTTACAACGTGTGCAAGTCCCATGAGTGGAAGGTTTTGGGACAGGTGAGAGGAGAGACACAGGAGATGAGCCTGACTTCCCTCCCCCTGGTCTTCCGTACAGTCTAATTCTGGTTCTTAAGCAGAGAGCAGACAGTGTGTTTGAGATGAAGGGAGATTGGAGAGGGGCGTATTCTCATTTGTGCGTGTGAACATAAACACAGTGAAGACTGAGGGCAACACAGCACTACTGGTTACGTCAGGGACCTGCAGCTTTTTAAAAGAGAGGACCCTAGGAAGAAAAGCAGTATTTAGTTCTGAGAGGGGTCACTGGCAAGCGACGGCAAAGAGTTGCCTCCCTGAAAAGCCTTGGAGGTAGTGCACTGTCACTGAAGGGCTGGAGGAGAGGAAACTTCAGCACATGTGTCACCATCTGGGATCCTGAGAAATAGCTGGGGAAACTTGTGGAATGCTTAGTTGCTGAAACTGTGTAGAAGAAGTTTCTCCGGTTTGGTTCTAGATTGTGTTTTTTCCTTACTCTATTCAGGGGTTTTTAACAAGGGGTCTGTAATTAAAAAAAACATTATTCTTTTGGGGACGTGTTGGTGTGGGTGTGATATATTTATTAAATAATGCACAGTATAGTGTGGACTTAGTAAGGGGTCCATTGTTTTCACTTGACTGGCAAAGGGATCCATGGAACAAAAAAGGTTAAGAACTCCTGCTTTAAATACTCTTTCAGGTAGAACTCCTCCTATATGCTGATGACACCCCACAATATATATTCCTAGCTGAGGCCTGTACTCTAAGATCTAAACGGGTATATACTCTGCCTGCTCAACAGCACCCCTTGAGATCTTGGAGACACTGCAGCATTATCATGTCTCTCTTGTTTTCCTTAGATTTGTTTATGGTTCTGCCTCCATTTGGTTATACCAGTTAAATCCTTTTTCTTTCTTCTTTTTTTCACCATTTTTATTCATCCATCATCAAGCACTGCTGACTTTACACCTAAATATAGTGATTCAGTCTACGTTTCTTCATCCCCAGCCATCACTAGCATTAAAGTCCCCATTGTCTTTTAGGGGCATGCCTCTCATTAGCATGCTAGTTGGCTTACCCATATCCTTTCTTGCCTGCCCACATTTGATGCTAGAAGGGTCTTTTAAAAGGGCGAGTCTTATTGTGTCATTCCCTAACTTAGAACCCTTCAATGGTGCCATATTGTTCTAAAGCTAAAGACCACTCTCCTCAATGTGGCTTGTATGGCTGTACAAGAGCTGGTCACTCACTACTCTCCCCCACCTGAGTAGTCTTTCTTTAGTTCCTTGGAGGTGCACAGCTCGTTCCCAACTCGAGGGCTTTTTACCTGTGTTTTTGTTGGTCCAGAGATTCTTCTCCATCTTTATCTAGTTACTCCTACTTGCGCTTCAGGTTTGGTTTATGTGTCAGTCAGAGAAACCCTTCATGACTCCCCTCAGCTATGTCAGGCACCCCTCACAGAACTCTTCACTGTGTAAATTAATATTTACTTTTAAAATAGAAAGTTGATTTGATTACTTGTTCAGTGCTTCTCTCCCCCGCTAGAGTCTGAGCTCCATGAGGGACAGGGATTGTTTGTTTTGGTCACTTTTGGGTCTTTAGCACACTGAGACCTGGCACCAGTAGGTGCTCTCTCTCTATGTGCTGAATGGAGAATGAATGAATGACAAGAAGCACGAATTTGCAAAAAATCTGGGTAGTAAAATTAATATCCCCTTGCTTAAATCCACATGCCTGGGTCTGGGGAAATTTGTATTTTCTAGAGAAAAATAAGATGAACATAATCCCTTCTCTCAAAAATTTGCATTTAATTGGAGAGATAAGACCAACTTCTGAAAAAATGAAGAACAACACGTAGTGGCATGGGTATTTAGTTTCCTATTGCTGATGTAGCAAAGTACCCAAAACCTAGTCATTCAAAACAACACAGATTTATTCACTGACAGTTCTGGAGGTGAGAAGTCTGAAATGAGCATGAAGGGGCTAAAATCAAGGGATCAGCAGGGCTGGTTCCTTCTGGAGGTTCCAGGGGGAAAATCTGTTCCTTACCTCTTCCAGCTTCTAGAAGCTGCTGACATTCCTTGGCACATGACTTTACTACTTCTGTCTCTTCTTTCCATCATCACATCTCCTACCATAAATCTGATCTCCTACCCTCTGGTTTAAGGACCATTGTGATTACATTGGGTCCACCCATATAATCCAAGATGATTCCTCATACCAAGGTCCTTAACTTAATCACATCTGCACAGTCTCTTTTGCCACAAGGCAATATTCACAGGTTCTAGAGATTAGGATGCAGATGTCTCTGGGGGCCATTATTTAGTCTACCAGAATATGTCATCAAGGTCAGGTAAAAAGGACATAGTTTCTAAGACATGTTCTTTGAGCTTGCAAATTTAAAAGATTCCATGTGTTTTGGGCATCCTAAAGGCCATCAGACCCAGTCTTCTACCCAGTACAATCCTCTCAGAAGGCCATACAGCTTTAGCTGGGGTACTTCCAATGCCCAGGAGCTCTGTATTTCACTAGGAAGCCCAGTAGGACAGTTGCTGCCCTGTGTAATAACAGACAGAAATCTAGTTCTCTGGAATTCTCCAGTATGACTATTATCTCCAGAAGTATAGGGCTCATCTCACAACAGGGCTTTAGAGCATCATCTCTGATGGCCGTCGTGCCCTCCAGGTTAATTCGTCATTAGGTTAAATCTCCCTGCAGAGTCTGTTTCACCTTTCTAGAAGTCACCCCCTTTCATTTCTACTATTTTCCCATCTCTACAATATCAGCTTCCACATCAGTTCCTTTGGGTACCCTGGTTGGGTGCTGGGTGTTAATTTAATTTTTAACACTATTAAAGGCCTGATTATTTTCCTCATGTTTCAAATAGCAAAAACAAACAAACAAACAAACAAACAAACAAACACCAACTCTAATTTAGTTCTTTTTCAACCAAAACAAAACAAAAACTCCTATACTCTGTGCCCCTAGTACCCTGAACTTCCCCATAACACTACTTACCACATTTGTACTTATCTTTCTCTATGGTGTGGCCTTTTTTGGGGGGTGGGGGTGGGGGAAGGACTGTGTCTAACTCATTCACTCTTATGTCACCAGTGCCGAGCACAGAAGATGCAATACATAGTAGACACCCAATATATATTCATTGAGTTATCGCATAAATCAGCCTGAGACAATTTCTGAGTATGTCCTAGAACTATCATTTTTGCAGGATTCTGCCCAGTGGCTTGTCAAACCTCTATGTTAATGGGCCAGACTGACACATGTGCCAGGCCTCCAGAATTGCTAACTGAACAGGCACATTTCTTTCCTCCAAAAGTAATTATTGGTTGCTAAATATTCAAACATGCATTGAAAAAGTAGCTCATTATGTTATGTTAAGAAATAAATTACTATTCCTAATTGCTTCTAGTAGTTAATTACTTCTAATTATTAGTCTGAGTAATGAATTACTGCTTCTGATTATGTTGAGGGCACAGTTGGAGCATTCAAAAATGCAATTTTCACAGTTGTTTATGTCAGAATATGTTTACAGAATTATAGAGCCATAATTACCCTGAATGACTGGTACAAAAAATAATAAACATTTGACAAATTTCCTCAAAATATAACATTTCTTTGTCAGCTTATTTAAGAGATTAAGCATTGAAATGAAATTACATGCTTGGCTTTTCCAGTCTTATCAGAGGACAACAATATTAAAATTGTTTTTTGTTGTTGTTGTTGTTTTGGATGAATAAGAACTAAATTAGAATTTTGCTTGTTATTTAAAACAAGGAAAATAATCAGGCCTCTAATAGTGTTAAAAATTAGGTTACACCATCAGCATACAACTCAGAGGATGAAATAAATTATGGCTACTTAAAAGGAAATTGCAAGAAACAGTGAAAACTCTAGAACTATTTTATTGAGTTATAATATATCTAAAGTGCACAAATCTTCAGTGTAGAGCTTGATGAATCTTTATATGTTTATATATTCCTGTAGCCATCACCCAAATGAAAATGCAAAACATTTCTAGCCCCTCAGAAGGTTCCTTTGTACCCCCTCCCTGGCTGCTGCCAACGACTCACTCTCCAGTGACACTCTCGTCTACCTTCTATCACCAGAGCTTAGTTTTGCCTGTTTTTGATCGTGTAGAATTATGCAGTTACGTATTCTTTGGGGTCTAGCTTATTTTGTTCTACATCATTTCTGCAGGGTCTATTGGTATTGTGAAAAGCTCTACCTAGTTTGTTCTTTTTTTGTCTTATTTCTGTTTAGTATGATGAAACCACAATGTATTTATTCATCCTACTCTTGATGGATATTTAATTGTTTCCGGGCTTAACTATTATGAATGAAGCTGCTATAAACATTCTTGGAAACATCTTCTGAGGACATATGTACTTATTTTCTTGCATATATACCAAGCAGAGGAATTTCTGGGTCACGAGGAATACATATGTTTAGCTTTCACAGACATTGCCAAACAGTTTTCCAGAGTAGTTATACCGATTTACATCCTACCCAAATGTGTTCCCATATCTTAGCACATATTAATTTTCAATATAACCCAGTAG
Source organism: Tolypeutes matacus (assembly GCA_026826555.1). Classification (NCBI taxonomy): domain Eukaryota; kingdom Metazoa; phylum Chordata; class Mammalia; order Cingulata; family Chlamyphoridae; genus Tolypeutes; species Tolypeutes matacus. The sequence goes on from JAKSZT010054489.1 coordinate 15,991,576, forward strand.
GAAAGGAATGGTAGATATTACCTTTATTATTATCGTTTTTATACTTATTTTTACATGACAAAACAGGCTTAGACTGATTCCGTAATTTGTTTCTGATGAGTGATATAACAAACCCCATTCTCATGCTACTACACAGTGCGCTTGTAGCCAAAAGGATATCATGGCCATGGAAAGAGAAGACATGCCAGACAAGCATATGTGACTCTGTTGCTAGGACAGAACTTTGGGGAAGAAAAATATAAGAGTTTACACTTTTTAATGGTTTACAGTGTTTCTTTTAAAGAATGGTTTTCTCAAAGTGCTTGGTTTGGCTTTGTTTATGTACCTGAGAGAAAATATAATTACTTACCAGATGGCCAAGGAACCAATTAGAGCAGAGAAGGCAGATGAGACATGCTCAGTAAGACCCAATCAAAGGCTGGAAGAAAAATCTTCTTTTAAAACTTCCATACTGCTGGCTTGAATCTGGCACGCCACTTATCAGTTTGTCAAGTCAAAGACAGAAGAATGTAACCTGTGGCTGATTTCTGAAATACCTCCTGCTTGTTACTACAACCACACATCCTTACTAATGTTGTTTCCAGGAGTTCTGTCACCATCCCCTGTGTGCCAGACAGACTCTTAAGATGGCCCTGTGTCTTCTGTCTCCTGGTGCCATCCTTGTGTGATCCCCTCCTCTTGAGTGTGGGCAGGAACTATTGACTTGCTTCTAAGCAAAAGCATATGGTGGAGGCGATGGGGTGTACTTGATTCCACGGGTGTGATTGTGTGATTACATTAGGTAAGATCATAGCACCTGTCCTGCTGGAGGCTCCCTCCCCTTATCAGCTTTGAAGAAGCAGGGTGCAATGTTGGGAGACACTACGTGACGAGGAATTTTCGACAGTCCCTACAACCACAAAGAATTGAATTCTGCCTGCACCTGAGTGAGTGTGGAAGCAAGTCCTTCCCAGCCCAGCCTCAGATGAGATGGCAGCCGGCTGGCAACTTAATTGCATCTCTGGGAGACTCTACTCAGAGGACCCAGCAAAACCATGCGGGCCTCCTGATCCACAGAAATTGTGAGGTAATAAACATGTGGTGTTTTAAGCTGCTACGTTTGTGGTAACATTGAGATTTGGAAGTGCCCATTTTCTCTCCTCCTCTTGACACTGGCAATTAGAAAGCCTTGCAAGACAGATCTCCATGCGAGAGATCTATCCAGCGAATAGCGCACAGAACTTGGGACAGAAGACATGTCTTTCACCATGTGAAATTGCCGTTTGAGTAGATCCAAAATGGTGTCACTTCAGCAATTTCATAAACTGAAGCCCTTCTTGGCTCTTCTGCTAAAAACAATTTAGCTTTGAGTAACTCTTCCATCTCATTGCTCCTTGTTTCCTCACCTGGCAAACCAGGAATAGTGATAACTAAGGTGAGTTAGCATTTTACCTACTCTATTGCACTCCATCCTCACAACCCCACATGGCACATATTAACTGCCCCATTTTTCAGAGGAGGAAATTGAGGCTTAGAGAGACCACATAACCTGTATAAAGTCACACAGTAGGATAGCCAGGTTTCAAGCATGGCCAAGCTGACTGTTGCGCTCATGTTTTTGACCACATCATGCTACAGTTCTTCCCTTACAGAAACACTATAGCAAAGTCAAGCAGAGCCAGGCTTTAAAGCCAGACAGATCTGGGCTTGATTTCCAGTTTTACCTCTGTATGTCTTTGGGAAAGTCACTTTATCTCTCTGAGCCTCAATTTTCTTGTCTAAAATATGTGGATAATAGTAGCCACTTCAAAAAGTTCTTTTGCGGGAAGCGGCTGTGGCTCAATCAGTAGGGCTCCCGTTTGCCATGTGGGGGGCCCCAGGTTCGGTTCCCGGGGCCTCCTGGTGGGGGCGGGCCCGCCCACACGGCGTGGTTGGCTGGCCCAGCGAGCGCAGGCAGCAAGGGGGGGATAAATGAATAAATAAATAAAATCTTTAAAAAAAAACAAAAACAAAACAAAAAAGTTCTTTTGCGATTACACTGTCTACAAAAAGCATAGCAAGAATTTAAAAATGCTAGTTATTTTTTTTACCACTATTGAGAGGTAAAAAATGAGTTAAAATGAATGAAAGCATTTTTGAACTAGAAAGCTAAGTATATTTGTTAACATTTATTGCAAGAGTGTGGTCCTTAATTATTTTGACATTAAAGAGCAACTTCTTATAAAAATTTTTTGAATCATTATAATGACTAAGTAATTAAGAAATAGGTTCAAAAGAATTGGCCAAAGAAAGAAAAAGGGCAATGTTTGGCTGTCATCAGAGCAGATGAACATTTTCTAAGAAAAACCAACACATTTTTTATCTGGTTATGTCCCAGGTCAGAGTGAAATTTCTGTGACTTTCTAATGATCATGAAATACCAGAGTCCACCATTTTCCCCCCTTTCCAGCATGTAGCAAGTTGCAAAAGCAAAACCTATGAGACAAATAATCTGGAGAGAGAGGGCTCATGAGCAGAGGAGTGACATCATCTCATTTGTATTTTAAACTCTCTGTGCTGGTTTTAGGGTAGACTGCAGGGAGACAATGTTTGAACTGCAGGGTGGCAGAACAGTGCTGTAAACTCCAAGGGCACGGACTGACATGGCAGTGGGAGAGGTGTTTGGGTTTGGATTTGTTTTGAAGGTGGAGGCAGCAGGATTTGCTGATGGATTGGATATGGGGGGAGGGCAAGCTAGAGAAAGAAGGAGAGAAAGAGACAGAGAGAATGATTAAGGATGATTCTAGGTTTTACTCTGAGCCACTGGGAGGCTAGAGCTTCTATTTATTGAGATGGGTTAAGACTGATGGAGGAGCTGGGGTGGAGAGGAAGACCTGGACATATTTGTACCTGTTAACTCTTAGATGCCTATTAACATTCCTGTAGAGGTATTGAACAGGAAGTGGAGAAGATGAGCCTGGAGCTCAGGGAAGGGTCAGGCAGGAGTATATTTGGAAGTTGTCATGGATAGATGTGCTTAAAGTCAGGAGACCATTTGGTCCACAAAGCCTAATGGAGATTCAGGGAGAGGTGATGATGGTTTGGAGTTGGGTGGTGGATAGAGGCGGAAGAGGTGAGAAGGTATTGAGTTTCAATCAGAGTTAATGGGATTTGTGAGATTATATGAGGTGTGTGAGAGAAAAAGAAATGTCAGGGATGATTCTAAGGTTTTTTGACTTGAGGAAAGGAAGCCTGGAATTGGCAGTCACTGAGATGGAAATGGGATGGACAGAGGCAGAGTAAGTGTGGGAGAGTAACTCCAGAGGGGCGGGGGTGGTAGTTGTGAGTGAGCAAATCTGAATGGCATGGGCATCACTAGGAAACATAAACAGAAGACCCTGATTTCTTAAAGGGAAAATGTGAGAGGCAGAGATTGTTGCTTAGCCTAGGCCCATACAGAAACACATTAGCTCTCTAAGGCCATAGCTCCCAATTCTCTGGGCTTATGAGGCTGCTGCTCTCACCTTAAAGCTTCACTTAGCCCAGGCAGCATAGCTGAAATGAAGCTGGTAGAGATAAACATAATTTTTCCAAAGGTGCTGGATAACAATGGGAAAATAAACCCGAGTAATATGTGCTACATAAAGTCCTTCATATGCTTGAGTTCTTTCCCCTTTTAGTGTGGAGGGCAGTTCAAGGCTTCCTCTGGTGAAGTCTACAAGTGCCTCTGTGTGGTAAGTGACAGAGGCAGTCATTTTCAGCTAACCTGGAAGTGCCAGCAAGCCAGCCAGCCAGTTGACAGTCTTCCATGTTGAGACTTGAGCAAATGAAGCCCAAAGACAGGAGAGCCCTTTCCTGCTGGCTTCATCCCCAACTTCCCACTTCCACTTTGCTTTATTTTCTTTAGATGACCAAACCTGCTGGGAGCCTCCACCTCCACCTGATCTGATTCAGGGGTGACTCTGCTACTTTCTTAAGGGATATAGCCTCTAAGGCCTAAACCAGTGGTCAGCAAACTATAGTCCTTGGGCCACAGTTTTTATAAATAAACTTGCTTTTGTAAATAAAGTTTTATTTAAACACAATCACATCCATTCATTTATATATTTTCTTTGGTTGCTTTCATGCTAAAACAGCAGATTTGAGTGGTCACAGCAGAGACCATTTGGTCCACAAAGGCTAAAATATTTAGTATCTGGCTCTTTACAGAAAGTTTGCCAACCTCTGGCCTAAATGTAACTAGTACAAATGATTCAAGCAAGTTACCCTAAATTTTCTTCTGTGAGATACATACACACATATAGAAACAAAAATGTCATTTAATTTTATGATCAAACCCCAAACTCACAGGGTGGCAGAAGAGAAAAGGCATAGAAGTTAGGATTCACTGGGGTGCACGGTGTTCATGAGTGGTCAAAAAAGGGCGAGCTTACTTTCTGGGAACAAGATTTATTTGTGTTGGTGCCTCTTTTGAAAACCTGGGCCCCGCCTTAAAGTGAATGCCTGTGTTCCTACAAAAGTTTCTATAGAGTTTGTTGACATTATTAAACATATCCCCTTGGCGATATTTGTGCTCAAGGAATGGTGTATTTGTGCTAGGTATTATCAAGTCTTAACGAAGGGAGAAGTTGAAAATGTCTTCATCAATTACAAAATAGTAAATTGGTCTCGCTGTCTCTCTCTTGCTCTTGGTTTTGCTCTCTTTCTCTCTCTCTGTTTCTCTCTCTCTGCATCAGAGTACTGAGAAAAACTGTGGAACAGTTGGGTAAAGGCAAAACCCAGCTGGCTCAACTATTTTGAGATTTGGAGACATCTAATACATCCAAACTTCGGAAAACACTAGCTGACAATTTGTTGGAAAATGAAAAAAGAGAAAAGTCACAGCAGGGTATTATGTTCATAATATGGAATTACTGCCAGCATCATGGACAACTTCAGCCCTGGTCACCCTTCAGCAACTGGGCTGTGGTTCATCCTCAGTCCTCTTCAATTCATCAACTGGAGCTGCTTGACATGTGCATTATAAATAGTAATGAGTTGAAGCTATGTGAATATGGGAGTTATTTCCTAGCTTAGGGTCGGTGAGCTTCCTTGCTTAGGAGGTAGTCAAGCAGAGGCTGGGCAGTTCCTCATAAAAAATGGCTTAGATGTCCCTTAGGCATTGTCTCGCACATAGTTGGTGCTAAAAAATATTCACTGAGTGAAAAAATGAAGGGAGTTAGATTAAATAACTTTTAAAGTCTGTTCAAGCCAATTCTATAAGCCTAGATCTAATTAACTCCTTTATGGGATGTTTAAAGTAAAAAAGACCATATAGATGTCCACCAATCCCATTCCCTTTTCCTGGGCACACAGGAAGCATTGCTCAGCTTTCCCCGCACTCTGAGAGAAGATCTGAGGAATCTTCTTCTCCTTCCATGGACATGAGAAGGCCACTGTTGATGATCTTGGTGTCACAAGATGAAAGGAGCCTGGGTCCCTGAGTTATCTCTTGGAGGAGAGCAGCCCAGCAGAGCTGCCTGCTCACAATGGGCTGTTGTTTGAGCAGAAAATAAAACATTATTTTGTTACACCAGTTAGATTTGGGGTTGTTTGTTGCAGCAGTGTTAGTTATCCATCTCAATGCATCTGAAGTACATGGATTAATTAGATAAAAGTAACTAACTTTTAGGAAAGGACCACTTTAAGTTAAAAATTACTTTTTATATAAAGTGAAACAGAATTAACCGCAACCACATGCATGTGGTCACAAACATAATGTTGGGCAAAAAATGTAAATCACAAGAATACATACTGAATGATATCATTTTATAAAGCCCCAAATACAAGCAAGACTAAACAATACATTGTTTAGTAATATAAACACATGTGGCAAAATGGAAAAGCAAAGCAAAATGAAGGATGGTATTAATCTCAGGGAGGGCAGGCAGAGGATGGCTAGCAGGTAGGGTTACATGGGCATTAAAAACTCTAGGCCATGTTCTATCTTTTAAAGTTGGTGGGTGGCATACTGGTATATATTTATTCTTTATAATGTAAATGTTTGTTATAACTTCTTTTGTATATATGAAAAGTATTGTGGTGAAGCTATATCATGTGCACATATAACTTACAAATTTGATGACAGATGTGTGTTGGATATTCAATTATATACAATCACATTGAATATAACTTGATTATGTGCTGCAGATTACTGAAGTGCTACATATTTTTTAGATAATTATTACTGTAGAAAACTGTATATATAAAACCTAGAATCTGGGTGATTTAAGAATTTTCCAAAGTAATTTTCACCCATTGTAGGTGTTTCCTTAATTGCCGACATTGGAATGCAAGCCTTAAATAAAATACCATTCTGCTGCACGACATAGATTACAGTAGGAGATGGTTCCCACCTCGGGATCTCCAGATCCCTACAGGTTCATAACTTAGTTTTGGAATTTTGAAATCTTAAGAGTGATTTCCCATTTGTTTATAGTAAGCACACCTAAGTCAATAGGTCATTGTATTCGTTGAAATGGAATTGTACACTAGAATTAAACAACTCAAGCTGGTTACCATGATTATGTATTTCATGTAGCTTAAAAGTACAGGTTAGCAATTTATCTGTCTTTAATTAATTAAACATGGAGAAACCAATTTGTTATTAGTCTGAGCTTGGAAGACAAATTTATCAAAGCATGGAAGCCCACGGGAAGGAATTAATAAAAGGAATCCCTGCTGGTGAAAAGGTTTAGAAACAACGTACTGTATTAATTCAAGTTCATTTTGTGTTCATTCACTTGCTAAATCATTCGTTCATTTATTTATTCAATCAATGTTTACTGAGTGCCAACTTATGCCAGACACAATTCTAAGCACTGGGAATGGAATGGTGAACAAATACGATATCCTTGCCCCCGTGGAACTAACAGGACAAGGGTGGGTCTTAGAATAAGTAGTTAGTACTTTTGTAAGGGAAGGAAATGAACGTGCCTTATGGAGAGGCATAGAACATAATAGTCAAAAACGCTGCTTATGGGGCCAGGCAGACTTGGGTTTGAGTCCTGTCTCTGTCATTTAACAACTGTATAATTTTGGGTAAGAGACTTAACTTCTTGAAATCTCAGTTTCCCTTTCTCTAAAATGGAAATGATAGCAGTATCCACCTGATAAGGTTATTGTAAGGATTAAACGAGCTAGTAAAACACCAAATATAGCCCCTGCATGTAGAAAATCCTCGCTGTTAGACTTCTCATTTATCCGTTCACACAACTCATGTGATCTGCACAAAAAAACCTGTGAGGTGGCTGTTTGCTGTGTTCCTCATTTTGGAATGTGAAAACTGGGTTCAGAGGGGTTGGACAAGTTTCCTTAGGTGCTATAGACCCTCAAGAGCAGAGAGGGATGGGACTTGGGCCCAGGGCTTGCTTTCTACCCCCAAAGCTTCAGCTTTCTCTATGGCCTCATAGCGTCTCTGCTGGTCCATAGCCGAAAAAGCTGAGCTGGTGGAGTGCCTGTCTTTTATGCTGAAAGGATCTGGATATGGCCTTTTCCTTCTGGATCAGGTTTTCTCAACAGTGCATGGGTAGGGGTTATGAAGTTGCCATGGGGAGGTGGGGAGAGCCAAGTTTGAAAACATACAATTTCTTTGTTGATTTTAAGGAAAAAAAAATCTTAGCATTGGCTTCGTCGCCTTCATAACTTAATTAGAAATGTCAGATAAAGAAGGAAAATAGATGTTCATGTTTACACACATAGGGCAGAGGTAAATAGAAAGGGGGAGACTCTGCTCTACTTGGGCCTTCCCAAGGGCAGGTCCGTGTCTTAGGCCTCTTTGCGGCTGCTGGGCCAACCCTGGGGTAATCTTGTGGGAAGATTCCGCGGAACCGAAGTGTGCCTTCAGACACCGACAGAACCTGCATGCTAATGAAGAGGTCTGCTGGACTTCCACGTGTATGGCATTGGCTAGGAGCAGTGCACTGTAAAATTCTAGTTAGTCTACTCCCAAGTGAGCAATAGAGAGCTACATTTCTGCTAATTATCATAACCAATTAGTTGAATTCAGAGTGAGAAATCTTCAGGGCTAAATCGCTGGCTCCTACCATTCACAAGGAATTTTGAATTATAATACATGTGATGGTTGGCTTCAGGGTCCACAGGGGAGAGACTGGGGGACGTTCTGGCAGTGGTCTCCACTCAAAGGGTACTGAGAATAATAGGCAGGGAGTGAGTGGGTGCACAGGGGCAGAGGCGTTTGTTCTGGGTGGAGAGAGAAGGAGAGCAGCAAGACTGCTTCGGCCGTGGAAATGCCAGAAGCCCTTGGCACAGCTGCCCTCCTGCTTCCTCACAGGTGGGAGAGGAAGGTGTGAATGTCCCAGAGGCTAATGTAGGTATTGTTTGCTAGGGTACAATGATGCCTCTAGGTACTGCAGACCCAGGACTGGACGTTAAAGCCTTCTAGGACTAGAAAGTATCCATGTGTCCATTTTCTAGATGAGGAAACTGAGACCTAGAGAGGGGAAAAGATACAGCCAATTGAACTCAGGAATTTGAACACATCTTCCAGATCTCTAGTCCAGTGCTTTGTGTCTTTTGCCTTTGATTCTTTAGTTCCCAGGAAAATCAGTGTCACAACCGTAGAAACCTACCTATCTCACAATGATCATTTCCATCAGCCAGTAACCAGGCTGGGAAATAGGATCATTCTGTGCTGTTCAAGGGAACTAGTTAGAGAGGTGTGAGGACTCTCCTGGCATCTCAGAGACCAACCATTGTGGGAAGTGTCATCACCCTTAGGGTTGAGACAAAAGAAGGAAAGACAAAACCAGAACTCAATAGCTGCCCCCCACCCCGTGGGAACTGTAATTCTGGAGCACTGATCAGCCGGGAGAATTGGAGTCAGACATGGGGGAGGAGAGGTGGGCTGACGACAGAGCACTGCAGCCAAGCTGGAGTCACATCACAAAGTGGAGATGGGGAGAAATACCCTGGCTTCTTCCCTTTCTAGTCTCCAGATTTCTGGCCAGTGTTTCCAACTGGCTGAACCTACTAAGAAGCCCAGGAAGTATAGATTGCAGAGTCAGAGCACGAGAAGGAAAGGGAAAGAATGGATCTGAGAAAATAGGCAAATGAGCAGCAAACCATTTGCCCAGAGGTTTTTTTTAAAAGAGTTAATGCTCAGATAGCTGGGCATATGAGGACATTTGTAAAATTTAGTGGAATAGTTCTGGAAAGATTGAATCATAGAGTCATGGGGTTGGGATAATAAATAATACCAGTTAGCAAGGTTATGATGTAGTACAGAGCAGAGCAGCACATTAGGCCTTGGTACCAGTCAGACCCGGATTCAAGTTCAGGCTCTTTCACTTACCAACATCATGGCTATGGGAAAATAAGTCAACCATTGTGTATTCTGGTTTATTGATCTCTAAAATGCAGATGATAGAACCTATCTTGCAACATATCAGTGATAAAATGAATATAGAATGTTCTTAACTATGTTTGGCATATACAATAATATGTGTTTGGCACATGCAATAAATATTCAATAAATAGTAGCCCTCAAGCTTCAGGCAGGGCCAATTTCTCACAACCATTAGACGAAGAGAACATCCTTTTACATAAATCCTGGTATAGGTTCTTATTATTTTATCAGGTAAATTCTGAGAAGAGCTATTCCTCCATCAATTTATATGTTTATCAGCAATGTTTTTGAGTAGTGATCATTTCTGTATGTTTACCCTCATTGTGTGTATTATCATTTAAAAATACCTCTGCATTGATGACTTTTTGGGGTCATTTTTATGGCCACTGACATGACTTGCTGAGATGAATACAGAGGTAAAATAGACTAGGAGATTAGCTTTACTATTGGTAATCATGGAAAGAAAGGAGAAAGTGTCTGGAGTGACATATAGACCATTCATTTAATGATTTATTATTTCAGTGTTTCAATTATTTCAATATCTCTCCCAGGTGTAAAGCTCTTGCCTCCATATCACCCTCAGTGGGATAATAATAACTATCACTTCTCTGCTGTTTATTATGTTCCTGGCATTGTTCTAAGTGATTTAAATACATTAACAGATCAACTCTCAAAACAATCCAGTGAGATAATTTCTATTCCTACCTTCATTTTACCAACAAACAAATGAGGTCCAGAGAGGTCAAAGAAGATGCCCAAGTGACACACAGCTAGCAAGAGGTGGAGCACTGGACTCAAAACACAGGCACTGTGCTTAGAGAACCTGTGCCCTCGTCCTCTAAGTGTCATCGCTCTCCAGAGACTTCTCTCAGGAATACATCATATCCTGTTTTACACTCACTGTGTATCTCACATCCCCTGTTGTAAACTGAATCATGCACTCCAACAAAAAGCATGTTCTTAATCTTAATTGGTGTTCAAGTGAGTTTGAGCCCATTTGTAAATAGGACCTTTTGAAGTTATTGCTATTAGTCAAGGAGCAGCAAGTGAATTAGGATGGGTCTTAATCTATATAACTGAAGGCTTTATAAGGAGGAGGAAGTAGCTGGGAGTCAGTGGAAACCAGAAGAGCAGACAAAGGAGGGAGAGCAAGATATCACCATGAAACAGGAGAAAGAGCTATAAGCCAAGGAACCCCAAGGAGTGCTGCAAATCAGCACCTGAATGCTACAGACTTTGGAGAGAAAGCATGGCCTGGCCCATACCTTGAGGATGGACTGCTAGCCTTCCAAACTGTGAGCCAATTAAGTCCTATTGTTAAGCCAAACTGTATTAGTCAGCTGAAGGGGTGCTGATGCAAAATACCAGAAATCGGTTGGCTCTTATAAAGGATATTTATTTTGGCAAGATGGCTGCCGATGCTCACCTTTCCTCTTCCTCCTAAGGCTCCATGGTCCCAGCTTCTTCCAATATCAGCTGTAGGCTGGGATAAGTCTCGTCTTTCTCCTGGGGCTTGATTCTCTCTGGGCTCAGCTGCTCTCCTCTCTCCACAAGGTCAGCTATAGACTCTCAGGTGAATGGTTCATCTCTCTTCCTGGGGCCTCAGCCATGTCTAACAGAATCTTCTCTCTTTCCTCACATATCTGCTTCTCTTGCATGTTTACTTCCCAAGCTCCAGGCTCAAAACTCCCAACTCTGTCCTTTGCCAAAGTCTTTCTCTGTGAGTCCCACCCACCAAGGGGTGGGGACTCAATGCCCTACTGATGTGGCCCAAAGTCCTAATCATAATTTAATCAATTAAAAGTGAATACTTCTGACAGACCAGTTTACAAACATATCCAATAACTATTTTTGGAATTCATAAACAATGCCAAACTGCTACACAAACCATTGTGGGGCATTTGTCATAGTGACTCTGGCAAACAAAGACATTCCCTGACACCATCTTGCAAGTGCTTGTTATAAAATTGTAGAAATAAGTTGAGTCAATAGAGATTGTCACAACTTCAATGAAATCTGCAAATCACACAAAAGATAAAAATCCCATCTCACTGGGCTTGCGCATATTTTCCTGAAACCTACGGTCAGTGGAGAGGAATAGGGGACCAAGGGCAGGAGTTTCTCCCTCCCCTGCTGAGTTATTGCCTTCTTCCTGGGCTCCTTGCTTGCCTGTCATCTATGGGGATTTTTCATAGGCATTTGCAATGCCATCATCATGGTTGTCACTATTGAGCTCATGCTTAGCTGTATTCACGTTTTCCACATCTTCCCCATCGTGCCACGAACACACAATAGGTGTACTACTGTAAGTACTCAGCACATCTATGTCTGTTCCTTCTAACTGATATACACGTTTGGTTGGTGACATTTTCGTGACACCCATAATGGTATTCTCATTATTGATGGAATCTTCAGAGTCATCACCTGCAGGTTTGTGATGGTTTGAGCTGTATGGACCCCAGAAAAGTCTTTCTTAAAGCTAAGCCATTCTTGTGGGTGTAAACATATTGTAAGGAGGACCTTTTGATTAGGTTACTTCAGTTAAGGCTTGGCCCAAGGTAGGTCTCAGTCCTCTTATTGGAGTCCTTCATAAGATAATGAAATTCAGACAAAGAGAGAAAGCCATGGAAGCAAGAAGCTGAAACAGCAGAAACTGGAAGAGAAGGGAGAGACCAGCAGATGCCACCACATGCCTAGCCATGTGGGAGAGGCATCCAGGATTGCCCACAGCCATTCTTCAGGGAGAAAGCATTGCCTTGATGTTGCCTTGATTTGGACATTCTTCTCAGCCTCAAAAGTATAAGTTTGTAAACTAATAAATTCCCATTGTTAAAACCCATTTTATGGCATCTGCTTGAGCAGCTTTAGCAAACTAGAACAAAGTTCATTTTCAAACACCCTTATGGACCAAAACCTGTGCCAAGCATTTTTCAATATTGTTATATCACCATCGTTCCCAGCACTAGCTACTGCAGAAATGGCACCCTTAAGACTCATCTCTTTTGGCAAGTCTGGGATTCCTAGGCCTATGTTAACTTCAACAAGCATACAATTGAAAAAAAAAAAAGAAAAAAGGAGAGGTGGTGATTGATGCTTGCCCTCCATGGAGTGTACAACTTCTTTCCCAAACAGGCTGTATTACAGATGTAACACTGAGGGGGAAAGTAAATGCCAAAAGTATTATTTTTCCCAAGAAGTTCAGGAGGCAGATGTGTGGAGTAGTGTCCAGGAACAATAAAACCTACAGCTTTCCCCTGTCCAGGTGGCCTGCAATGAGCCCAAGCCATGCACACGAAGTGGGTATTGAGTCAGTCAGAAGATCCGGTTCTGCTCACCCACGATTTCTTATTTGCATAGCAATGGCAAATAAGTAGCATGTATCGTTTATCCATCTTGGAAGTTGGCTCTTTCTGATCACCTGTCAACTTAATCTTTCCTGTAGACTTGATTGGCGCATCTAAAAACGTGGGCTTTGTGTCTGAAAACCTGCCGCTGTTCTCTCATCAGCCATTGCTAAGGCGTTTCTAGGAACATAGCACAGGAACATCGTCAGCATTTGCAAATTTGTTCAGGATTAAGGTTTTCAACAGATACGATCTTAGCAAATTTATACATGTAATTCTCAGCTGCTTCATAATCACTCAGAGCTTTGTCGCCACAGATTTTCAAATATTTTATGCCACAGCGCTTAAGTCTCTGCAGCCAACTTCCTGAACATTCACGCTCACCTTCAATGTTCACTTCTTCCCGGATGAGCCCATCTGCTTTCATGATCAACCAACCAATCGGTGGCATATATTTACTTCATTGTGCTCAAGTCTAATGAGCACTAAATCGAGATCTTCATTTTTCACTCAATTTTTTCCTTAGTTTTTGGTTTTTGTTGTCACTCTAACAAATCAACAGCTGGGTTTTCTGTTTCATTAAGTGGTATGTGGTGGTAGTTCCCACATTGTATCTTTTGGTAAGATGGCCTCTGAGACACAGTATCCTTCAGTTTTGTGATAACTCCCCTTTTCTGTTATTGGTAAAATTAGTACTTCTTTTTCTTATTCTCTCTATTATTTTTAGGGACATCTTCAATTAAAAAAAAAATTTTTTTTAACATTTTCAGAGTGTAAGTAAATGGCACAAAATCCACAATGCAACAGAAAGATGAGCTAACAGTAGAGGCACTTGTGACTGGTAGAAGCACTGAGACACAAAACTGGCATCAAATATCATTTTGTCATCAAATGAGTTTTGGCACCAAAGTTGTAAACAAACACAATGCCAACAACACTTTTAGCTGTCAGAACCTTTTGGTTCATGGACGAGGGCTAATGAACCATATCTTCATTTGACAAATGTGGAAATTGAAGGTTTGGACATTTGTAGGAATGTTTACCCCAGTTAAGTTTGATATCAACTACCATTTTGAAATTACCCAGACCAAGTTTTGAATATATACTTAGACACTTCATTAAGCTCTATAAGCCAGGCAAGTTATTCAAGCTCTGTGTACCTATTTCCTCAGTAAGAATTACAGGAAGGTTAAATGACACAATGTATTTCAGTGTATAATATTCTGATTATTGATGGACATGATGTTCCCTCTGCTCACAATCATTCTTCCACAGTTCAGGAATCAGTGCAAACTTTCTAAATACATGACTAGAATGAAGAAGTTGGTTAGATGAGTAGCTGGAGGGACTGTTCAAAACACTCACAGCAAGTAAGTATGCACAACAGTTTTAAAAGCCAAAGTTTTGGTTGGTTGCAGGAGCTGGGCTCTTTTTTTTTTTTTAAAGAACAGTGATTTTCTTCTAGGCTAAAATCATGGCTTTGAATACCAAAAGCCAAAGAGCCTGGAGGACTCATGAAGCGTGGATTTTATTCAATAGATAATAGTGTTATGAATGCGTGATGATGCATAGGAAGAATCTCTCTCCAGCCACAGTAAATATCTCAAAAGTTGGGGAATGGGAGAACTGAGAGAGGCAAGAACGAGTGTTGGACAATGGTGAGTATTCCCAAGGGACCCCTGAGTCCCACTGCTGGACTGAGGTGGTTTGGGCTTGGACGGGAGGATTGAGCCACCAGTAAGTTAAGGGAACTTGAGAACAGAGGGGAAGTCTAGGGGTACTACCAGTTTTTAAAAAGAAGCTCTAATCCACATGGATGCTGGAGTGGAAGAAGGTCAATGACGGAGGGAGGCAGCCTCCCAGTCCTTCCGGGACTGAAGAAGTGTCGGCACACCTAATGGGTGTGGCTGGGACTGGGGGACAGGAGGTTGGGTACATAGAGCTGAGGACTGTAGGCCGTGTTGGGACCAAAGACATGAACAGAGGGCCTTAAGGTACACCTTTGCAGAAGACAGTGTGGATAACCACTGATGGCCACGGGCCTGGTGCCTGCGCATGTCAAATCCCTTGAAAGGTGAGGCAAGTGGGCATGTGGTATGCAGAATAATGGCCTCCAAATATGTCCACATCCTAATCCCCAGAATCTGTGAATATGTTACCTCCATGGCAAAGGGAATTTAAAGATGTGATTAAGGTTAAGGACCTTGAAATGGGGAGATGACTCTGGATTTTATAGAGGAGACCCAATCTAATCACATGAGTCCTTAAAAGCAGACACCCTTTTCCAGCTGTACTTAGAAAGAGCTGTGACGATGGAAACTGGGTCAGAGAGAGGCTGTGCTGTTGGCTTTGAACATGGAGGAAGAGGCCATGAGCCAAAGAGTGCAGGCAGCCTCTAGAAGCTGGAGAAGGTAAGGAATGGAATCTCCCCTAGAGCTTCCAGAAAAGAAGGCAGCCTTGCTTATTCTTTGTGAGACCCGTATCGGACTCCTGGCCTCCAGAACCATAAGATAATGAATTTGCATTAAGTCACTGCATTTCTGGTTATTTGTTATGGCAGCAAAAGGAAAGCAATACAGAGCATTCCAAGGTTTTTCTCATTTGGTTCTGCCTCTAGAAGAGAGGGGAAAGCTGTCAGTAAAGATGCTTGGAGCTGGGAGAGATTCTAGTCCATGGAATAAGTATTACTGAGCTGGGTAGCAGCCGTAAGGTACAGAGAGGACTTTCTAGTATACTCAAGACACAGTGGTCTGCACAGATATGCGGAGTGTGATGGAGGCTTCAGTGGCAGCTTGGGGTGTCATCCGTTAGGACAGGCCACTTTCTGCCTGCCGCATGGAGGCCCTTTTAGCTTCCGTGCCTCTGGGAGCAGAAACCTCAGAACGTGTTGCAGTCAGAGTTCCTAAATCACCTTGCTCATGACTCTTGCTCTCAGGAGGCTCCGTGATTTGTGTGCACACAGCAGAGAGCATACTATGACTCCCTGACGGGTCATTCCTGGTCTTAATTCTTTGTCAACTTCCAGAGTGCCCTTGGGCAAATCATCAATGGTCTTTTGGGTTTCTTTTTCTTTTTTAAGGACATATCAGTATCTTAGTATTCTTCCCTTATTTTCTTTGCCACTCTTGCACCTCCTCCACCTTCCACTTTGCAGCTGCTGGGAAAGTGGGAGGATGAATTAGAAAGTGTGCTAGACTCTGAACTTTTCCATGGAGTGATTGTCAAACTTATTTGGGAGGTATAGCATCTGGAAGACATGGTTCTAATTGAGGAATACTATGAAATACTGATATATTTAATTCTGGGATATGCAACAGGAACAGTTTTACTTCCAGACAATATGACAATCTGTGTACAATTTAAAAACCACAACCTTGAGTACACATGTCCATGAAAAGAACAAGCTGTTAGTCTAAACAGGAACGAGTGTTTCTGGGTTTTTCTGGTAATATTTGTCTGCTGCTTGTTCATTTATTTTTTTTATCTGCCAGTACTTTAGGTAGCAGATGTCCAAAGTTTAAGAAAAATAGAGCTGGGCACAAAACTTGAAATTGAAAAAAACTGTGATTTGAGACTAGTTTTTTCCCCCTAGGATTGAAAAAATGGTTACCATTATTTGGTTTCCTGGCAGAACACCTCTGTGTTCTGCTTTCAGAACCTCACCTTCAGGAGCGGCATGTCCCAGAACTCCTGTTACAGGTAGTGTACCTGAGGTTCCTGAAGGGAAAGGTCAGCATCTTATTTCTCTAGTTTTATGAACATATTAAAATTATTACTATTTCCCCTCCCATTTTAATACCAATAATTAATACTTAGTAAACACTATTTTTCAGATGCTGTGCTAAGCTGTGAATGCAAATTGTGATACTTACAGATACAGCCTTACAGATGGGATGCTGAATCTCAGAGAGATTATCTGCTCCAGGTTACAAAGCTGCTATAGTGGCAGAGCCAGGATTCAAACCCAGGGTTTGTCTCCAGGGCCTAATCCCAGCCCTTCCAGCCACTGCTCTACTTCCTCATCTAAAGCCATCTCTCGATGCCCCTCTTCTGGGAAGATCTCTCTTGTGTCCAACCCCAGTCCCAGGTTGCACCAAACTCGCCCATTCTGAGAGGCCCACCACACTCACTCTGTGTGTGGGTCTGAGCTTTCTCTCCTCAGCCAGTTTGGCAGCTCCTCAGGGTTGGTCAGCTGGCAGCTCCCAGAGTCTCAAGCTCTGTGTACAATGGGGACCACCCTGTGAGCTGGAGGACAGTGCAGAGTAGCAGAGAGAGAGAGAACTGATCTTCGCTGAAGGGAGCCCCCCTCGCTCTTCACCTGGCTGACTCAGTTTCAGCTCAAATGTCAACTTTTCTGAGAGATGTTCTCTCATCATACCATCTGAAAATGTCTCCTTTTCTGAAGCCGCCTCTCCATTTTAATTCTCCCAAAGAACGTGTCCCTATCAGAAAGTACTTATTTGCATACTTGTGTATTGAATAATCCCTCTCCCCAAAGAATGAAAACTCCATGAGGGCAGGGATGCTTCTGGTATCAAATGGGAGCAACAGCTCCTGCCTCCTCCTGTTTTAGTTCAAGTGCAGCAGCAGAAAGCCAGAGCCTTTCCCAGTAGCACCTGAACGTGTCCTGATATTCATTCTGATGGGTCCAGCTTGGATCAGGTACTCGTCTCCCTCTTCCCACCCAGGCTCCAGCATGGGTCATGCTCTCCATCCTTGTAGCTGCATGTGGAGTTCCACACAGACCACACATCAGGAGAATGGAGAAGCAGCAGTTTCTGGGTTTTCTAGAATAAAAGGGAATGTATTCAAGGTGTGGAGAGGGAACCCAAAGTGTCCTCTCCAATGTGTGTGCTTGTGTGTGTGCATATCTGCATAAACACAGGTCTATGTGATTGGACTAATCAATTGTCTTACTGAACTTAAGCAGTGACTTCAATCAAAAAATTTTACATTGGCACCATCTCTTTCTCAGGTTCCTGTTTCACAGATCCCCAAAAGTTTTATTTTCCCATCCCAAGATGTAAGAATCCTTTCCTGTCCTCCCAGTATACAGCAAAACTTCATGTACATTGACTCACTTACAGGCCTTCCACGTACAGATATTCAAGTTGTGCACTGCACATAGATTGTGATGGGAGTTGTGTAATATGGTGGCCCTATGTAATCTGCATAGAAACTTTTTTGGTAGTTGAGGAAAATGGGTTCAGAAAAGTTAATTGATTTGCCCAAGGTCACTCTCCAACCTCCATGCTTTTCTACTCCCAGAACCTGGTTACCTCAAGGGAAGACGAGGAATAAGGAGCTCTCAGGCTGTCATTGCTGAGAAAGAGGTGGTCACTCTTTATCCTTAAGTCATCTCCATGGCTTTAAATACACACTTTTACTAAAGCCTTGGAAAGTATTATATGGTGTTCTCATTTATGGTTTACATTTAAAGAGATTGAATGAAAACAGCTTTCAAAATAAGTGGAGCATCTCTGGTGTTTATACCCTTGAGAGTGGAAGAACTCCGTAGACACGACGAATTCTTGGAAGAGGTATGCGGAGTACACAAGGCAGTAAGAATTCTGAATTTTGCCCGGAACTTTAGCTATTTATCAGTTTCCAAACCAAACATAGAAAGAAACCTGGGTTGAGTTGTGGCTGGTACAGCTGTAGTTCTTGAATTTTATTGTCCTGATAATCATCAGCAATGATTTTTAATAAGGGGCGCTTGTTTAAATACAAATTTCCAGCCTCCACTCCAAGTGATCCAATTTAAAAGGTGCTCTGCCATCTTCATTTTTAAAAAGCATCTTGTGGTCTATGAAGTGATGTTTCTATGAACATTCTTTGAGAGATAGATATTTTGAAATGTAATTTTACAATAAAAAATGAAACAAGTATCCTTCTTTTCTGCATGAGTTTAATATCCATTAAATATTATGTGCCAGTAAGGGTTACAGTCCTAGGATTGCATGATTTCCAAAATAGTTGTCCATTTGCTTTTCAGTATTCACATCGGCAGTGGTTTGGAAGACGTTAGCCCCTTTAAAGCAGACAAATATGCAAAGGCCAGAGATGTGAATGGTTTTGAGTGCAATATGTGTTTGCTTCTGAGATCTCCATTAGGATGGCAGAGGCAAGCTGGAGCTCAGGCAGTTGGTCTCTCATCTTTACTTAGAAGTGACAGCAGGAGAGATACTGGGGCTGACATCAGCAGGGAAGAGGTGGGAAATGTTCTGGTGCATCAACAATGCATCCCTCTGCCTTCTTATTTGCCTGCCAAGCAAAGAAGCAGCACATTCTCCCTCTAAAAATGTTGCATGGAAATTGCAAAACAAATATAAAGACTCTGCCACAGCTTGAATAAAAGGCAGGGAAGGAACTAATATTTATTTTGTATTTACTCTGTGACACCTGGGGAAACTGAAGCTCAGTTAGATGAAGTAACTTGTTCAAAATCACATGGCTCATGTTCCCAGTTACTCTTACTGCTAACCAAGCCATCCTAAAACTTAGTGGTGTAAGACAGCAATTTATTATTGTACCTCACAGTTCTGTGGGTTGACTGGGGTGATTCTCCCTCATGTGGTCTCTCATGTGGTTGCAGTCAGATGGCAGGTAGGGCAGGAGCCACCTGAAGGCTTGGATGGGCTAGATGTTCAAGACATCTGGACATGTCTGGTGCCTCGGTGTTCTTTGGCCTTCCTATCTCTCCTTGTGACATTTCGTTTTCCAAGGCCTTGGCTTGGCTTCTCAGAGCATAGCAGATTCAGGGTCATACTTCTTAGGTAATGTCTAACTGCCAAGAAAGCAGAAAGAGGAAGCCCCCAGGCCAGTTGGGGGCTATACTTGGGACTGGCATGGTATCACTTCCACCAAAACCTATTGGTGGTCTAAGCTGACACAGGCCCTCCTAAATCCAAGGGTGGTAGAGAAATAGCCTCTCTCTCGATGGGGAGAACATCAAGGTCACATTGTGGAAGAGCAAGTAAGATAGGAGATATTGCAGCCATCTTTGCGTGAGTTTATTTTGCATGTGAGAAGGATGTGAGTCATTGCAGTGCAGAGAGAAAACTCTGGCCCCCTATGAGCAATGAGCCATGCCTTCCATTGTTCATGTTCTTGTGTAATCCCCACCCTTTGACTCTTGGAGGGCCCTATGATTTACCCATGACCCATAGAATATGGCAGACTTGATGCTGTGTGACTTTTGAGGCTAGATTATAAGACACCCTGCAGCTTCCTCAGGAACCTTTTAGAGTGCTCACTCTTAGGGAAGTCAATGCCAAGTAAGAAGGCTGACTACCCCGAGACCACCATGTTTGAGGAGGTCCAAGTTAGCTATGTAGAGAGTGATAGAGTGGTTGTCCTACCAGTCCCAGCTATTACAACCATTCTAGCACAGATGCCAGATATACAAATGAAGAAGCTATCTTGGACATTCCAGCTCAAACAGGCCCCGTGTGGAGAAGAACCAAGGAGTCCATGTGACAGCCAAAATGGGATGAATCCCCAGGCATAGACCCTCAGTGAATGGCCCAGCTATCTTCAGACATTCAAACCACCCCAGGTCAAATTCAGGCATCATGGAGCAAAGATCAGCTCTCCCAGGCATGAGCATAATAAAATGGCTGCTGTTTTATGCCATTAAATTTTGGGATAGTTTGTTAAGCAGCAATAGATAACCAGTAGAGCTAATAATAATAATAATAATAGCCAAGTCCAGAAACTGTGCTAAGTGCATCATATGAAGTAGCTAATACAATTCTCAAAATAACCCTAAAGTCTGGAATTAATAATAATATGCCATTTTATAAATGAGGGTAGTGTGGTATAGAGAAATTAAGTAATTTGCTTTTGGAACCTTCCATGTGGTAGAGCTAGAATTAAAAACAGATAGTCTGATTCCAGTAGCCATGTGTTTTCAGGTCTGAGTCCAAAATCCTGCTTGTCCCCTATTTCACACAGAGTCTTTTTCTAGCCTATTTCAGTTGAACCAATTTACACCTTTTAAAATAGGACAGTACCCTTTCAGGGTGCAATTATGGAGGAAGTAGGGGAATAAGCTCAGTTTGCAGAAAAATCCCAACCTGGTTCTGGTTGGCACATGAGTTTGGAGACACAGTAAGGCTGGGGTTCCAACTACCTCTTCCCAATCTGTCATCAGTTTTCCAGATTATCTCCTGGAACTGAGCTGGGAACATGTACCGTATGAAAGTGGGAGGAGGCCAGAAAGAGCTCATTTGTGCTGGTATGTGTAACTGCATTTTGAGTGAGTGTGATTTCAGCAAGCCCACTGGGGAAACCAAATGGGAGAGGCTAGTAGAACACACATGGTGATTCCATGCTTCAGTGACTTGAGATGAGCACATCACACCTGCCATTGGAAGTTCCAAAAGTTTCTGAAAAACATGGCTTGAAAGCTCTGTTGGCTGGCTGGGCTGGCTGCACAGGCTTGTGCCCTGAAGCTTTTTGCAGCTTTAAGCCAATATCTTGAATCAATTTTGATTTTCCTTTTAGGAAGAGGAGAGATTATGGACAGGGGTATCTTACTAGTAAATATTCAGATAGTTCCTCCTTTGCCAGTTGGCTAGTCAACCCTCCATACTCCATTAGTAAAATGGGATTACACTATTGGCTCCAATATGTCTGGAAGGCTTCCGTGATTCCTTGTGGTGTTTTCTTTTCTCTTTTTTTCTGATTTTTTTTTTCTCTATCTTTACCAGGATAGTCCAGAGCTTAGAAAAGTGCTTTTGATGCAGTTAGATCTCAATAAATATTTTCTAAACGAGTAACTCCTCCATCCTCTAGTCTTTAGTATTCAGCAACATTCATGAGGTGATGTGGGGCTGTAAAGTTAGGGAAAAGTCCTCAAGACCGCCTTCACTTCTGACACCAAACACAAGTTTGTGGGTCTCCAAGACCACCCTCAGAATCAATAATTTGCTATAAGACTCATGAAACTCGCTAAAAGCTGTTGCACTCATGGCTCTGGCTTATTGCAGTGAAAGGGCACAGATCAGAAGAATCAAGGGAAGTTCCATACATGGAGCTTCCAGTTGTCCTCTCCCAGAGGAGTCACAGAGAGCTTTAACTCCTCCCAGAAGTTGACCTATAACTTTATGTACAGAGTATTGCCAGCCAGGGAAGCTCATCTGAGCCTTGGTATCCAGAATTTTCACTGGGGCGCCAACATGTAGACCCATGGTTGACTGCCCACATGGCTGACCTCAGTCTCCAGTCCCTCCAGAGGTCAAGCTGATAACGCATGGCCCAAAGGCTCCACCATAAAATCACATCGTTAGACCACCTGATGTGGTCCAGGTTGCAAGGTAAACAAAGACACTTTTCTGAGGCAGGGAATTCCAAAGACTTAGAGATTACCTCTCAGGAATTGAGGGCAATGGATACACCTCTCCTTTAGCAAGGTTAAGTTTTTTACTACACAGGGAATCTCCCTTCACCCCATCTCTCCCCCCTACACCAGCCTCAGGGCTGAGATTAGCCTTGCAGGCACTAATACGGGGGTCCCGCTTGTTAACGGCCAACATTCATTCCGACTGGGACAATACCAAACCCACCTCCTGTTAAATATTTTGAGTATCAACTCTACCTCCACTCATAGATCTCTTAACATCTACCCCCTCCTGAATCTCTAATTTAGGTAGCATGGATAATGGAAAACTTCTTACAGTTAACCATAGAGGGCGATGTTGTAGCGATCCCATAGGTCAGTTAATTACTAACAACTTAGTATGTTGACCACCTAATATGTGTTTGGTATTTTCCTGCAAAAGACAGGTTGGTGTGAATTGAATCACCAAGTTGTTGCTTTTGGGTTCAAAGACCATGAGGAGGCTTGGAAATATTTTAAATACCTGAGAAAATATTTAACATTCATTCAACACTGATCAAGTGCCTCCGTTCTTCCAGGCACTATGCTAAGCAGTTGGCATGCAGGAAAGCACGGGAAGAGCATTAATGTAATGGTGAAAACAGATTTTGGAGTTAGTCAAGGTTAGGGTTTGAATTAAGCTCTTCTGTGTGCTAGCTCTGTGACCAGGGTCAAATGACAACTTGAGGATGCCTTGGATTCTTTATCTGAAAAATGGTCATAATTAAAATGGTCCTCATTGTTATAATTATCATTGCTATTATTAAAACATGGTTTTTTCCCTGGAGGAAGTTGAAATATATGTTAAAAATACAGTTCATTATAAAATGTATAATTTCCAAGGAGCTATTCTGTCCATCACAGAAAAGAGAATACCTCAAAGAATTCAGAGGAATCGCTCTTCATAGTACTCTATTTCTCTGCTCCTCACCCACTCTTCCAATCCTTCTTTACTCTTAAATCCTTCTGCTCTCCCCTATGAAGCTCACTGTCAGAGGTCAACAAACTCTCTCTGGTCTGTAAGCTCTTCTCAGAATGTTTCCTCCACTTTCTGTCTTAATTAAAATCTGATGGTGTCATGGATCCAGACAAACGTCTGGACACACAACGTTAGAGGAGAAGAACCCTGAGCTCAGGGACCCAAAATATTTTATAATGGGAAATGAGAAACTCTGCCCATTTTTCGAGGAAGGCACACTATCTATATTCCAAGATATTCACTATACACATTCTTAAAGAACAAATCACCGTTAGTGCCTTGCCTGCAAAGCATGACAAAAATGCAGGAGACCCGTGGAGAATGATCTTCCCACAGACCTCTCTCACCTTCTGGTTTTCTATGTCTCTTGCCAGCCTCTCTTGGTCCCCTTAGCACGTTCATTCTCCTCTACCTGCTGGTAGTTGTTGAAGCTTCCTGAGTCTTGGTCCTGAATGCACTCCTCTTCTCATTCCAAATACTGTACCCTATTACGAAGATCACAGCTTTAATGACTACTATGTGCCAATGCCCCCCTGCCCCCCAAATTAATGCCACCAGATAAGACTTCTTCTTGGAACTTCAGACCCATGAAATCTCTGCTTGAAAAGGTAACTGAAACTTCACATGTTCAAGACAACTTTGAATCTTTCCCCTACTCCCTACCATCTCAGTTTTGGTCTGCTTTCACAGCTCCTACCTGAGCATAAAGCAATTGCAAAATCCAGAAACCTAAGAGTCATTCTTGACACTCCTTCTCTCTCACCCTTATATCCAGTCCAATAGCAATTATTGTTTAACTGAAATCTTAAATATTGTTCGAATCACTTCATTTCTCTCCATTTGCACTGCTACCATCTCACTCCAATCCACCAGAATTGCTAAACTGTAAGTCATCTTTTCTGTGAGTCATCCCCATCATCCAATCCTGACCCCCCAAGAAAACTTGCCTTCCCCCACCCCCTTACCCTGCCTCGTGATTTCTGAAATACTAAGTAGTCACTTGTTTATTTATTGACTTTCTCCTATGAATATAAATGCCCCGAGGAAAGGAACTTTGTTTTGTGCATTGTCAGGTCCCTAGTTCCCAGAACAGTGCCTGATTCATAATGTGTCCACGATAAACAAAGAGTGACTGACTGAAGGAATGAACAACAGTAATAAGTAGTGGTTTCCTGAACCCACCTTGTGCCCCTTCAATCCATTCTCTGTTCGGTAGCCAGAGGTATCTTTTCAAAGTAGGAGTTTGATTATACCCACTCTATTCTTATTTAAAATATTTCAAGATCTTCCTTTTGCTCAGAAATAGAAACCAAGGCCTGGCCTGTGGCCTCCCGTACCTCCTCAGGGGGCAGGATAGAGTAGTAGCTAACAGGGCCTTGAACTCTGACTTTGCCCTTTACTCTCTGTATTTCCCTGGGAAATTAATTAATTGCTAGGACCTCAACTTCCAAAATTGTAGAGTGGGGGCAATGAAGGCAGTGGTGCTTCCCTTGCAGGGTTGTTGCGAGGATGAAAGGAGTGAACGGTTAGAGTGCTAAGAGCAGCGCCTGGCACACAGACGTGTGTGTGGTCAGCGTTGTCTGATAGCACTTCTCCACTCATTTCGCCATCCGTGCTCCCGACAGACACGTGGCCCTTCTTCAGTTCTTCAGACTCCCATGTCTAGCCCTTCCGAGGGCTTTCCCATCTCCTGGTCTCCCTTCTACAACCCACTGTACCTACTGTACCTACTTAACTCCTACTGATCCTTCAGATCCAACTCAGGAGACTCTTCCTCAGAGAACTCCTCCCTGAGCCCTCCAAGCGGGGTCAGCTACTTAAAAAAAATTTTTTTAGGAGGCACCAGGGATTGAACCCAGGATCTCTCAATGGGATGCAGGTGCTCAACCACTTGAGCTTCATCCACTCCCCAGGGTCAGCTCCTTTTAAAAGGCCCTCATAGAATCTTTTCTTTTTGTCCAGAGCACTTACCAGTATCACAATTCCATATTGAATGGTGTGATTTTTGATTAATATTTGTCTCCTCCTTTAGGATGTGAGCTCCCATACTGCATGGGTTGCAGCTTCAACCCCAAACTCAGTGTCTAACTGATGGTGGTACCCAATACATATTTGTTGAATGAACAAATGACCAATAGCCCTGGTTCCTAGGGTAGCTGCATTGAAAAACAGTGCTCATCTGGATGTCACAGTTTCAATCACATTTAATTAAAAGCAGTTTCCTTACTTGATGGCCAAAGCCCGAATTCCCTGGGTTGCAAGAATAACTGAAGGAAATGAAGATCAATTATAGCATGGGTATCTTATTATACATATATGATTCATACTCATATAAACTCTTTGTGCTGTATTTAGATATAATTACCCCCAAAACAGCTGAGGAAGCCAGGCCCTAGAACTAGTAAATGAGGGAGCAGATATGGAATAATGTGGTCTTTATATATAGGTGAGGTTATATATCAATTGTATATGCATATAATCTATGTATGTATGTATGTATTTATGTATGATTTGTCTCTATCTTTTTCTATTTATTATCACATCTATCTATTGTCAATTGATTTGGAAAATTATGCAATTCCAGGTGCTAAAAGAAGTTTAGTAATACTGAGAGGATTTGAGGAAAGAACAAAGGAAATGAGTCATTTGAATATATAACATGTCTGGGAATGGCATGGGCAACCTGCATGTTAGCTTATTAAACAGACCTGTAAAATCCCTTGATTTATTTTACAAATGAAATGAAGAATGTAAATGCATGCAAATAAAGTCATGAACTGAGACTAAATGTGGAAATCTGAGAGAGGAGCGCAGGATATATATGAGATTTTATTCCTTACATCCAGCCACCAAAACAGCACAGCAAATGAGAGACATATTTGAAGGGCCTCATGGTTTCTAGCGCAAATAACCCAGAAAAAGACACAGTCTATTTTCTGAGAATGGGGAGAGGTGTTGAAATTAGTACACTGCCATTTCCTTCACCTTTGAGAAAATTGTGATAGATGCCTTTGCTTATATGGTGTTAAAAATCACCATTAGGTGTTACTCCCCTGTAGACAGCAATGCCAGGATGGATCATAATTTCACAGGAGCACAAATCAATAGAGGGTCATTTAAAAAAAGGATTAACTTATATTTACACCAAGTGCAGTAAATAGCTGTACAATTATTCTGTGAATTTGCATTTTATAGATTGGTGACTTAAAAACATTATTTTTTAAAAGTAGAATAACTATCTTTTTTTTTTTTTTTTTTTTTCTCTCCCAGCAAAGTTTTACAGAAAATTCTAATTCAGAAAATAGATAAAAGAGGAGTTGTTGACATGGTTTCCTCTGAGAAACCTCTAATAAACCCTAGGGCTCTCTGAAATTCAGTCTGAGATCCACCTGCAAGATCAGCAATACAGAGTATTTCATACTCAAGCACTCTCTTTTTCTAGTAGCAGGGATCATCTGGATAATTCTTCATCCTCTTTACTCTGCATAGAGAGAATTAGCCAGCTGATTCAGGAGCCCAGTGGAGCATTTACTTTGTGGTCTGTGGGCCACTTGCATTTTTCCACTTTTCATTTGTTGGGTTGTGGAAGAGAATAGTGAACAAATTAAGCACATACATATACCTATAACTTTCCCCATGGTCTCCAATTTAATTGAGATGTATTTTGTAGTCTCTACCTAAACTGGAGAATTTCTTTAAGGCCCAACCCAGTAGTTCTTTTTGTGTAATCTTTCCTTACCTCTACTGGAGAAATAACTGCTTCTTACCCTTCATCAGTGAATCCTGTTATATGGGATACCGAATTCCATTGAACGGTGCTTTTTTTCTATATATATACAACCTATCCATTCACCAGTTCATTCAACAAACATTAATTGAGCACCTATTTTGTGCCAGGTACTGTTCCAGGTGCTGGAGAGTCAGCAATAGACAAAACAGTTGGAACCTATGAAGCCAAGGTTTCCTTGAGCAGAGAAGTCATACCATAAATCATAACTCCGGTACTTAGCATACAGCAAGTGGCACAGCTCAATAAGTATGTGTCATAATGAAATGACAACATTCTCTTCTAGTACATCTCATGGGCTACCCAGCCAGGACAGACCATGGGTTTGAAGAAAGATATTCCTCTCTTGGCAATATATTTTGGAAGTCACCTAACCTTCATCTTGGAAGGCATGCTGGGTTCATTGTCCATTCGGCCAATTTTATTTTGGTTTCATTTATATCACAGATATAGCTTTTGATGAAGATCAGCTCCCAAACTGCCAGGACTGCACTTTTAGGAATCTCAGAGTGAAAGGATTATTGAGTGTTTTGGTTAGCCTGGTTTATTTTTATGGAAAAGAGATCCACCCATGATGCCTCAAGAAAAAGGTGATTATTATAAAGACACACATGAATGGGAACAGAAATATGAATATCACCAGGATTAGAGCAAGCCCAAGATATTGACTGTTCTCTTTGCTTCTTTCTCGTTAGCTCCTTGTTTTTCTCTCATGGCTTCTGCCTCACCCCTTCCTCCTCTCCCTACTGACTGTCTTCCTCTGTTTACTTCTGTTTTGCTCCCTTATAATGCCCTATTTTATTTCCTTTCTTGTCCTTTTCTTTCTTTTTTAGTAAACTTGTTTATTGAAGTCCAGCGTGCATACAGAGAGTTGCACAAATTTTAAATGCAGAACCCAATGATTTTTCTCAAAGTGAACATCCTTAAATTGCCACCACCCTGATGAGGAAATGGGTGTATTACTAGCTTCCCAGAACCTCTCCCTCCCCTTCCCAATCACTAACCCTTCCTCAAAGGTAACCAGTAACCTGGCTTCTAAAATCCTAAGTTTGTTTTGCCTGTTTTCATTTTTATAAATATGGGAACATACAGAATCTACTTTTTTGTACCAAGCTTCTTAGCACTCAGCAGTATATCTGTAATATTCATCCATGATGTTCTGTGCAGCCATGGTCCATTAATTTCACACCAATTGTATGAATATACTACAACATGTTTACCCTTTCTACTATTGATAGACATTTAAGTTGTCTTCAGTTTGGGGCTGAATAATGTTGCCATGTGAATTTTTTACATGTCTTTTGGTGCATTTATGTACATATTTTTGTTGTATTTTTGTTGAGAGTAGACTTAATGTGTCAAACATATATGTTTTAGTTTGGTACATACTTCCAAGGAGTGGCTGCATCAATTTATACTTCCCCCAGCAGAGCATGGCAGTTCTAGGTACTCCATATCCTCACTGACAGTATTGTTGTTTTTGCTTTTTCATTTTAGTCATTCAATGGGTATGTAGAAGCATCTCTTTGTAACTTTAAATTTCATTTCCAGGATGACCGATGAGGCTAAGTATCTTTTCATATTTTTTGATGCCATTTGGGAAGGATGACCTGTACATCATAGTTTGCCTGGAAGAGTCTTGGTTTATTCTGTTTTCCAGTATAATTATGAACAGGACCCCCTTTTATTCTCAAAAGTGGTCTCAGTTTGGATGATTTATTACATAGCCACCCTACAAATTATATCATCATTTGTGAGCACCTGTTCAATTCTTTTGACCACTTTTATATTGGGTTGCCTGCCTTTTTTCTTGTTGATTTATAAGGATTATTTATATATTCCAGATAAAAACATTTTGTTGGTTATGTATATTGTAAGTAAATTCTACTCTGTGACGTGACAGAGTCTTGCTTAATTCATTATTTTTGGTTTTGTCTGCTATACCTAACTAATCCAATCTTCCAGTTATTTCCTAGATCAAATAATAAGAATAATCTGATTGGCTTGGTTCATCTTTTCATACCAGGATGTGGCCATGGCTCAGATGCTGAAATCTGGTTCAATCACTTGAACCTAAGGGATGGGGGAGAGTCGGAAGCTGATGGTATAAAACATGCTGCCCATGACTCTCCACTGAGACGGGGCTTTGATAGGGCAGCATTCTTCAAAAGGACATGTAAGCACGAAGGAATGGACCTGGGTTTTCATCCTGCCTGTCATTCAGCTGATGACCTCTTTGTGTTTTAGGTTCCTTACCCCCCAAAAGGAAAAAGGTGCTTATTTTATAGGATTCTTTTGATTAAGTGGTATATATTAAGGAAAAGCACAAAACACCAGGCAGGAAGATGAGATGCTCAGTATGTGTATGCTTTCATCCTTATTTTCTCCTTTCTTTTCTATTCTTTCTCCTTATTTTCCTTCCTTTCCTTCTCTTCT
The DNA here is from genome assembly GCA_026826555.1 of Tolypeutes matacus. Taxonomy (NCBI): domain Eukaryota; kingdom Metazoa; phylum Chordata; class Mammalia; order Cingulata; family Chlamyphoridae; genus Tolypeutes; species Tolypeutes matacus. The sequence goes on from JAKSZT010054489.1 coordinate 16,020,868, forward strand.
CCCTTATTCTTTCTTGCCCTCTCTCTCACTTCTAACTTTCCTTTCATATGCAATATAAAGGAACTAGAGACCTGAACTTGTTGCCTTGGACTTACAAGCTCATTGGAGACACATGATTTAGCACACAGAAAACAATTAAGGCACAGCACAAGAGAGAATAAAATCAAGTACAAAAGGTTAGGGACATAGGCTATGTCTTATCAGTTCAAAGATAGGGAAGATTGAACACATTTTCCTGAAAAAAACATCAGGGATGGATTCTTTCAAGCATATTTGAAGAAGAGATAATGTTAATCAAATCTCTAATATAGCTGCTTGATGGAAGACATTTAGTTATGCTTGAAGTAAGTGCTTTGAAATTTCAGTTGTTCATCCATTAGAAGCAGACATCTGCAATTTAGTGAGTAAAAACAAATAGCACATTATTACCCTCAAAGTCTTTTCTTCTGCCTCTTTGTTATGCTCTGGTAAAACCAGGGCAGTCAATGACATGTCACCCTAATTGATTTTAATTAGTTTCCCATAAAAGAAACCAGATGAAAGATCACTCCAAGAGCACGTACCCTGGTGGAATCTCTGAATATTGTTAACTTAGGGTTTATAGGCTATCTACAGCAAATAATGAAGGATTACAATAACTTTGATGAAAACATAGTCATACCTTTCACTCCATTCTATATTCATTAAGCATTCTTTTAAATCATCTGCGAAGTGGGCAATTTTACATATAAACAAATGGAAGGGAAGTGGCTTATTTTTGTTTTTCATCATAATTTTGGACAAAATTGTGAATTGGAGTTCATCACTTTAACCATGCCTCTTCATCTTGAAAATTCTTACAGATATCTCAAGATTGCAGACAACTTTGACCTTTTCCTTAAGGCTTTTACCCATTTCTTCCAGGAAAAGTAGCTACTCTGATCTCTGTTCCTTGACTTTTTAGCAAATACTACTGAGTTCCTGGTCTAAGTCAGGTGTGGTGGTGGATGTTGGGGATATGTGGTGAAAAATACAGTCACAATCCCTTCCTGATAACATGGAGATAATTCAGTATAATTACTATATTGCTTTAAAATGATCTGTTTATAGAGATTTCTCCTCATCTGATGCAGAAACATTTGAACACAGAGACTATATCTGTATCTTCATTATCCATCATGGTATTGGCAGTCATTAATCATTTATTGAGTCAGCTTGAATTGACTCTGTGCAGTCTTACAACCCATTTTTTGTGTTACCCATTAGAACTCCCCTCTTGCTCTCCCTCTTCTGCTCTACCCTTTAAGCAATTCCATTTTAGTGTTTGATTCAAGCTCAGGTTGATTAGGAAAAAAATTAACCAAATCCATGTACTTTAGAGTCATATAACATCTTAGGTATATTGAGAATAATTGCTTACAGCTATGTGTGGGGAAGGATTCTAATGTCTCCTTATAATTCAGTGGAAAGGGTGCTGTGGTTGATTAGTGATGTCTGCCAATGGTAGAGGACAAGACAGAGATTGCATGCATGCTTTTTTTTTTTTTTTTTTTCCCCCCACCATCTCTATCTTAAGACCTAAACTTATGGAGAGAAGAAAGGGATATAAGCTGGCTATTAGTCTGGAGAAAGCACAGATGAGAACTAGAATGGATTAGCAACACCCATTATCATGTGTCTTGTATGAGATAAGTGGAGATACTCAAGTTAGAAAGCTGGGGCTATATCTGTATTGTTTATCATTTATCAGAGACAATAAATATTTGTTGCAGAAATTAGGCATGTGAATGAACTCAAGTCATGTAATCTTCCTCTTGTCAGTCAATATATCCTCTATTCCAATAACTTAAAATTCCCTAATTTCCTCATCTTCCCTAAGAGTTTGAGTGAATCTAACACCCACCTCCACACATTTCTTATTCAGGAAGATAATTTATGGTATTGGGGTTTGAAATTGTCATCACTCAGCCTAAACGGTTCAGAGTGGAAGTTGAATGCCTGATTTCACCTTCAGTTTGGCACTTCACTTCCTCTATGACTTTGATAAATAAATGTGTTGTTATGCATCTCAGTTTCCTTATCTGTAAATGGAGGTGGTTGGACTAAATAACATTGAAAGTTCTTTTCAAATTTAATAATCTGTGTACAGCTCAAGACTGAAATTTGCCAGGGTTATAATACTGAAGACACATCTTGTGGGCTACTAACACCTTGTGGTGGCTCTCCACTGCTAGGGTCTGACATGAGACTGGGTGGGATGAAGTGATCACTTGGGAAGTGTTAGATCATCAAGGGCAGGATCTCTATCTAATGCATCTTCATATCTCTAAGTTCAACAGATAAGTATTGAATCAATGAAGCAAATATTTCACTAGGACTCTATTCCTTCATTAGTTGTAGGACTCTGGCTAATTTGTGTAATTAACATCAGCCTGGAACTTGATGCCAGCCACTGAATCAGCCATTCTAAAGAGCACAAAAAATCTGCTACTTGGGAAATGGACTGGTTATGGATTTTGATAATTGCTGTTTTAATAAAATAGAGAAAAAGGTTCTAATAAAGAATCTTAATGAATGTGCTTGATTGCTCTTGTGTCAACAATGTACTTCCTGGCTAGATATTTATAACATGAACATAAGGATGGCACTTGGGGGTAAGGGCAGAGAATAGGTGGTAGATTAAACAAAAGCTGTTTCTCCTTTCCTACTTTCTCCTCAATTCCATTCCCACTCTACCTTCAGCACAGTTCAGGCAAGAATGAATTCAGACTTTAAGCACCTGGAAAGAGCTAAGTTTCAGCCTGACTGGTCCAAGGAGTGAGACTATACCTATGATTAATTCTTAATAACCTCCTGATGGGACATTTGGTTCCATTCCTCTTTCCATGCAGACATTCAAGGAAGCTCCAAAAGACCACAATCCACATTCATTTGATTCTCTATTGTTTATGGAGGTAGCAGAGAATTTTTAGGTTTAAATTACAGATTTGCAGTCCTATCCATCAGAAAGCCTAATTTAATTAGTAAGGGGTGGGAGCCTGGAAATTTGTGCTTTTATAAATTTCCCCAGGTAATTCTGATAACCAGTTGAGTTTAGGATCCACTGATAAACTAAATAAGGTCAACATTTCTTAGCATGGCATTCAAGACCTTTTGGAAAATTCTCCCAACCCCACTTTCCCCTTTCCAGCTTATTTCTGGCCATTCCTTCCGTGCCATTTGTGCCCTTATGCCTACTGAAAGACTCGTGGCACCTCAAACATGATAGGTTTGTGTAGCTCCACACTTTACGCATGCTGTCCCCTCTGCCTACGAGGCTGTTCCATCAGGTGTCTGTTCGGTGAATTTAACATTCTTTAAGGACCTATTTAACCTGCACTTTCTATCTCTGAGTTTCTGGGTAACTACCCATCTGCCTGCTCCCACCAGTGGAATTAATTGATCCCACTTCTGTGTTCCCATAATACACTGAACATTTTATCTCTATTATAGCTACAGTGACATATTTTCTACTCCTGAAATTGGCACAAACAGCCAAATAGTGGGACAGAGTATTTAAAATTATTTTTAAGCTTAATTTTTGATGTTTTCAACCAAATTAAAAATAACATATTTAACCAAATAATATAGAAACGAGCTTATAATAAGAAACAAAACTTCTCATTCCTCTCTCCTTGGTCTAGTTCCAATTTTTGAGGTAATACTTTAAAAATACATTTTCTGAAACCAGATAATACAAAATTTAGTAAAATCAAAGGGGTAGTGAAAAGTAACTCTTCTTATTTATATTCCCCATCCACCCATTTCCCCTCTCCAGAGATACCCACTATTGCTAATTTCTAAGAGTTTCAAATGCATGTTCAATCACATGAACATACATGTACACATATAGACATATACAAAGTTGAACCTTGTTTTTATTACTTAACAATATGTCTTGGGGATTTATTTCATTATTTGTACATAAAGATATTTCTTATTCTTTTTTTGGCCAATTATTATTTAATTGCTATTAGATGTACTACAATTTAATTAACTCATCTTCTACTGATGGAAATTTAGGTTTCTGCCTAACTTTTGCTATACAAATCATTCTGCAGTATACATAGATCATTTTTTCATGGTACAAACATATGTCAGGTAAATTCCAAAGGGTAGAATTTCTGGTGTGTACATTTTTATATTTAATAGATATTTCCAAGATGCTCTTCATAGAGCATATATGAATTTGTATTCCTACCATAAATGCACTTATCAAACTAGTGTGTTATTAAATTTGCTACTTTTTGCCAATCTGGTAATTAAGGAGCGGTATAACCTTATAGTTTTAATTTGCATATCTCGTTATAATGAGACTGCACATCTTTTCATATGGTTAAGAGCCATTTGTATATTCTTTCCTATGAAACTATTCATGTCCTTGGTGCATTTTTTAAAATGTATTTTTTATTTTTTCTAAAAGATACTTAGATTACATAAAAAGTTACATAAAAAAAATAAGGGATTCCCATATGCCCCACTCCCCACACCTCCCGCTTTTCCCCACATTAACAACTTCTTTCATTAGTGTGGTACATTCATTGCAATTGGTGAACACATTTTGGAGCATTGCCATTAAGCATGGACTACATTGTAGTTTACACTCTCTCCCACTCAATTCTGTAGGTTATGGCAGGATATATAATGACCTGTATCTGTCATTGCAATGTCATTCAGGACAACTCCAAGTCCCAAAAGTGCCCTCATATTACACCTCTTATTCCCTCTCCTTCCCTTCAGCACCTCCAGTGGCCACTGTCTCCACATCAATGATATAATATCTTCCATTGCTAGAATCACAATAAGTCTATAGTAGAATACCAGTAAGTCCACTCTAGTCTATATTTCATTCCCCAATCCTGAGGACTCTGATGTCCACTCCACCTCTAATTGAGAGGGGGCTTCAATCCCATACAGCCAATGGATGGGACTCTCTTGCTTGCAGTTGTAGGCGCTCTTGGTTCCTTGGTATGGTGGTTGTCCATCATCACCTCCTTGTTAGTTGTCCTGGGTGAGTCCAATGAACTGGAGAGTAGGTGTTGCAACTCTGCTGAGGCACAGGGCCCAGCTGATACATGGTCAGCCCAACGATTCAAGTCCTTTGGATGCACACCTCTTGGTGCATTTTTAACATCAGATTTTTGACAGTTTTTTAAAAATTGTCTCTTTAGTTGTTCTTTACATATTATGGAAAGCAGCCCTTAACTGTCATGAGTTGCAATTTTTCTTTTTGTGCTTAGTCATTTGACTCTGCTTTTGTGTGTGTGTGTCTTTTTTCATGTTGCATTTAAAATATATATTAATCAAGATAATCTATTTTTTCTTGTATGACTCCTGGAATTTATGTCATACTCAAATATATCTTTTCTATGCAAAAATTATTTGCAAAAATTACCCTCAAAATTTCAAAAAATTATTTTCCTCTAGAGCTTTTATGATTTTATATTTTCATTTAAATACTTTAGCTATCTAGAATTTATTTTGTTGTAGAGAACAAAGTAGGAATCAAAGATAATTTCCCCCCATGTGGCTACCTAGTTATATTGACACCATTAATTAGAGTCCATATTTTCTCAACTTGTACGCAGAGCCACCTATATCTTCTATGTATTTGGGTTCAATTCATATTGATTCTGGTCTCCATTATGTTCCAATGTTTTTGTATTTCACGTCTTATTTTAATTTCTGTAGCCCTTATAAAGTATTTTAATGTATGTTTAGAGTAGTTCCTACTTCATTACTCTTCATTTTCAGAAGATACTGAAAATATATGTCTTGGTATATAGACTTTAGAACCAACTTGCCTATTTGAGATTTGTTCATCAAATTTATACATTTTTATCTGAAACATATTAAATTTATAAATTAAGTTAGGAATAATTTATATTCTTATTATATTGTCTCTTTATATCTAAAAATATGTTATGCCTTTTCTTGGTTTAAGCTTTTTCGTATGATATGTGAGGCTTTTATGAGAGTTTTTAAGTTCCTTTATATATATCACGCAGATTTTTTATTAAGTCTATTCCTAAGTATTTTATACTTTTTTCCATGACTCCTGGGATAGATTTTTAAAATATTGTTTTTCATTTTTAATAAAGAACTCAGCTCTGTATGATGAGGAACTCAGCATACTTACAGTACTTCCCAACATCTTTACCCCTCCCCAACTTTTGTTAATTATACAGTTTTACATAGTCATGATTCATATCAAGTGTGTTTTTATGGCTATAATTTTTACAGTTGTTTTAGACAGTCATACAGTTACTTCTAAGTGATCTATTGCTCACTACCAGTACATTTGCTATAGTTTTTCCAATCATCTCTTAGTTGGCTGAATTTTACCTTATAAGTGCTTCAAGAAGGGTGCATGGGTATTATATTTCCCAATTACTTTCATGTTTGAAAATATTTCTCTGTTCCCTTTATACTTGAATGATATTTTGCCTGGGTATAAAATTCTTGTATCTTGCTTTCTTTCCCCGAGGAAGTACTTTATAGACATTGTTTCCATAGGTTGAATGGTGCTACAGAGACTACTGTGGCCAGCCAAAAATGTTGCCCTGAGAAGTAGCTTGATCTGTTCACCAAAATTACCTAAAGAATTCTTTATTTTTGAAATCTATTGTTAAGCTATTTTTAGTTTTCCTGAGACATTTGCCCTTCCATTTGCGTATTCAAGCTTTCTTTTATTTCTGAATTTTATTCTTTTATTTCTAGTTTTTTCCTGATTCCGTCTTCAAGAGTCCTAGCCCTTACCTGTTTTCCATATGCATCATATTCTTTCTTTTAAGTCTTTGATCAGTATGCATTCATTAATCACCTTTCTTAATCCTGTCTTCATGGCCCATACTGTGTTTTTGTAGTGTTAATTATGCCTTTTAATCTTCTAGAGCAACCTTCATTTCTGATTTTTTCCTATTATTTTTTCCTGATCTCTACAAGTTAATGTTTCATCTGCTTTGTTGTGAGGCTTCAGGGTTATTGAGCAATTAATTTTTTCCTCAGCTTTGAGCACGTGTTTTAAGGAGACAGGTGATTAATTTTATGGTGATAAGTTTTGCTACAATTTTCACTATGCTTTCTGGTGACTGTTCTTTGCCATTTAGCTTTCTTGGGTTTTGTTTTCTTCTTTTTAATACAGTAATCTGTATTTTGAGGGGGCTGATACTTTTTTGATAATTACACAATTTTAAATGAGGTAGGTTTTTCCTAGAGCAACTTTTTGCATGAGGCTCATGTGGGGGAGAGGCTGTAGCACTTTTCCAGGAGAGCAAAAACTTTCCCTGGTTCACAGTGAAGTTCTTTATGGCAGTAGGTTTTGAATATGAGTGAGTTCTTTTAGTCTATACTGTTCCCAGGCTAAAAGATATCAACCTACAGGGTGGCTCCTAGTTCAGAGCCACCTTCAAACAGCCTCATCTTGTCTGCTTCTTTGCAGTGACAAAAAGAATCCAGGGATGCTCCCTCCATCAGTTCCTGAACCCCTATTCCCATTGTTATATATAAAGGACAGTCGTTTTTACCCTTGGGATGTGCCACCTACTCTTTTTTTCATTTTAGGAGGTATGGGGGATCAAAGCTGGGACCTCATACCTGGGAAGCAGGAACTCAACCACTTGAGCTACATCTGCTCTCCTGCCACCTACTTTTTTTTTTTTTTTTTTTAATATTTTAAAATGCCACCTACTTTTGAGACTGTGGTCTGCTGGCTGCTTGAGATTCAAAACCACAGGCATCCTCCCTAGATCTTTTTTCTGAAACCTTAACTTCATTGTATTAGGCAGCTCAAAGAAATTAAAGTAACTCATCAAAGTCCACTTAATTAGTAAGTGGTGGAATTGGGATTTTATTCAAAGTCTGTGAATCCAAAGGAGGTTATTTCCTCTATAACAGGGTTTCTTAACCAGGGGTCCATGAACTTGTATTGAAATAAAAAAAAAAACATTTTTCTTGTGGGGACGTTTTGGTGCGGGTGTGATATATTTATTAAATAATACACAGCACAGTGTGGACTTAGTAAGGGGTTTGTGGTTTTCACCTGACTGGCAAAGGAGTCCGTGGAACAAATAAGGTTAAGAACCCCTGTCCTACAACAAGGCAACTTTGCCCTTACATGGCTAGGCAAACAGCCCACATGGTTAGTTTAGCCTTTTATTATATATGTCTTAGTTTTGTTCTCTAATTGATGACGGTGTGAGTCTCTCATGCTCATGAGATATATTCCTTGAATCCAGAGAGCATACTTTCTACTTCTAAATTTCTAAGAGCACTATATGCCCCCAAAAACTTGCTTTGCTTGTATCACAAGGTTAAAAGGGCAAGGGTATGCAAATGCTAAGGCCATTTGGATCTGGGAGAGAAATCTTGGTAAAAGTAATTCTAATCAGTCCCTTCTCAACTTTATTTTAGGGCATCCCAATCTGTTTTAAAAATAGACTGTGTGATGTGCTCTGACTTCAGAATGTAGCTGTCTCTCTATTTTCTATCATTTTGAAGTTGGGGAGTTGGTTGGGCCTAGGAGATCTTACATTTAGGTTTTCATGGAGGTAAGGCATTCCATAGACCTCACTGACTCTTCTTTTTTTTTTTTTTTTTAATTAATTTATTTTTTATTGTGGGTAAAAATCAAAATTTTCACAATACATACCAATATTTGTAAAATGATATATAAATATATATGCATATATGTGCATTTGCTTACAAAAATGTTATTTATATATATATAAATATATTTTAAGAGGTGCTTAGATTACCTAAAATATTACACGGAACCCACTGGGATCCCATGTTGCCCACCTCCCACACCTCCCAGTTCTTTTTGAAATTCTAGTTATGCCATTTCAGAGCTGGTCATGGACCAAGGAAGAGTGGGATGGTGTTATCTGGTGAGCTAAATTCTTGGGATTGTGTTGATATTATAAGATTAGGTTGGTCCTTAATTTGCGTACAACAATGCCAGAAGAATGGATGTTAATCCCTTCCCCGAGGGTTAATGGAGAAACAGGGGTAACAGAAAGGAAGAGAAAATGGGTAAGAAGAGAATATGCTTTGCTCTAAGACATTAAAGTGACACACAGGTTTCTGGATTCCATTCCCGATTTATATTTGTATCTTCCCATTCTTGGCCTTGGGCTCTGCGGGAAGACTTATGATTCCAAAGAGGAACAATTTACTTTGATTCATTTAGGTTTATGGTTAAATTTATTAGGGGAAGTTTATGTTACACTTACCAGAGAGCAATTTTTATTTCCTTGGTCTGCAAAAATTCTCAAGGGAACACGAGACCTCTCAGAAGCCAAAATTTAAAGCAGTATCAAGTCAAATTTATGGAAAATGTTAAAAAGAAATCATCCCATACCCCTTTAACCCATTGATTAATTTCCCCCCATGTTTTCTTCTAGGGATTGTTCACATATAGACCCATATTATGAAAGTGGATACAAGCTGACATACCTTTTCCAGTGTCTTTATTTGCTTTCTGTCCTATCACAATCATTTTCTGTGTTGAATCATTTCTTCACAGTTGTAAGTTTTAGTGTCTGTATACAAATCTACCAAGTTGAGTTACAGTACCATCATTTTCTTTATTGTCTTTCTATTACCAGATTTTAGAAAGGTTTGTTTTTGCTCATAATTAATGCTACAATAAATAAATTAATTTTTAAAAAAATTTCTTTGTTAAAATATATCTTTAAAATGGATTATTTAGAGTGGGATTTCTGAATTAAGGAGCTTGAGCATTTTCCATAGTCTTGATACCCATTGTCAAATTGCTGAAAGCAGAATTTTCTAACAATCTGGATTTTGCTATAATGAAGTGGAGTCATTGTTCTCTGTTCTTAGGACCTGCCCTTACTAGGAACATCCAAGCAGAGGGACATTGATCAATTCTGCTGCTGCCACCCTAGCACAACCACCGTAATTGCTTGCCTGGACTACATCAATAGCTTCCCAACCGATACCCTGCTGCTTTCACTCTTGCCCTTGCTAAAATTCTTTCTTTACACAGTGGCCAAATTTAATAGCACCCACCTGCTTGAAACTTTTTCTAAAATTTGCATTTAGAATGGCAGAATCTCACAGGAAGAAGATTAGGCTTAGATGGGCTGGTAGTAGGTGCTTTGAAACTCAGGAGATAAAGGATTCCACAGGCCCACATTCACAGTTTTGATTCATAGTCTTCGTGTGTGCAATACCCAGTGATTACTACGCAGTCCCTGGACAATTGAGCAAGACAGTGATGGTGGAATAATGAGAACTTCCACCTACAAACTGGAGGTTAGGCTCAGGTGTCGAGAGTTGCCAACAGTATGTATATATGGTTATCATGCAGGTGTCTCAGGGTGACATGATTGGGGATAGAAGTTCACTCGTGGTTTCCTACTACCTGGCAGGACCTCATCGTGGGCAGGCAGAATCTCATTATTGCCATGTCTCCTCCTAGGAAACTGGAGGAAATCTTAATTATTATAGCCACTAAATGCCTCAGTCCTGATTACTCTGATATCCCTGTCTGAAAAAATGTAGCTGTTGTGCTTACTAAAACAAAACACAACCTGCCAAAGATTTACATAGCAGAGTGCCCATTCTCACCAAACCTCAAACTCTGAAAAAGAAATACATTCTTCTGCTCAATTCTGAGTAAGATTATAAGCTTCATCAGGCAGTGCTATACAGTGTTATACAGAAGTGTCTGCCTAGAATCTAGAACAATTTCTGGCATATAGATAGCCTCTCGGTGAAAATTTATTATTAGAGATCACGATACAGGGTCTTTATCAGTCAGTATTTGTAGTGCACACAACAGAACTTATTCCAGTTAGCTTAAGGAAATTAAGAAAGTCTTAAAGATATTAGGTATCTTACAAAAAATCAGGATCGGAGGCCGTGTATCCAGAAAAAAATAACTAAACTATACTCCCCGATTCCCTCCTTCTTCCTTGAAGACCCTAATGCTGCTGCCAGTGGACAAAGACACTGCTTTCATGGACAATACTGGGCATGGGGCCATGCCCCCAGGATGTCTGCTACTGCCTCCTCTGATGTGCCACTCCACATCCCTCCTTGTAATGGGTTTGGTGTGACACCTTCTTGCCTCACTCTCCTTCGATCAGAATATTATCCCAGCACACATGATTAATGGAATCTGGGCCACTTTGAGATTTGGCTCTGGGAGAGGATGAGAATGTGAGGTTTGGCTTCTTTGGGGTAGAGGAATTTAAAAGGTGAGAATCCCAAAGAGCTTGAAAAATATCCATTATTGGTTCAAGCATTTCATCATGGGATATGGAGTGTAATGATGGCAGGGCCAGACTAAAGTGGGAAGAGATGGGAGAAGGCATTAATATGGAAGAAAGTCTTGGCCTGTACAAGCTGAGTGAGGCTTGAGGGGGCTTACTGCCTGTTACCTGTGGTCAGTAGACAGCATGGGTTCAAAAGTTCCCCAACACTTATCTGGCTTCTCTGCTTTTGGTATCAGGAGAGCCACAGCTACCAAGCATGAAAGAGATTTTCATGGTCATAGTAGAGCATAGCAACACATAGATTTCCTTAAATTATTAGGAAATGGGGAGCCCCATGGAAGTTATTAAGGTGTGATAAATGAAAATGTTTATAAATAGTTTATAAAAAAGTCAAAAGCAAAGAATCTGATGGATGGGAAATCAGTCCATGTATCTTCTGGCAGAAATGACATAAATTGCCGTGTTTGGGATTGTCAAACTGTGTGAAATTTGTTAAAATTAATTGGAATATTTTGATGAAATTTCTTGGTGCTTAATTTGATTCATGTGGTTCTGAACTGATGGAGTTCTGAATGAAATTGAATCTTAAAGGGATGTGTTAATGGGTGCAGAACTGCATGAGGCTGATGGAAATAGATTTTCAAAAATCACTTCAGAAACACATTGGCAGCTTTCCTGCAGCTCTCTTTGATAGCCTCATCAAAAGCATGCATTGTCCAACAAATATTAAAATAGGAAAATCCCTGAGTTCAATGTTAATGACCATCAACTTGTTGATTCATGTGCAATTCTCCCAGTGCCACGACTCTTGTTTTCTTGAGGAGAACAGGAGGGAGGTGACCAGACACAGATCCTGTGAAGAGGCTAGACCGGTCTTTTCCAAACAGTGTAGAGATCTTTTGTGTATTTTCTGCGTTTCATAATCCTGTAGAAGGAAAATCGAAGCATATCAATAGTCTTAGAGGTATTAATCGAATCTTGTGTCAAGCATGTCTCAAAATCCATTAAATTTACCCATAAGTATTTATTGAGTTTCTACTACATGTGGTACTGTGCTAATAACTGGGCACGTAATGGTGAACAGAACCAGGCAAGGCCCAAATCTCCATCCCCAGCCCCTGGAGTCAAATGTCAATCCAATAGGCACATAAATGAATTGAAAAGCAGGAGAGGCACGATAAGATAAAATAAATTATGGAAGGAGTATTTAGCCTTTTTAATAAGTCCAGGGAAGTCTTCCTTGAAGAGGGGATGCATCAGCTGAGATCTGGGATGTGAGCAGGATGTAACCAGATGGAAAAGAAAGGAAGAGCATTTCAAGGAAAAGAATCACATGGGCAAAGGTCATATGGCTGGACAGAGTACAGAGAGAGTAAGGAATAGAATGAAGTCCATGGGGGTGAGGGAGGGAGAGAGAGAGAGAAAAAGAGAGAGAGAGAGAGAGAGAGAGAGAGAGAGAGAGAGAGAGAGAGAGAGAGAGAGAGAGAGATGTGGGTATGGCATACAATGGGACTAGAGAGATAGGAAGGGAAGGGGCTGAATCCCTAAAAGTCTTATGGATTCATTAAGGATTTGGTCTTTATTACGGAAGTCCAGGGAAGGCATTGATATGTATTAAAATAAGGATGCCTTAGTAGAGGGATGCCTTGATCTGTTTCTTTTAAGGCCACTTTGTTTGCATTGTACAGTCAGATAAGGAAATCCTTCCTAGGATTTATCTGGGTTTTAACACTGGTGGATGCTTGGAGGTGACCATGACTGAAGCGAATTCTTGTGAAGCAGTGCCAGAGGGCTGGATTGGAGGCTGGATGAAAAGGAACCCTCTGACATGCACAACCACATTTCACTGCCGTGGGGGTCAGCAAATATTGTCAGCAAATGTTACCCCAAGGTCATATGCTGCAGCATGTTTGGGTGCACATTGTCTCGAATCTCCCATTTCTCACTAGTGACACACTTGGTGGGTGGAAATATTCTACCTGCTCCACGGGGGCTCATACTGCCTCTTGTATCATGTTGACTTCTATGGTTGCAAAACCTGCCTAATCTTAGTAAGGCATTGCCTAAATCTCTTCTCCAGGCTCTGGGTAAAATTTCCTACTAGCTATCAGTGCCAATTTGCACCATTATCCTGGATTGTAAAACAATGACTAAATAACCACATGTGCAATTGCAGTGCAATTAGTAGCCAGGATCAGCCTCTGGGAATGTGCAGTCAGTACCTACAAGATACTAGGGAGAATAGAGCAGAGCAGGCCTGGCCAGACCAGGGAAGACCAAACTTTATTAGGCTACTTTCACTTTGATCAATTAATTTAACTCTAAATATAATTCACAAGATTGGCAGGGCAGATGTTATTGCTTTCGTTTTAGAAACAGGAAAACCATATGTGTTTGGTTTTTGGTTAAGTAGTTGTTACATTCACAGATATTTTAATGGAAAGACCACAGAAATCTACTCTACGTTTCTTATGCTTAAAAAGGATGTTTATTATGAGGACATAGAAGCAATATCATTCATTCCTTCATCCATCCATCTACTCAATAAATCTTTATTGTTCCAGAATCTGAGCTAGGCTCTGGCAAAACCACCTACAGACCTGCCTTCCTACAGCTTACAATCTGGTAGAGGAGATGGACACTATTCAAACAATCACACAAACAAAAGTAAAATTTGACTTTTATATTTTTCTTTAACAAGTAACACAAAGCAGACAGCTTGACGCTATGAAAGCCTAGGATGGTGCATCTGACCAGCACAAGCTGGGTCTGAGAGAAGAGAAGGAGTCAAGTAGGTGAGGGCAGAAGGGAGGAGAGTTCCAGGTGGAGGAGACAGCATGTACAAAGGCCCGAGGTTTAAAGGTAGCATGTCAGGATCTATAGACCAAAGAAGGCAAATGTGGCTGGAGAAAGAGGGCAAGAAGAACTCAAGGAGAGGGGAAGCAGGGGCGGTGTTGTGGGCAGTGTCAATTGTGGTTGTCTTTATCCTGGGAGGAATAGGAAGTCATGGAGGGCTTTAAATAAAGGAGGGATGATATGAACAGATTTGCATTTTGAAAAGATTGCTCTGCTGTGTTGTGGAATAAGTATTGGAGGGGGCAGAGGGAAAGACTAATTAGGAGGTTGTATCAGTTAGGGATCAATCAGAACCTCTATGAATATTATGGAATAAGTGTTTTATTATAGGGGTTAGACCTTACACAATTACTGGAGGTGGTGAGGAAGTCTATGGAAGGCTGTTCCCTCTGCATCTGGTTGTGCCCTGAAAGTCAGCAGGGTTGGCAGTCTGGAAAAAAATCTTGCAAAGTGAAGAGAAATTGGAACCTGCTCCTTCTCTTACCACCTCCATCCTTGACCATCTCAGTGACCTGCAGAAGCAGCTGGTACATTTTTTCCAAGGATCTGCAAAGCTGGCTGCTGCTTCAGTCCAACCAGTTGAGCCAGCAGGTAGCAATGTGTGCTAGCTGCTCTGCATCTGACTCCCTACATCAACCTTTAGGGCATAAGTGCTACCGCTATCCTTCGGCCTTCTGAATTTTTCCTAAATTTTCTTGTCATCAACCCTAACACAGAACAGGACAGAGAAAGGGGTGCAGAGAAATGCAATTTGCCCTTACCTAGGTTGGTGCAGTACAAGACCAGCACAGAGCTTATTGCCATTGTTCAGGTCAGAGACAAGGATGGTTTGAATTAAAGCCTTGGGAGTGAATGGATACTTTTGAAGAGTGCAAGCTAGTTATTTTGTAGAATGTCCTTCAATTTGGGTATGTCTGATGTTTCCTCATGGTTATATTGAGGTTATGCATGTTTTACTGGAATAGCAGAGAATCAATGCCATATTTTGTGTGTTATTTCAGGAGGCAAATAAAGTTAAGTTTTCTCTAATATTGGTGATGCTAATTTTGATAACTTAGTTATGATGATGTCTACCAGGTCTCTAGGCGATAAACACAAAATGCTACCCTTGTAATTAATAAGTAATTTGTGTGGAGACACATCCTGTTCCTTATCAAACTCTCACTCACTAGTTTTAGCATCCATCAGTGATTTTTAAAAATTTTTAATTTTCATTTTAAAACAACTTCAGAATAACAAAGTGTTGCAAAAACAGTACCCCAAAGTCCCATATACCTCCCACTTAAATTCTACAAATGATATCATCTTACCTAGCCACAGTAAAGGGAAATAACAGATTTAATGCTATTTTCTAATACCAGACCTTATGCAAATTTCACCAATATTCCCACTAATTTTCTTTAGCTGGTCCACAGTTGAATCCAGGATCACACAATGTATTTAGTTGTCATGTGTCCTTAGGCTCTTTTAATCTGTGACACTTTCTGGGTCATGTTTTTTCATGACCTTGGCACTTTTGAAGAATACTGCCCAGTTCTTTTTGTAGAGTTTCCCTTAGCCTGGTTTGCCTTATGGTTCCTCATGATTAAATCCAGGTTATGCATTTTGGGTAACAATAGTGCAGAAGGGATCTATTCCACTGCACAGATCAAGAAGCAAATGACATCTATTTGTCCCCCAAATGGTAACTCTGATCACTTCTATGAGATGATGACTGCCAGGTCCCTCTACTTATAGGAACAATTTTCTCTTTATAAATAATACGTATCTTGCTGGGAGATATTTTGAGGGTATAGTACCATCTTGTTTCTCATTGTACTTTTGCCCACTCATTATTAATATTCATAAATGTTCCTAGCCTAAAACAATTATTACTGTGGCATTTGCCACATTTGCCACTTGCTAAGTTTTCTCTACATTTATTAGTTGGAATTCTACTATAAGGAAGATCTTTCCCTCTTCCCTTTTACTATTTATTCAATTATTTATATCAACATGGATTCATGAATTTTTATTTTATTCTATGGATTACAATTCATTCTATCATTATGTATTTTTATCTTCAAATGTCCCAAGTTTAGACTTTGGGAGCCCCATCAATTTGACTTCTGCATCTTTTTGACATGTACCAATCATTTCCTGCATACTTCCTTATTTTCTGGCACTCCAGGATACTCTAGGCTCATCTTGTACTTTCCCTGCCTCAGCCATGGAATCAGTCATTTCTCTAAGGCTTTGAGAATGGCATTTACAAACCAAGAACTACTCATTGGTATTAAGGTATCATTGCTTGCAATCCTCTCAGTGGACTGAGTTATATCTACTTCTATAACTATCTATCTGTACATGTATTTTAAAAACACTTGTTTATACTGAAACTTCCAGTTCTAATACAGTACCATAGGATTCATGCTAGCCTTCCCTCTGACTTTATTTGTAATTTCTTTCTTCAACAGTAAGAAATCTGGCTCTCATTATCTATGATATATTAACTTATTTGCTCACTCCCAGCATACACATAAGTTGTTTCAAAATTGTAACCATACCCTGTGAAAAATGAACCTACTAACTGGGGTACAATATTTGTGTATAGTTTTTTTTCTGTCTTTAGCTTTGGTGTATATATAGTCAGTACTTATTTTTAAAAAAACCATATTGAAGCCAACTCATATTCCTGCAAAAAACCAAGTCTACTAACTGGAGTATAATATTTACTTTTAACCTTAGAAAATATGGTCAATTATTTTCTTGCAATCATATTATATCCAATTTCAAGTCCTTGCCTGGGTTGGCTGGAAGTAAAATTTAATCAGTAATTATTGGGACTTTCTTTCCCTACCCCAGGATTGTACAGAGGCTCCATAGGTCTTAAGAAGGGAGAAACGCTTCTGGGGAAACTTCCCAGTCATTGGTCCACACTTCTTACCATTATGGCACCTGCTTTTCAGGCCTGCACTGTCGCTTGAAGTTGACCGCTCTGGTCTTTCCATGGATACAATAAATTCTTGTGAATTTTGGTGTCCATGATCTTGCAATTCCAGATATACCACATAGACATTCACCTCCCGAGGTGGTCCCATCTGCAGAACCCCCAGAATTCCATGTTATTCCCAGTTTGGGAATCTCTCTATTCTATCTCATTGTTTTGCCAGGGGATAAAATGTATGACTGCTTGTTCCTCTGGGTACAGAGGGTTGGGAGTGTGGTTGAGTCTTTACAAATGTATATTTATGTAATCCCCCTCTTTTCAGCCCTGGTTCACAGGTCTATCCTTGGTTGTACCTTTGGTTGCCTAGTCTAGAGCTTCTGGAATATTCTGTCAAGATATTGCTCCTTGCTTTCAGGGAAGCCCTCTTTATTTATTTATTTTTTTTTCCCTAAGATTTTATTTTATTTATCTTTATACTTGCTGTGTCTATTCGTCTTCTTTGTTTCTTTAGGAGGCACTGGGAACTGAACCCGGGACCTCCAATGTGGGAGGGAGGCACCTAATCGCTTAAGCCACCTCAATTCCCTGCTTTGTTGTGTCTCTCGTTATGTCTTTCCTCTTGTTTCTCTTCTTGTGTCATCTTGTTGCATCAGCTCATCGTGCCTGCCCAATGTGCCAGCTCACTGTCCTGCTCATCCTCTTTAAGAGGCACCAGGAACCTCTGCCCCCTGCTTTGTTGTGTCTCTCATTATGCCTTTCTTCTTGTGTCTCTTATTTCATCAGCTTGCCGTGCCTGCCCGTCATGCCAGCTCACTGTATTCTTTAGGAGGCATCGGAAACCAAACCATGGACCTCCCATGTGGTAGGCAGGAGCCAAGTTGCTTGAGCCACATCTGCTTCCCAGGGAAGCCCTCTTTATGCACATGTCTTCTTTCGTCCATTACTACACTAGTCCATCTGTTTTCCATCTTCCAGGATTTCTTGAAATCTCATAAGTAAGTACTGACAATGTAGAAGGAATGGTAAGACAGAATTTTGGAAGTGGTGAAAGGGGCTCATGTGGAAGGTGGAAAGTATAGTAAGAATGTGAATTTCGTTATCTCACATAATGTGAAATCAAGAAATTCTGTGTTTTTTGGGTCCTTTGGGAGGCAGGCATTGAGATGGAGTTAGGAGTGCAAAAGGTTTATTGGAGGGTAAAGACTGTCAAAGCTGAAAGGGGGTAGAAACAGGATTGACTGGGAAACCTTCAGACTGTAATGCTGATCTGACATCTGAGAAAGGAAAGGGGGCTGGAGCAGGATCAGCAGGGAAAGTCACACCATGTTGCCAACCAGCAGGGGTTTCCAGAGCACAGATTGCTCATTAGAGGAGTTGCTGGGCAGAAAAGGCCAGACCTTAGTGTTCCTGCATGTTTAGTCATTGCATGGGGGCTGGCTGAGAAGAAGATGGACTTGGCTCAAAAGCTGAGAGGAATCCTAAACACACTGCAGCCGAAGGCTGTCAAACTACATTCCTTATAATGAACCCCAAGTTTTTTCTTGAAGTAAGAGTTGAGTGATGCACAGAGGCCAGCTTTATGAGTGTGGGAACTAGGCAATTGCACAGGCCCCCAACTTAGAAGAGCCCTGTGCTTGGCTGAATGCTCTACTGTCTTGAAATTCTTAATTTTTAGACAAGGGACTCTACATTTTCATTTTGCACTGGGTCCTGCAAATTATGTGCACCTTCATGGTCGCCACAAATGACATCTAAAACATTTTGGAAATAGACGTCAGTGTTTAAGCCTGTTTTAAAACCAGAAAGTTAGCCAATTGAAAAACATAAATAATGCAATTAACATAAATGAGACCTCATTGAGATCTGAGGCAATATCACACCCATCCAATTTGATGAGCAAAATTCCTCATATGTAAAGGTGAGATGTCAATAAATGCTAAGTAGAGTTTTAAAATAAATAAATAAAGGCAGACAAGTGCTATTTAGAATGATGGTGTAATTCTCTAGGTGAACTTAAAATTGAGTTTCTTTTGGAAAATGGGATTGAGTAAAAGTGCAAGATTTCAACTCAGTTTGCTCCAACCTTCCCCCTGCCCCCGCCCCATGTACATGTATTTTGAAATTAAGAAATTAAACTCTTAGGTCAAATAGTGAATTAACCTCATATGTTTAAATTTATCTCCTGAAATCACATTAAAATGAGAATAAAGAAAAGAAAAAGCATAAGCTCTCAAAAATGAAGATATAGAAAGGATGCCATTAAAAGACAGATGCTCATAGATGTCTTGAAGATAGAAATAGAAAAGTGATAACTAATGCAAGAGGGAAAGGGAATTTATTGCCTAGAATATGGGCAGAGTGAGCACCAGCCAAGGACTGAGCTAATCTGATGAAC
This sequence comes from Tolypeutes matacus, assembly GCA_026826555.1. Classification (NCBI taxonomy): domain Eukaryota; kingdom Metazoa; phylum Chordata; class Mammalia; order Cingulata; family Chlamyphoridae; genus Tolypeutes; species Tolypeutes matacus. The sequence continues at coordinate 16,040,312 of JAKSZT010054489.1, forward strand.
TGTGGAAGGGCTCTGGAAATAGTTTGGAGGAAAGAAGCAGTAGGGAATGTAGCTGAAGGCTGGGAGGTTCAATAAACTCTGTGTGTAGAACAGTTGTCCTATTTACATGTGGAAGGCTCAGTGGTAAGGCATTTAGCCCTCAGGAAAATGAAAACAGGCAAGCAAACAAGTCACCCCCAGTCTTTAAAAACATCATGCATGTTGGCCCCATATTCTGGCATTTAGGAGTCCTCTCCTATGACAGGCAACTCTTTACTTGATTATCCTAAGGAGAAGACAGCCAGTCTTTAAGCCTTGCTTCTATTCAAAAAGGTCTGGGTAAGCTGTTATGTTGTCTCCAAACTTAAATGTTAATTGAGTACCAAGGATCACCAGACATTTGAAAAAAAACTCATAAGAAAAAAGAGAAAGACCACAAAAGAATAGGAAAAAAAAATCTACCCTAAAGAAACGAGCTACATCAAGAAAATGAAGAGAAACTTACAAATTTAAAACTACAGGACTCTAATTTGTATCTTCAGAGAGATTTAACAAGCTATTATGTCGACACAGCAAAATAGACTGAGATGCAAAAGAATACCAGTCAGCAGGATAAAGCATATAGAAGTTAAAGATGTGATTGGTAAAATTAAAAGAGGAGGAAGCAAGGGAAGGGAGAGTGGAAAGGGGCAGAGAGAGAGAATATGAGAGAAAAGACATGAATATAGAAGATGAATTTAGGAGTTCCAATATCAAGATAATATGAATCCCAGAATATGACTTCCAGAAAGAGGAACAACACATCAAGTACATTGTTTAAATTTAAGATTACTCAATAATGAAACTTAAAGTGTGGGGAGTGTATTGGGAAAAAGGGAATGAGAATAGTGTGTCTGGGAGGTGTCTTACCAAAGAATATAATGCAGGAACCACCACCATATATGACTTAGTGAAATGCAAAGCCAAGTTGTTGATGTTTTATGGCGATAAAGACATCCAAGAATGAAAAAAGTGAATGAAAGATTACATTGGGCACAAAACAAAGTTCTTGATTTTGTGTTAATTAGACTTGAAAACAGCAAAGTAAATAAGTAAATATATGCCACCAATTGGTTTGTTGATCATGAAACGAGTTAGGCTCTTCCAGGAAGAAGTGAACATTGAAGATGAGTGTGAATATACAGCAAGTTGGCTGCAGAGACTTAACAAGTACCATGGGGTAAAATATTTGAAAAATCTGTGGTGATAAAGCTCCTAGTGATTATGAAGCAGCTGAGAATTATATGTATAAATTTGCTAAGATCGTATCTGTTGAAAACCTTAATCCTGAACAAATTTGCAAATGCTGATGAAACAGCTCTATACCTGTGCTATGTTCCTAGAAACGCCTTAGCAATGGCTGATGAGAGAACAGCGGCAGGTTTTCAGACACAAAGCCCACATTTTTAGATGCGCCAATCAAGTCTACAGGAAAGATTAAGTTGACAGGTGATCAGAAAGAGCCAACCTCCAAGATGGATAAACGATACATGCTACTTATTTGCCATTGCTATGCAAATAAGAAAGCGTGGGTGAGCAGAACCGGATCTTCTGACTGACTCAATACCCACTTCGTGTGCATGGCTTGGGCTCATTGCAGGCCACCTGGACAGGGGAAAGCTGTAGGTTTTATTGTTCCTGGACACTACTCCACACATCTGCCTCCTGAACTTCTTGGGAAAAATAATACTTTTGGCATTTACTTTCCCCCTCAGTGTTACATCTGTAATACAGCCTGTTTGGGAAAGAATTGGACACTCCATGGAGGGCAAGTTTAAATCCCAACCACCTTTTCTTTTAATTGTACACTCACTGCAGTTAACAGATGCCTAGGAATCTCAGGCATGTTAAAAGAGATGAGTCTTAAGGGTGCCATTTCTTCAGTAGCTAGTGCTGGGAACAGTGTTGATAGAGAATGTAAATGCTATCAACCTTGATGATGGAAAACAAACTACAGAATTTATGAGTGGCAGTGGAGGCGGGGCAAGGAGAAGTGAAGGAAAGGGCAGGGTTGAAAGGATTTAATATGATGTTTAAATAGAAAAGTTCCTCAACAGTTAAACCGAAAATAATGATATAAGCGTATTGGGAAAAAAAGAAAAGGGGTTGGTGTGAATTGATACTCATCTGTCTGTAAATAGTTTACTTGGAATTATATGTACATTAAGTAAAAAGATCTAGTGTACTGTAGAGCAATAATGAAATGTAGTATTCCTTTCTTCACTGTCAGTCTTCTCCCTGGAAAGACCTGCTTTTGGTATTTAGAAACTCTGTGGATATTTGGTTCTTTTGGTGGTAATCTCTATAATGTCAAGTAAATGAGTAAAAAAAATGCAAATAGAAAAATTGGTAAAGGGTTTGATATTAAGGGAGAATTATAACACCATTTTACATGTAAACCATGTTATTTCAGAGTGTGCTTTTATACACTTTATTTCATTTGGTCTTTATGGAGATTTTATGAGTTCAGCAGCCTTCACATAATCAGGCCATTTTACTGAATGGGAACTCAAGAAGAGAGAGGATAACTAATTTGCTCAACATTGTTGGATATGAAGATATGCTATGGTCATAACTGAAATGATCTCTTCTAGTCCTGTTCTTGTTTCTGTACATTGATGGTTCCCAAACACGGGTCTTGGAGCATGCCAAACTAAGAAGACATTTATTTATTGGCTCAAAGCTTCTCTTTTGATAACATCTAGAGTGGCTTTCTTTGGACTTTGAGCTCCCTGAGCTGTTTAGCTTTATGGACAAGTGGGTCAGGAGAGAACTCCAGTCTCCTTCTTGAAACCCTTGTGGCCTGTTCTACTTTTAACTCCTGAGCCTTGAAAATATCCAGGGCAGAGATATGAAGTTGGACCTTTACCTTTACAAGTATGATCCTATCATTTTGGGGGAAATTTTTCAGAGATGACTTTTGTAAAGAATGATTGCCCCTTTGAAATTCAATTTACATTTTGAAGTTCTTGTATCCTTTGGGATTAGTGCAGTAATGATTGTTCTCAAAAAGGCATGTCAGTTTCTGTAGATTTGTTGAGATGACATTTCAGCTTTCTTTCACATGTTTTTGGAGTTGGACTCTGATTGACAATTTTTTCTTTGAAGTTAAGTCCAGATTCAGAATGTATTGTTTCTTGTCCACTTAAATCCCACATCAAATATTTTTTTCATTCCTTATTGTCCATTTTAATGAAATCACATTGGTTTTTTCCAATGAAAGTCCTAGGTTAGAATTGTGATTGTGAAGTTCTGCTTGCATTTTGCCTCAAGAACTCCCTCCCTTCATTGGCAGTGGGATATTTATATATCACAATAATAAATTATACCAAAATATCTGATGCATAGATTATTTTTATAAGTATTACTGTTGTAGATATTTATAGACTTTTCATTCATTTGTACCACTTTCAGAATAATAATTTGTATAAGGTAGGAAAATTGAGGGGTAAAAATGACCATGTAATCAAATATGGGGAGTTTGCATACTCTGTTGCTTATTATCTTTGTGATGTCACCAAGTTACTTACTCATTCTGGGCCTCAATATTCTGTAAAATGGGAATAATGTTCCCTATTTTATAGTTTTAGTCTCAAGACTTCAAAAAAGACAATACAAACCACTCAGCACAGAGTCTAGCCTATAATATGCAATCAATACATAATAGTTACTATTTTTATAAGCTTTTCCCCCCTTTCAGAGCTTTGATAAGGTAAATGTCTAGAAAAGTTCCTGGTAGACAATAGGTTCTCTCTTTCTCTCTTTGTACACACACACACACACACACACACAATGGTGAACAAATGAATGTGTGAGCTATTTGACCCCATATGAGAGCACACTTACCTATAATGGGTTTCCATTTTACTTGTAGATGGGATCATTTAAGTCCTTACCCTTCACTGAAGTATTGCACCCTTTATAGAGGTAGGGACACTATAGGATTGAGAGTTAAGTCCATAGCATCCCTGCTGAGATTTCACTACTTAAAGTGGAGGGGAGAGTGGGTGATTATTTGACTTATCAACCTTTAATCTTCCTCAAGTCCATGCAGTTGAACCCATTGGGGCTGGTAGGATACCATTAGGATCAATAAGAATGATCTTGCTGCTGTGAGCCTATTTTAGGAGACATCCTTGACCTAACTCCTGTTCCATTTGCTATATTTGATAAGCCTAACAGCATATCTTGCTGGAAAAGGTGTGAGACTTTTTCTCATACCTTCTGGCAGGACGCAAAGAATCCTACATTGATTTTGTCACGCCCCCCCCCCCCAGCCCTGATATCTTCACTGGTGGCTGGGACCCTGTTCTGAAAGAGACATACCACTAGGGGTAATAGCCATACACCTAACCCAGAATATTACCTGTGGACACCTGCATCCACATCCAACTCATTGTATAGCTCTTTGCCAACCTTAGATTCCAACAACTATCTGATTTACAAATATGTTTGGATTATTTATGCACGTTTATCGGCCAGCTGACCCACTGCCCCCACCTGAGGCAACTATGTCAGTCCCTCCATGCAACTCTGCAGTTCCAATATCCACCTTTTCCCCAGCTTATGCTGCCAGTATCTCAGCCACCGAGGCTTTTGGAGTTCTGGCATGTTGTTCTGAACTTTATAGAAAACCATAAACTGGATGCCAGGCAAAAATCCAAATGAATGGAAACCTCCGTGGGACCACATTGAGGCCTGAGCTATCCCGGCAGTGTGTGGGCACGGCGCCTGCCCGTCATAACCCTTCTCCACCCGTATTCTCATTACTCTGTGCTCTGCACAGTGGCTCAGGCACTGCCTTGGGGGATCAGTGGTGCAGGCTTCCTGGGCTAGTGCTGTGACATGACTAGCATGTGCTGCCTTATGTTCAGATGCTATCTTGCCAGGAGAGCTTTATTGCAAATTTCTGAGTGAAATATGGGATGTTGTGGCAAAGAAATTCTTCTTCTTCAGTGTCTGATACACAGTTGTCTTTGGTTGGATAATAAATAGCATGGTTCTTGCTTTTAATCCCGTGGTTATTGTTTCAATTAATCTCTCTCTGAGAGACTGCTTTATTAGTACAGTCCCCGGAGAGCTCACAGGGGCTCATTTCTGGTAGCGATGTTTGAGATCAAATGATGTAACCCAAAGGTGCTTCAAAAATGAGGAAGCTGAAGCCATGAATGGATAAGGGCCCTGCCTGAGGCTCCACAGCTTATTCACAACACAGCCAAGATGATCCCTCACTCCCTCTGGCTCTTTTGGATCTCATTTAGGTATTAATATGAGCCTCATTCAGCCTTAAATACAGCACATTAGGCTGCTCTCAAGACTCTGGGAATTTAGATTTATGAGGTTTGGTGGACAAACTGGTACCTGTACTGATGGAGTCGTTTTGGAATAGACATAGCACCACCCCTGACCTCTTAACCCCAAATGGGATCTGAAGGGATAATTTGAGTTGGGTTTCTTGATGGGAATCCCCAACTCTGGAGAGTTTCCAGACCTGAAGAAAGTGTTCTATGTGAGCCCTGGATGACTTATCTCTTAACTTCCTTTATTGAGAATGGACTTTTGGTAGACACTACCCAAAGTAGAGTTGGTGGGGATCCAGCAGAAAGACTTCATGTCATCTGTTGACACTGCTCCCCACTTTCAGCCACAAAACCTCTTCTCTGTAGTCAGGATCACAGTAGGAAGATGGTACTCTATGTGGGCCTAGAGCCCCAACTTCCTCTTTTAGGGAGATCTTATCAGTTTCTCTCTTTTCATGTGCATGTCTGTGTGTTACGACATTCTGACACTCCACCTCCCCAATATTTTATTCATCTCTTCCCTGAACATTTTCATGATACAGCCAATTAGGCACTCAGATCCTCTATCCTACTGTGTTGCAGAAGCCTCTGATTTGATATTCGACCTACAATGTCCTCCCTTATAATACCCTCTAAGTATCACACCCAGACCAGACTTGCAATAGCGCTACTGGTCAGAAATGTATGATGCAGTGGAAAGAGATGTGATTAGGAGTTAGATAGGTGTGCATTTGACCCCAGCTCAGCCACTGCCCAGCTGGTGCCCTGGGTCAAGCGATCTCCTCTCTCTGGACCTCCTTTGTAGAATCAGGTTGGTAAGAATACCACTTGGGAAGTAATCCCAGAAAGCACTGTTCTAATTGCAGAATGAGACAGGATGGAGAGGAAACCAATAAAGGGTATGCCAATGTGCAGGTCACCTCTTTGGGCAACAGGGATGTAATCTCCCTGAAGGTCCTTTGAGAATCTCTGTGCAATGCACCTCAGTACCCTCCCATTGAGGGTGGAGGAAGAGGGGGTATTTGTCCACTAACTTATATCCCTCAGGGTTAAGGGCGACTCCTGAGAGTTAACTTGCCTGTACTCCTGGCTGCTCCATGAGCCCACCAAGCATGCTCCATGCTGGAGAATACCTTCAAGCAGAGAGATGTGGGAAGCCATGAGATTTGGAGAACTGTCTACAGCCCGCTTCCAGGGTCAATCCCCGGGCATTGATGAGATCTGCTCCATGGTACATGTACATGGTGCTCAGTAGGATCTTGTTCAACGGAGCTGACTGAATGACAACAGAGCATCGCAGCTAAGATAGGGTGAGACCCCAGTAGTGAAGAAGAACCCTTATCCCTTAGTTCCTTATCTTTTGTAGAACCCACACATGGGCTCTCAGTGAGCATAGCATGTTTGCAGGCACAGGAAGACCCTCTGTCAGCCTTTGCTTGGGGGTGCTTGAGGTTGGGGCCCTCCAGACATGACTTCACTAGAATGTGTAATACCAGAGACCCCTTGTCTCCCTCCACCTCCAATGAATCGATTCTCATCTCATTTGCAGCATTAGAATGCCCAAGGGTGCCAAAGCCGGTGATGGCCCCAAGACAGTTTGCTCATATTGTGCTTCTCTGCATCATCTCTGTCTCATCTCTACTAATGTTTGAAAGCAGAAACCTTCTCTGTCCCCCACTCAGTGCACCATCTGTCTCTCCCAGGATCCAGTTTCATTCCTCTCACCTCTCCTTTCATCCTGGAATCTCCAATATAATCTTTGTGTGATCTCTTTGCTATAGATTTCGCATTTGCTTTCCGTATTTCTGTTGTAGGTAGATAATGCCTTCTCATACCTGTTTAATCTCCTCCTTTGATCCTCTTCTTTCCAATTTATTTGCCTTGGGTGTCCTAGTTTATTCCTCCTTAACAGGTCTAGTTGATTAGTTGCAAGAAGCCAAGTTGTTTTGCTGACTTGCTCATATACAGTCAGATAATTCACTCTCTTGCAGCAAGTATACATTGAAAGTGTGCTTTGCTTCCAGCTCTGCTGTGTGGTATCTATGAAAAGTATAAGAATGTCAGAATTAACAGCCTGCCCGACAGACAAAGCACTCAGACATGAAACAGTTAATGTTGGTTTAAACTCACATATGTGCTATAGATTATGCTATAAGTTCTAGTGTAATTTGGAAGCAGAGGACAACTTGGGCTGAAGGAAGAAGAGAAGGCTCTGTGTGAGAAAATTCTACTCACCTGTGTCAGGGGTCCCCAGGACCATTTTGGATTCAATGATTCACTAGAAGGACTCGCAGAACTCAGAAAAGCTGTTGTACTTAGGGTTCTGGTTTATTACAGTGAAAGGATACATATTAAAATCAGGCAAGGAAAAAGGTGAATAGGGGGAGGTCCAAGAGAGACCAGGCTCAAGTGTCCAGTTGTAACTTCCCAGGGGAGTTGCATGGACAGTGATTAATTATCCAAATAATGAGATGTGACAACACATGTGAAGTGTTTCAAATGAGAGCTGTTCAGCCGAGCCTTGGTGTCCAGGGTTTTTTCGAGGCCAGTCATATAGGCGTGGAGTAGACACGACCTACTTTAGCTACTCAGTCTCTGGCTCTCCAGAGGTCAAATGATAGAATGTGACCCAAGCTTGGGCATACAGAAACAAGCACTGAAGACACATCATATTGTTAGTATAAACTATCTGGGGTGGCCCACTCTTTTCAGGCAGAATAGTTCAAGGACTCAGAGGTTATCTTCCAGAAGCTGGTTGAGAGACAATCCTGAAGACCTTTGGGATGTGCAAGGTTTGGGCAACTCAGGCTTGCTTAATTAACCTTTTGATGCAAACCACCACTCCTCCAACCTTAAACAATACTGCAAATCTATAGAATAGTGGAGCCAGAGAGGGCTTCTGAAATCACCAAGTTTATTCCAAATCACCCTGTATGGTAGGTCGAATTATGTCCTCCAATTTAGACATGTTCTTAATCTTAATCTGCATTTCTGTGTGTGAACCCGTTGTAAATAGGAACTCTTGAAGACATTACTTTTAGTTAAGGTGTGTCTCAACTGAATGAGAGTCCGTCTTAATCCGTATCACCAGAGGCAATATAAAGAGAAGGAACTGGAAGCCAGAAGTTGGAGAAGGCCACGGACAGAAGCTGGAAACCAGTGGAAACTGGAAGAGAGGATGAAAGAAGAGGACAGTGCCATGTGACAGGAGGCAGAGGTACAAGCCAAGGAACCCCAGGGACCACCAGCAGCCAGCATCAAAATGCTACAGACTTGAGAGGAAGCAAGCATTGCAGATATCTTGCTTTGATTTTGGATCTCTTCTAGCCTGAAAACCATCAGCCAATAAATTCCCCTAGTTAAGCCAAAACCAGTTTGTGATATTTGTGATAGCATCTCTGGCCATCGAACACATGTTGTTTCTCAGATGTGGAAATTGAGGGTCAGTGAGGGAAAGCCACCTCTAAAACTTCCCTGATGCCTTCCAGAAAGATGTGTTCTTTCCCTCCTAGGAACCCAATAGAATTTAACTGCTATCGTTTGTTGTGGCCTTCTAGGTGCCAAGAAGTGGTCTGATTGGCTTACTTGCATTATCTCATTTGTAGCTGCTTGGGTGGGTGTTTACATACCAATCTTACCTCCTCCACGAGATGGTGAACTCCTTGCAGGTGGAATCTGTAACTCCTTCATCTTTGTGCCTTAGTGCCTAGCAGTGTCAGGCACACATTAGGTGTTTGAGAATTGTTGGTGGCAAAAACGTACAAACAAGAGGTAATTCATGTCAGGAGCCAGAACTGGAATCCAGGTTTCCTCCTGTGTCAGGGATATTCCTATTGTACTAGCTCCTCCGAGCAACGTTGTGAGAAGCAGACTACAAAAGATAACAATTGTCCCAAAGCTGACGCCTCTTAAAGGTCTGCCCTCTTTGTGGGTAATTTTCTATTGGCTCGTGCACAGACATACAATAATAAGATTGAACAAAATCATAACTCATCACTAGAAGTAATATTTAGCAATACAATTATTAGTAAAGAATGCTACTTATATTTCCCCAAAGATGCCATGCTGTTTCCTACCTGTGTGCCTTTACTCACACAGTCCCTGGTGCCTGGGGGACTTCAGTGCTTTCCATAGACGTCTCTGCCTAACACCTCCTTTAAGACTCAGCTTGAGAATTGCCTGTTGGACAGGCGTTCTTTTTTTTAAAGATTTACTTAGTTATTTTACTTTTATCCATTTTAAACCCCACCCCCGACCTCCCCGTTTTTGCTGTTTTGTGTCTGTTTGCTGGGCAATTCTCTGTGTCTGTTTCCTGTCCTCTCTTCTCCTCCTTCTCCTCCTGTCTTCACCAGGATTTGATCCTGGGAACCTCCGATGTGGGAGAGAGGCATTCTGCCACCTGCGCCACCCTAGTTCCTGGTTTTTCAGCATGTCTCGTCTTGGCTCTCCTGCCATATCATCATCTTGCTGCGTGGCATGGCGGGGCCTGGCACGCCCAGCCTGGCACGCCCACACGTGGGACCTGGGGGCTCACTCACACATGGGGCCTGGAGGCCTGTGCACCTTCTCTCTCTATATATATATATTTAATTTTTTTAAAATTTTTAATTTTTATTTTATTTTTTATTTATTTTTATTTTATTTTTTTTATATTTTTCTTTATTTTCCCAGGAGGTCCCAGGGATCCAACCCAGGTCCCTCCATATGGGAGATGGACACCCAACCATTTGAGCCACATCTGCCCCCTGGACAGGAGTTAACTTGGGTTTACCATCCCCCAAAGGCTCCATGAATAGAATTCAGGGATTCTATGGATTGGAAACTTATATTTATTTTTATTAACCTCTAATTGCAATCTATCATCCTTTAATTGGGAATATCATCAAAAAATCATACTAACAATATCAGTACTGGTGACTTCATCACTAATAGAAAGTACAGATATTTTCCTGCTGCGTTAGAGTAGTTTTAGATATCTCAAAATAATGCCTATGCTCTTTGCTATTTTATAATTGCAGTAGTTCTTAGGTCCACTAGTTGATCTTGTTAGAGTAAGTTAAATATGTGTATTATGATATCATAGTTAAGAATAGTTTGATAAATATATTTCAATGTAATTAACTCAGCCAGGTTCTGAGAACACCACTAAGTAAATCAGACCTTAAAATTGAAGTCAGACCATTACTGTGGCCCACTTTGGCCACCCAGGTTTTTTGTTCATTCTGATCTCTGAGGGAGTTTTGATAGCTTCAAATAAACAACAATGACAACAAAACATAAAAAAATAAACCCAACTTCCAAGTGTGAAGATTTAGCCATTGCCACAGAAGCTATTTAAATGAGTGTATTTCAGACTTTAAACAGAATTCCAGATGAGGGACACCCAAAATGTCCTCAATGATGGCAACTTTGTGGGAATAAGATTTTTCATCTCTTAAGGGACCACTTTGAATTGGCCAACAACTTGCATATGTTCTGTGTTGATTAAAAAGTGTCTTGATTTTCTGAATACTCTATTTCTATCCTGCAGTCATCTTGGAGACGTTTCCTAACTCCTTCCATTTTAACTGATAAATCCTAAATTAAGTTTAGGACTGATGGCCCAAACTTCCCAAAATCCTTGCAGTTTCTTCCTGAAATCTAAGTATTGAGGGTCCAATACTTGGAATGGAGCCCTTTGTTGGGTATTTTGCTGTTCAACAGGTACCAAACACCTCCATGAAGAATCAGAGGTTTTCATACTCATGAATTCCCTAAGGGCTGAGTGTGGCACACAGGCTCATTTTCAAGATTCTCGCCAGTGATCGGTATTCTTTGATCATGTACCAGACTGGATTAGATACATCTCTGGAGAATTAGGAGAACCTAGAATGATGCTCTTCCATTAATTCCCCTTCTTTTACATTCCTCTCACACTCCAGGGATGAAGCTGAGGACAAATCTTCCTGGTAATGTTGCTTTTCATTTCAGCCACAGAGGAAACAAACAACACAAACACCAACGAGAGAAAAAGACCCCACAAAGGTTAGCGCTAAGAAGAGCTTCCCTCATTCCTTGCTGACCCTTGGCAGATGAATTGTAAAGATCTGCCCGTTGGAGATTATTGAGGATAAATAAGTATCGTAAAAGCTATTCCTTGTGAGCTCTCTAGGTTTAAAGAAAGCAACATTGATTTATTTAGTTTCCAATTCAATAAGCTGCATGTTAATCATCTTTTGCAGCAGATTCTTCCAAGGAGAAAAAAGACCTTATAAAGAAGAAAGTCCTTAAGACAATGTGAGATGTTTTAAAATCACATTGTATATATAAACTCCCCAGCTGCATGTGTATCAATTTGGATTTTCTTATTTATATAATGACTTGTCAAGCTGATAATTCTTAGGGGTCATCAGGCTTTGGGTCTGTTGATTACCTAACATAATTATGGCAGGAAACATCTGTGCCTTTTCCCTTGCAACCCCCCAATCCCAGGCAGAAAGATGCTTTTACATAGTAGGTAGAGGATATTGTTACTTAAAATGAAAGTACGGTGCTTAGACACTCTGTTTAACTTTAATTAAAAATAATACTCAAGGGGTTTGTTGTTTTCCATTTTTTCCTTTCAATTCAATGACAACAAATAGTTACATGCTAAGTATTCTACACTGTTCTAAATGCAGAAGATAAAATTTGAAAATTGTTTGTAAGCCCTGATTTGTGTAGATCACAGCAGGGCGGGGGAGACCAGGATAGTGTAATGGAAGAGGGGCTATCCCTGAGGTGTAAAGTGCTGTGCAGGTAGGAAGGACGGAGATGCCGTTCTTTATTCCGCTAATCATGTTCTCTTTCTATAACTTGAACGTCTCCCATCTTATAAGAGAAAAAAAAGGCAGCATCACCAAAAAGAAACATTTCTCAAGCTTCCATCTTCTTCTAGTCACTGTCCTTTCTCCTTCCCTGCCCACACAAGCTTGCAAACGCAGTGTCTATGCTCACTGTTCCTACGTGCCCATTTGTGGTGGGCTTTGGGGTGCCCAGATCCCCTTTCAAGGAAGGGTGTGTTTCTGCAGCTGCTGGCAGCGAGCCTCTAGCTTTCTGCCCTTGAGGGCCGCCTCCCTGAAGAGATGCCCCTTTCTGGGCTGTCCACCTTCAAAGACTGAGGAAGCAGGGTGTACAGGTCTGGCCATTTTGGCCCAACATGGGACAACTTTGAAAGGTCAGTCTAGAGCTTTGTCCATTCCTGCTTCCTTCTCCTTGCGGCAGGGCTTGAACCCAAGGACCCTCCTGAATAAACATCCAACAGCAGCACAGACACTTCATAAATATTAGTTGAATGATTACATGTTAAAATCCTCTCGTTATTTATATGTTTGGACATTTCTATAAAACCAATATTGTCATTGCCTCCGGGTGATGCAAAGAAAACGGAGTAGGGTTTTAGTTTGTTAAAAGCTGCTGGGAGCAATATAACAGAAATGGGTTGGCTCTAACAATGGGTATTTGTTAGGTTAAAAGCTTATAGTGCTGGGAAGTGGCTGTAGCTCACAGGATTGGGCTCCCGTCCTACCATACGGGAGGCCCCGGGTTCGATTCCCAGGGCCTCCCGGGGAAGACAAGCTGGTCCGCACCCACATGGGAGCCTAGCGCAGCAAGATGATGCAACAGAGGGAGACAAGCAAACACAGAAAAATGCACAGCGAATGGACACAGAGAGCAGACAGCAAGCACAAGCAGCAATGGGGGGAATAAATAAATAAATCTTAAACAAACAAACAAACTCATAGTGCTGAGGCCATGAAAGTGTCCAAATCAAGGCATCATCAGGAAATCCTTTCTCCCCAAGCTGCAGCTGTGGGCAGCCAGGCACATGGCAGCGTTTACTTGTCTGTCCCCTCTCCTCCTGGCATCATTACTTTCAGCTTCTGGTTAAAGTGGCTTCCTCTCAGCTTCAGGGTTCCTTTCTGTCTCTGCAGCTTTTTTCTTCTGTATCTGCAGCTTTTTACTCCATTTATAAAGGAGTCCAGTTAGAGGATTAAGACCCATCCTGGGTCATGCAAGCTGATCAAAGACCTTTAACTATAGTAATTTAATCAAAAGGGCCCACCTACATTAGGTTTATGTGCACAGGAATGGATTAGCTTTAAGAACAGGCTTTTCTGGGGTCCACACAAGCTTAAAACTGCCACAAGTAGTGAAAAAAAATTTTTTTTAAGTTGTAAAATAATTAGATAGGCTGGATTGTAAAAATTAGAGGATTATACATTGGATTAAAAAGAACTAAAACACAAAACTACCTGAAGACCACTCAGGTATCAAATGGTAGAGCATGAGCTGCAAACCAAAGATGCAGGAATCCGAGGGAATCTATGAATATCTAGATAGCTCACAGAGTACTTCTTGGAAGTTGTGGCTCTTAAAGTAGACTATAGGGGTTAAAACTTAGTATGGCAGGAGGAGTGGAGGGCACTTCTGCTGGGGGAGCAGTGAAGGTCAGAGCATTAGAGGGACAAGCGATGTATTTGAGCATAATAGGATCAGTTTAAGCCACTGGAGATCCTTACATTGGAAGTATGCCCAAACTGAGATACCATATGGGTATTTAACAAGATCTTGGTAACTGTACTAGTTATCGATTGCTGTGTAACACATCACCCCAAATCCTAGAGGCTTAGAACAACCACCATTTATTATCTCATATTCCTGTGGGTCAGCAAGCCAGGGTCTCTCACAAGGCTGAAATCAAGGTGTTGGCCGGGGCCACAGTCAGCTCAAGATTGAAGTGGGGCACAATCCACTTCCAGTCTCACTCCTGAGGTTGTTGACAGGATCCAGTTCCTCATGGGCTATTGGGCAAAGGGCCTCCATGTCTTGCTGGCTGCTGAATGGAGGCTGCCTTCAGTTCCTTGCCAGGTGGTCTTCTCCATCAGAGCAAGTACTTGAGGAGAGAGAGAGAGAGAGAGAGAGAGAGAGAGAGAGAGAGAGAGAGAGA